>OY986052.1:19465070-20065070 GCA_963920205.1 Stenodema calcarata | reverse complement strand
TTTAATTATCATAATTTTACCGTTTACTAATAAAAATAAATTCCAAGGAATACATTTTTACCCTATAAACAAAATGCTATTGTGATTATTAACAGCAAATTTATTAATATTAACTTGAATTGGAGCCCGACTGTGATACCTAGGGACCTGAAAATCATAGGAGAGCTACAAAACTACTACACTATTCTAGCAAGGTATTTTGTTCAGTGATGTTACCTACCCAAAACTGTACTGAGTAATCTGACATTTCCAGTCTATTCATTTACGTAGGGCATGTCACGGTATCATCACCCTTTCGACAATCAGAAAATTGTTCCCAAATTGTTTCAGAAAATTGCCTCTGGCCCAAATAACAGGTTTTAGGAAATTCCGTCTGCGCCAAATACTAACAAACACTTTGCTTTGCGGTGCTATGCCTGTATTCATCATATTAGGGCTGAGCGTAATGCAGTATTGAGAGTGACCTCAAAGCACCATAACTCACAAAATAGCCGTTTAGCAACTCCGCAACTGTATTTCAGCTGGTTTTTTTACGGCAACCGTCATCTACAACTGTACCAATTATGCAGGAATTTGTGCAGTTTCCACTTTGTTGAACAAAGGACCTCCGTCGCCGTTTTATCACCCATTTGTCAGCCTGGTTTTTGGAATTGCTGCCGACTGACAGGCGAGACTGTATGTCATGGTAAGGCGAGAAGGTAGCGCAACTGGTTACAAAACCCTTGGGGGAGCTCCCGCGTCGGTCCGCGGGATTGCGTAAGTGATCCTGTTTTCGGTTGCCTTGCGCAGCTCCTCAACCTCCCACTACCTCAGATTGATAAACATTCACTTCGAACCTCTACCTACCTTCCTACACTGTAACCCTTGCTTAATGTAATAACAATACCTGTTTTACTTGATTCCAGAACCCACCTTGCTCCGGCTTTGTCCGCGAGCTGAGCCCTCCAGGGCAATCTTGCGGGTTCACCCCCCGACAACCATAATTTAATTATACCGGACAAATAGGTTGGTCTTTCTTTAGAGCGTATTCAGTCACTTGTTTATACTCGTACTAGCGGTTAACAAGAGTAGGTTCTCCTATTCATCAACTCGCCAAAGAGTTCGTTTAATTACGATATAAATTACTTTTACTTCCTCCCATTATAACTTAAAACGACAGATTCCGTTGAGGGACTGTGGAGCATAATCCATCACACGAGCACCAATGGTATAATTATCAATATCTCCATACCCGTAGACATTTTTGGTTTATTATCTTCAATAGGAATCATTGGAATCGACCAAGATCAATATATTTTTAACCCGCTTCAATTTGTTGGTTTTAGGAATCCGTCCTCCCACCGACCGCGCTAGTTTGACCAGTTGACGCTGTCCTAAAATTATGAAATTCAGAGTTTCCGTAACACTAGGCCACTCACTCAAAATGAATTTCGAAATCTTCATATAAACATTTAAATTGAGTTTAATTTAGAGAATTTTCTAAGACCATCCGTCCGGAGCTTCCTACGACCAGCCGTTCGTTCATGGTGACGGCTCAATGGTAGATCCAATGAAATATCGTCAACAAGAGCGTGTAATCATCATCATCTGATCTTGGTATGTTTATTTAAATACCTTCCATCAGTTGAAAAGAAAATCAACTCACAACCAGCTTTTTTTCGCCAATGAAATGTCCTCAACATACCTGGAAACAGAAAACATTTAATTATTAACATTATAAAGTAATATTCAACAAGCTCATTGAAAGAACATGAGTTTTCCAGTGAAATATTGTATTGAAATGTTTTGGTATGTTGACCAGAAGTACGATTCAAAGTACGATTGCAATGACAATCAAAAAGTAGATGGAAGGACCCGTACACCTGCCTGGGCCTGCAGGACCAAGGATTGAAAGGTTTTAGAAGGATATCTCAGGCTGTGATTGACTTAGACTTTTGAAATAAATATCTAAATTCACTATATTAATAAGAAAAAGCCCCCTTGTCGACCGATTTTTGAAATTCATGAAATATTGTTTTTTAAATAGTGGCTAAATTTTTTGATTAAAAAAAAAAAAAAAAAAACGAGAAGAGCGGGCAATTTATTTAAATGGCTAATAGACAGCAAAATGCAAATATCGCAGTTAAAACATGTAAAATGGACGAGCAGGATCTCAAATAAATTTCTTCTTATTGGATGTCTTGGCGCTTCTATAGTGGCGGGACCCCCCACCCATCATTTCAAAACTTCAAGTCAAGCACAGCCTGACATATCCTTCAAAAGGCTACTTAAACGCCAAGGCAGACGAACAAGGAATATGCCTGTTATCAGGTTAACAATAGATTTATTGTTAACCTGATTACAGGCATACTCCTTGTTCATCCGCCAGATTTATCTGGTAATTTTATCCAATTATTCCATCGTTGTGAGAGTGAGTGTAATGTTTGGGTCATAATCACTCGAAATGTGGAACTTATTGGAATGCTCCTTTTGAAAATTGGTATACAAAGGATGTTGGGTGGGTGCCAAATGTGAAAAATTAGGATGAAGAAGAAAAGGAGTAAGTAATTACGATGTTTAAATGTGTAGCACCAACATTAATGACTCTTGAAAATTTGAATGTGAATGTAGATCATTCAAAACCATCAAAATCCGAATTTTATAGGGCGAATCAACGAAACGAGAAGTTGTTGAATATCTAGAACGCGAGAGACGAAAAAGAAATGAAATGACGCAAGGGAAAGGCACTAAAAACAGCGAATAGTGGGTGAGGGCCAAAAATGGAAGTCGTCTCATTTGATACTGAGAATTAACACGTAAGAAAACATGATAATAAGAGCGACTCGTGTACTGGAGGGTGTTCAATGAAGGAACAACCCATAACAAGGTGGTTTAGGACAACACCCACCTCACTGCGCTGTCAAGAGCTGGTCCATCTCAGGTTGACTTATTTATAGACGCCTGGGACTACCCTGAGGTATGCAGGGGGAGATTGGTGATCGCGAAAAACGATCTTGAATACTTGAAACCCCACGCAAACAAGTGTTGAAGAAACGAGAAAATAAATAAGACTAAAAGAAGACAAGTACGTAGACAAACGTTCGGTTAGATATGGTGCTATATTCGATCACAACAGATGATTCACACAAAATGATCCAGTCGTGCAGGATGAAATTAGGGCCAAATTTTCAAAGTCTTACGTGTTCAATCCATTTTTAGTTTTCCAACATTATCCAACAATTGTACATAATATGTATATATTATTTACAAATCCTAATTATGATCCTTCGACAGCTCATGGTGTTTTCGATAATCGAAAGTATGTGAGTGGTGTTTTCGATAACTGAAAGTATGTAAGTAAAGTAATAATTAACATACATACTTTCAGTTCTACAGCACTCACTCCCTGAAAGATGAGACGTAAGGCAATGATCATGGCGTCTCCTAATCTTATCCGAAGATAATACTGAACATATCAACTTCCAATCAAATTACCTCTTTAAGATAAATTCTAAGTCAATGTCAAGGGCTATGGGCAAATCACTTCCGACTGTTGGTCAAATAGCTACATTCCACCAGCGTATTTTTTCAATTCATTAAATAGAAAACAGAACTGAGTCTGAAAAATGTCTTGCTTCAGCCATAGGTTAGTTTCAACAGCGTTATGATTGATAATTGATATATTGACATTAATAAATGATTGATAAACAGTATAATATAATACACTGTTAAGAAGACTCGTTAACATAATATGTTAACGATATATTATTAGTATGTTAACGAGTTTTCTTCTTCTTATAGGATCAGAAGAACTATTGCATAAGCCCTAATTTCAATTTCACCTAATATGAAATCTGACCCTCGGGAAATGACATACACCATAGGTGCAGGTCATAGTGTTTCCCCAAGCTTGAAATGCGAGTAATGTCTCTTGTTTTGGACCCCTTGATCCACACAAATCTTCTTTACCGAGTCTTTCAACATCGACTTCTGGTTGGAAGCGACGGGGAAGTAAGTTTTGGGATGTCACTCTCATCAGGGTCTGTTATTGTGATCGTTCAACCGGTCAGTTTCTCCTGCTATCCTGTCGGTGAGGTTCTTTGTGGTTATGGAAGCATGAATGGAGGGGGAGTCACCGGGTGAACGTAGCTTTAAAAGGGACGAAACAGTGACCTGCTACGGTTTCACTCTAAATTTACGGCTATGCTTATAGAAAACCATCCCCGTCCCAAGCTGCCAACCAGATTTCCTAAATATGAGGTAAATGTTTTGAAAGGGCGAAACCATATGGACAGCCAGGTGGTTTTCTTCGGATTTTCGATTTTTGAGATTGTAAGTACATCGAGTCCTTGGCCTCAAGTAGTAAGCATCAAAATCGAAACGAACGATGTGCCACAAGTAACTCTCATACGTATTTTACCTTTCAATAGCATTGTGATCGAACCAATGGAGGCTTCAGCGTCTGAGCAAACGTGAAACCCTAAACGGTTGACTTGGCAGAAGTTTATCGATCCTCGCAAGTAATATAGTTCAACGTTAAGTCTGTTCCATCTCGAAAATCACAGATGCAACCTTTAAGAATGATGCTCAACGTCTTTGAATTCCATTCCAAAAAACTGGCAAACTCCTGTTGTTCAGATGCCCATTTTCAGCATACGATAGTGGCCAGTCATCAGACTCACAATTATCCCAACACCTCTCTTGGGCAGAGAAGGTAATTCAGCAGCCCTTCTTCAAAATGACTCAACCCAGGCCTCGTGTATTTCGCCAGTATCTCATTCGCCCCCGGATTTCCCATTCGCCAACCACATTGAGTACGAGACTTCCAAATAATGGTGGTGGTTCTATTGGCAAGTACCCCGATCCTCTTTTGGCAAGGCGATCAGCTTCTTCCTCACTCTCAAATCTTTCGTGGAGAGTGACTCGACTGTTTCGAGGCGCATCTATGAGAATATTCAGACATTCCTGGAATACATTCGGGAAATGCGTTGATTAATACCCCAGACGTTTTATTCCATGTTTGTTGAAAGATACCCAAAAACCAACTGAACTTATTCCAATATTTCATCATTCCAGAAACATCCAGACTCTTCCGTCCTGTTGCGTCAACTCAATCAGTGGAAACATGTCACGGGTTCCGCATCCAGCGTCGTAAAATTATTCGCGTTTTCTTTTTTTCTTCAGTCAACTAAAATGAACACAGGCGAAACCTTCGTGCGCAGCTTCGGCCGTTGCGACAACTGGAACTAATTTGTTAACTAAATGAAATGACAAACGCGGAGAGCTGTGCAGTTCCGGCTAATCAGGCCGGCTCTTTCGCTATTCGAATAGCCAATCACTACATACGGCTGTACAGTACCTTTTCATTCTCACCCTATTAAAATATTCTCGAGCGCGTTGAGAACCATTTGATGCGCGTCGAGTTCAAAGGTGAGAGGTGAATATGTCTGGAAGGCATCATGACACGAATATTCCAACCTCGGAGACCCTATCAGTTTTCTAGCAATATGGATATTAACTAGCTGACCCATGGAAATAAAAAGCTGTAACTCAACTGCATAATATGAATTACAGCCGATGTACTCAGTGCAAGGGAAAGTGCAATAACTCATAGGTACCTACATGGTAACAACGTATAACAATTAATAATAATAACTTTGTGATTCAATAGTGGTGATGTTCATCAACCTATTCGAAATGAGGGAACTTTCTTGCAAAATCTAGTAATATTAAAATACAGTGCAGAAAAGGCGACCTAACTTGTCGTCTTGCCCATATACTCGCACAATCGAAGACAGACCCATAAAACCGACGATTTTCCTTATGAATTCCCACGATTATTGCCCAGAAAATTGAGATAATGAGGTAGGTGTGTAAAGAATTTAATATTCAATAAAATACATGGTCGGATTGGAATAATGATTAATTTTGATACCAAAATCGGTTTGGACAAATCTACATATGGCCCTCAGAACCTGAAAGGTCATTTATGCAAAATACAGGTCGATCAATATCCTACATTGATGGGGATCAGCAAATTCTATTTTTTTTTAAAAATTAACAATCGATATTGAGCATTTTGCAGAGTTATCAATATCAAATATCATTAACAGAGAAAATTATTGAAACAGATGAAAATTGAACGTATTATTAAATAATACGTTCAATTATCATCTGTTTCAATAATTTTCTCTGTTAATGATATTTGATATTGATAACTCTGCAAAATGCTCAATATCGATTGTTAATTTTAAAAAAAAAATAGAATTTGCTTCGAAATTTTCGAGTTGCTCGGTTAAAGAAAATATCATTGGAGAAGGCATTTGGATTAATTGGTTGATTTATGAGACAGTCGTCCGGTTCCGACCGGACCATCCGGGTTGGCCCATTCGAGAAAGTCAGACCGAGAGCTAATTCGTCCAAAAGAAAGTGAACGCTACTCCGCCTGATATCGACTTCATTAACTCGAAGTCTTGCGTCGGAGGCTGTGAAAATCGATTGTGTGTTGTAGGAGAATAAAAACAACTCGGTAATATCTCTTAAGTGACTTTCATACAACGTACGTCATGCCATCCAGAAGCAACGAATCAATAGATTATTGAAGATAATAAAATATTTCTTATTATATTGGAGGGTCGTAGGAGGTTCGGTATGAAAGAGAGAACGTTGTTTCCAAGCTTTTGGCTTTATTAAGCCATCTTCAGAGAAAACAAAATAAACCTGACGAGTGGATTGGAGAGAATTAGAGACTGAGGAGGAAAGACCTACCAACCCCTGAAGATGGCTTAATAAAGCCGAAAGCGTGGAAACAACGTTCTTTCTTTAATACCGAACCGAGGTCAATAAGCCAAGGAGGAAATGCACGAAACGTTAACAAATGAAAATATTTCTGACACCCAAGAATGTGACGACCAGAGGTCACACTTGTGGACAGAAAACTTCCAGCCGGCTGGTACTTTCATGTCTACTAATCAGACGTGAAATCCATTATGTAAGCGTAACTAAGGTTCGACTCAATTTCTTTTAATGAAATTGCACCATTGATGGAAAACATTCGTGTGGAGAATGCTCGTCGCCACAACAAGCTAAATCGTGTTACAGTGATGGATAAGAGGAAGCTATGTACCACACCTTGGCGGACGTTTTGTGGTTCTCCATCCCGGTTGTTTCCTGCCAGAACTACTTATATCATCGGACTCTCGGCGTCTCAAAGTGGACTGAAGTGAGGTTTGGGTGTATTCACTGAATGATTCAGTGGGAGAAGGCGAAATGGGAAGATCCTATCACCTGCCACGGGACTTCTACAGGCTGAAGTAGGAGCTCCTAGACATCCCGAGCACAACGGTAATGCAGCGACCTCAAGGAAACAGCACCACTCGGTTTGCAATCTTCAGTTCTCTATCTTGATATTTTTCTCCCGGAAAAACAGGGATACGACCAGAGTTCCAGGGTGTAACTGTAATGAGGTTTGACCGTGTTGGATTTAAATGAGGGAGCTCAAGTGGAGCAGCGGTAGGGATGTCGATAGATCGATAGTACTATCGATACTATCGATAGTTGTGGGATATCGATAGGGGTATCGATTGGAATGGCTCCTATCGATAGCTCAAAAAATAACTTACCGCCCGCCACGGGAAGCGGGATTCCCAGAAAAAATCAATTTCCTGGGTAGCTCAGTTTGAAAAAAAAAAAAAAATCTAACAATGATGGGTTCTAAGAACATTATAGACTGGTACAAAAATAGAAATTTCAATGGAAATCTGAAAATAGGGAGTGGGGAGCAAGGTTTTTCCAGTAGGTACCTAACTGACTTCATAGCTTCATACTAGGCTTCGTTCGTACTGACTTCATAGCTTCATACTGACTTCATAGCTTCGTTCGTCAGCTTTTGTCACAAAAGTTTTGTGCGGTCGCCTATTGCCAAAGCCAAATCATAATTTTCCGGGATGCCTCCTAAGTCTGATGTGTGGGCCCATTTCCAAAAAAATGCGGATGGAAAGCCATTGGTGACATGCAGCATTTGCCGTCAGATATTGAAATTTACGTCCAACACTTCGAACCTGCGGGATCATCTAGTGAGGAAGCACAAAGATGTTTACAACCCGAAAGAAGCAGTGCCATCCACTTCAACTAGCGTACCAAGTAAGCCGAAACAGCGAAAGATAACCCCTTTTTTTGAGCCTAAGGTACAACCCTACCCTCCCAACAGTGACCGAAAAAAACAAATCGACGATGCCGTAATGCGAATGATTACAACAGATTTGCAACCATTTAGCATTGTGGATCGTGAAGGGTTCAGATATATGTTAAGTGTTTTGGACCCTCGCTATAATCTTCCCGATCGCAGGGAACTATCAAACTTCAAGCTTCCAGAAATGTACGAGGCTATGCGCAATCGGTTGCTTGATGTTCTACAAGAAGTTGATTACGTGAGTGCCACAACTGACATGTGGACATCACTAACTACAGAATCATACATAACAATTACAGCACATTTTATAGATACCAAATGGAGACTTCGAAGTTGTGTTTTAACGACTACAGTCATGGCAGAACGCCATACTGCCGAAAACATTTCAGCTGTATTAACAAAATGCTTTTCTGAGTATGGAATTTCAGACAAACTCGTTTGCTTGGTCACTGACAACGCATCAAACATGATAAAAGCTGCCGAAATAAGTAGGATAAAACACCTAAATTGTTTTGCACATACGTTGCAGCTGCTTCTGAACGATTCTCTCAACAATGAAGTGATAAAAGTTATAACAACAAAAGGTAAGGATTTGGTACGCGCTTTCAAAACAAGCCATGTTGCCTACCAAATACTAAGAGAAGAGCAACGAAAGAGTTCAAAAGAAGAGCTTAAATTAATCCAAGATGTACCAACTCGTTGGAACAGTACTTTTCACATGCTAAAGAGAATTTTAGACATCGGTGATCCTCTTCTAATTGCGACTTTAAAAATTGACAAGCAGTACTTCACTACTCATGAAATCGATATTTTGAAGGACGTTGTTGCAGTTTTATCACTTTTTCATGAAGTAACGGAAAAAGTTTCTGGAGAAAATTATGTAACAGGATCCTTTATAATTCCTATGATTTATTGTTTGAATGAAGAGCTCGACCGTACTAAAAATAAACTTCTTACTATTGAAGGAAGAGAACTTTTAATTCGTCTTAAAGAAGGAATGATAGCGAGATTGGGGCCATACCAAACAAGAACGGTAACAGCAATCTCTACCCTACTTGATCCACGATGGAAAAAAACCCCTTTCCAAAGCAGCAACGTTCTTCAGCAAGCACACCTTAAGCTTCAAAATGCTGTAGGCCACTTTCTAAAACGCGCTGAATCCGAAGTAGTGCAAGCAGCCTCCTCACAAAAGCCATCTATTTCAACACCTGAGCAAGAAGACCAAGGGATTCTACGAAGTCTGAAAGAGAAGATAAAAAATGCCGAGGCCCCTAAAACCCCAACTGCTGATGCCATTATTCTGCTCAAAAACTATTTTGATGAAAAAAATCTATCTGACGAAGATGATATCTTAAGTTACTGGAAGGACTGTGCGAAACTGGCTCCGCTTGACATGGTGGCAAAAAAATATTTATGTGTGCCTTGCACTTCTGTACCATCAGAAAGAGTTTTTTCGAAAGCTGGAAAAACTGTTTCGGTTTACAGGAGCCGCATAAAACCATTAAAAGTCGATATGCAAATATTTTGCCAAGCAAACAAATGGCTGTTGGATGATTGATTCTCGTTAACACGCATTAAACCATGTTCCATATTCTTTGCTCTTACGATTTCTGATACTACAGATTTTTAAATTTCTATTTTGTGTTTTGTGTTAAATTTCTATGAGTGTTTTTCTGTTTTATTAAATAAGTTGGAAGACATTTTTATTATTTCTCCCTTCAACGATAACCAATTAATTTATATTCAATAAGAATCAGCAGTATGAAAAATTGATGATGCCAATAGATCACAACATTGTGGTAGTGCAGGACAATAACTAATCCAACTTACTAAACTATCGATAGTATCGATAGCTGATAAACAATACCTACTAAACTATCGATAGCTCCAACTATCGATCTATCGACATCCCTAAGCAGCGGTCGGGCCGAGGATTCCCTTTAGCAGTTTCGAAGATTTGTAGAGCGCGTCTGCCGCTGATTTCCCTCTTTCCAGTACCCACAGACGACGCTGCAGTCGAGTCCTACATGCGTCATCCTGACCCCCAACCGACCGGCTTCGCATACACTTTCCTCCAAGCCCCCTCCCTCATTAGGTGGTTGTCTCAAATAACGCTTTTCCTTCGCCCGTTCCCATAAATTTCGTTTTTACTGCCTTTCCCATTCGTTGGGAGGTTTACTAGTGGAATTTCCCGTTACAGCAGGATGGAGAATACAGGAGAATATTAACATTGTGACGCGGTTGAAATTACCAAGTGCTTCCTCATTTTATTTATTTCTCGTAGACGATAACTGGGCGACCCAACTTGTGTTGTGATGATTTGTTGAACTCATAAACCGACAATTTATCATCGTTCATTTTTCTTGGCACAGTCCGAGAAAATAAGGCAGTTTGACGGTAGGTACAGAAAGTTCATAAGATGAACTAATAGTACCTACAATAGCTAAAAAATATCCCCAAACTAAAATCTTTTATTGGATAAGTTACGACATTTATACAGTGAATATCTATAGATTAAAGTATTCTTCACGATCTAATTACGTAGATACCGCCTTAAGCAAGTACTGACATACATATTAATCGGAAAATCCACAGTCAAGCAGCATGGCTATAAGAGCGAATTGTCGAAGAAATAACTGTTTTTATGTACCTAAAACCACAACTTTACTGATTTTATAACGAATTTTGTCTCATTTTTTTTGCCGAGTAACACCTCAGTTTATAGATTTTTCAACGCTGAAATTTTTGTGTGCGAATTTGAACTTTCGTTATATAAATATATACATATAATTTTTGGTGTATTTTGGCAGTCTCATAGTTTGGTACAGCATTGCATTTATTTTAAGAAGTTATTCAGACGGCTATTCATTTCTGGGGAACATTGTATTACTCCGCGATGCCGCTAAATCCGTCTTCGGGATAGTTTCAAGAATCGTCTACTTCCTAGGTGTGTCGCGCTTTAACCCGCTCATTCCACGGGGCGATGGTTGGAGGGGGCTGAGGCGATTTTTTAAAACTGAGGATCTCTCTGGAGTCAACGCCCTGCCGAGAATTCCTAGTTGCCGTTTTACGGGTTGGCGTTATATCTAAGCCAAATCCAATTTTTCCACACACAAAAAAAAAAAGAAAGAAAACCGCACAAACTGACATGAGACTCAGTGATTTCATATCAAATGAGTAGCCCGACATGATGCATGAAGTTATGATGACTTCCGGAAAACGTCATCCGGAAATGGCATAATCCAGCCGGAGTTTGTAATAATTCAGGAGATACTATCGCTATTCTGTTAGCAGGATCGTCCAAAACGGATTTAATATGAGTCCACCTAACGGCCGGATCGCGTAACCCCTAAAAGTTAGAATAAATTAGTTGAAACTGATTAGTTGATACTTAGTAGACGTTAGGACGCCAGATGAATAATCGTTGGAGAGACTTCATACCAATAGTAGTTATGTATGAAGGAGTCAGATGAGAGTTGCTCAAGGTTCCATTGACGAAGACATCCCAACAAAATGGAATTTATGTTGAAAATAATATACCAGTTAAACTACTAATAAGTAAACTAGTTAATTCTAAGGAAATTGCAGTTCATAAATGACAATGATTAATTACTATAGTATAGTTGATAGCTTTCATCGGAAGTGTGAATAAAAACGACTAGTCCACGAAGGCTGCTTAGCACGCGCACATAAATTGTCATCTTTGAGCTGGTTTCCTCAGCGGAAGCAAACTATTAGGGCCCTGTTGGCGGTGCTGATTGAAAAAATGTTCACAAACTTCCACCCGGGCCTAACGCCTTTCATCCTTGACTCACTCCATTCCCGCAAGGATACTCGGAGACATTCGTCGCATGTTATTACTGTTAATTGGTAAGTCACTAAGTATATTATACGAAACTGTATGATAGGTTGTAAGTATTCAAGTCCTTCAGAAGGTCAAACGGCTAGTCAACTGTGATACTATGGACCGAATATTGTTAATTCAAAATTACTTGTTAATAATACAGTTAAAATAATTGTAAAACCGAACAGTCTGAACGCTAAAATGAGTTCTAAAGTGGAGTAAAAATTCATTCAATGAACATGACAGCGAATTTAAAACAACGGTAACGGATAAGAACCCAAATTTTCGTGATTGCAGGTATTTGCTCAAGGGGCATCAACTAATACCAACTAACCTCGAGGCCTAAAATAGATCTTGATGACGGACGAATAAATTATTGTCGAGTTGACACAATAGAACTTTCCGCAGCCGATATATTTGGCGAGGGAACTGCCCTCCAAAAATCGATGGAACTTTTCATTAAGGCGACTAGTTCTAATGGGAGACTCATCAGGTTGGAAATAGGCATGAGGCCTAACTGTTTTGACAATGAGTGGAATTGATTTCAGTTTCGGCGGTAATCTATCAGTGAGAATTGAGATTTTCCTGTCCAGAGAACTCATTCGATTAAATTTATCCCGACGATTACAGTTTTCAATATGGCTCGATCGGACGTTCAATGATTTTGGAATAACATTAGAACGTTCGGAGCCGTGGCTGACCCCCAACCAGCACATCATTTAAACATTAAACGCTAATTTCAGGATGGTTCTGGAATGTACAAGAAAAAGGTATAACAGTTTCAAAGCTTCGTCTATGAAATAGTTTCATTTGGTTATTATATACGTACTACACAATCCGAATGCCCAACCAGAGCGAGTCATTTGTACTTGAATGGCGAGAAGTATTTTTCGTCCTGACAAAATAGGACCAAAAAGTATTTTTCGTCCGGACCTAATTCTTCATAATTGAAACAAAGAAGATTTCATTTTCCTGTAGAGTGGTCAGCCTTTGCGAAAGAGAGGGGTCGCTAATGGTTGACCGGTCTCCACCTCGTTAGCCCGTCGTGACGTCACGGTGGTGATTGCTCAATTAACCGAGTTTGGCGTAAACAAAGCCACTTGCTAATTAATGCAAAGAGGCTTTTCAACAAACGTCATCTCACCCAAATACTTGACGTCGATTAAAACTCTCACAAAACATGTGAAATGCAAAAGCGTTTGAATTGATTTTATCGTTGACCCAGAAGTAGAGTCGGAGCAAGAGCCCATCGTTACATCGTCCATTATGCGCAAAAGAGAACTTGATTAGTTAATTAGGTTTTGTAGTGTCAGTAAAATCCTTGTTGAGCTGAACGTCAATTTAATAAGATATTCATACTCATAGGCCCCCAGTCGATTGAGAGATACGTCGTGGTTTTGAAAAGGCACAAGTACATCTGCTTATACTTGCAGATGTGTAATAAAGGTGGATTAGCAGCATTCGGAAAAAAGTTTAATAAGTGAATCGACGATCGAGAAATCCGCTTTCTAATTCTTTCAAGTCTGGAATTACAATTCTGGGACTACCCTCGATGGAGATGGACCTTTCAGATAGCTGAAGTTTCCAGACGAATCGGTGCCCGGCCGCGAAACCCCGTGGAACGCCGGGCGAGAAGTGAGAGGTTTTGCCCCAGACGTCTTAATGATAGGGGTGGGCAGAAGGAAGTGCTCCCATATTCAGGTCAAGTGCATTAACTAGCGTTACATAAAGCAATTCCCCCTTTTTGATAGGCTGTGCCATTGCATACCCGATGGTAACCTTAGCTACAGCTTTTGCCCCCACCCCGCAAGGACGTTGTGGGGGGCCAGTGGGACCTTCCGAAATGAGCAAGCGGGAGGCTTCGCCGGGGGCATAGGTACGAGTACAACAGCTAAGAAACTGACAATCAAACGACGATCCAGAGAGAAGACGCAATCAGAGAATCTCGAAAAAACATTTCTAGTCTTGTTCTCTCGGTACTAAGGATGGGAATCGGTTTTTCCAAAGTACCATACCTACTGTAGCCCTACCTAAGTACAAGTACTACCTAGCTATCATTTTTTTGGTACTAGCAAATTTTCGAACAAAAGAAAGCTATGGTTCTCGGTCCAGAATGTATAAAAAAATTTCCGATAAATGCTCATACCAAAATCCGTTCCAGGCCATCCTGATTTCACTGCCAAAAGACACAGAAAATGATTTATACAAACATAGATCTATGATACATTATATATTTATGTATGTGTCATTCCAGACGATAACTCTCGATAGAATTGAGATAAGTAATAAGTTGAAATTTGCACACAAAAATCTGGAGGATTACCCATAAATTCCAAAAATGAAACAGTCTGACAAGTAATACCTCATTCCAAAGGTTGTTTTACGCTGAACACGACGGTGAAGTTGGAATTTCGATAAGTACTCGTATCTTATTCCGTTCTCAGAGCTCTTTGAAAATGAAGAAACTTGGTGGTTACTTGAGATATTCTTCACGGTTCATCTGCCCTTATCTGATAACGGAATAAGATATCCCAATTCTGACTTCACTATCCTGGGTGTGCATATACTTCCTCCTCCTATTGTTTGTGTCATTAACCGTAGACACTAACTCTCGGTAGAATTGAGATAAAAAAGTTCAAATTTACACAAAAACTACGTGCAAATATCATTCCAAATTACTCTTGGGGGGAGAAAATGAGCGATGCCAGCTTTCGTTATGACGATTATTATTCGCGCGGATTCGGAATCAGCCGGCTAAGTCTCTCGGGGGCGCCTAGAAATAGATGTCCCCGACTCTGCGACCAGTTTGTTATATTACAACATCTTCAAGGAGTGACGATACGTTTGATGCGTCAAAGATAAACTCGGAATAGCAACTAAAAAACTGTATGGCCTGTTTCAAGGATTTGAGGAAATGACTGTGGTGGAATACAGAAGGGGACTTATGGAAATTTCAATTAGAAGAAAGTTTTACTAGGATCTGTGGGGAGTGAGGAATTTTCAAAATCGGCCGCACTGTGACGTATAAATCACTAGGACCTGTGATTTGTACTTCCGCGAATGGACGAAAGAGGTGTGGTTAGCACAGGGGGATGAGGACCTGACAAGTGGCTACGTCAGTACTGACGTGCATACCTTATCAGCTGCTCCTAAGGAGAATACGACAATGTCAGGGTAACCACCTATATTATTCGAACTCTCAACAAGTTTATAACATCAAAACCAGGGACCTGCCGATAGTAAAATTACGCCACCGCCGTCATTGAAAATAATGCATATCTCCCAAGATAAGGAGGAAACCCAAAAGGCGATTTCGAGATGGAAAAAACCTCAAATGCAATGTTGTCATTAGATAAAGGCTACGCAGATAAGGAGGAAAGAAAGGTCATAATATAGGACAGAAAACGTACCTCCCTCGGCGAAGGGGACCTCTCAAGGTTTAAGCGTAAGGAGTTGAAGGTTTTAATAGTTACATAAAAAGGTGATGATTCCTTAGATCTTGGAGCATTGTTTATTAGCAGGGCGACAAAAAACAAGGAAAACCAAAGAGTTTTTCAATGCCAAAATTAGGGATAACGTATGTGACCCTGGAGTAGTCCACGTCCAAGGTAATCAACTTAGCGAAAGCCTTGTGATAAGTTTTGAGAGGAGAAAATGTTCCTAGTTTCTATACTTCCTTCACGAATTGGTGCTCAACCCATTTTGAAAGTTTGCTCCTGGTTGATCCCATATAATTTTCACCGGTATAGGAATAGCAGCGTCTTTGCTATAATAGCGCCGCACATAATATTGTTCGATGATTAAACAGTTTGAGAGAATGTGAATGAGAACGAGGCAACAATAGCCGAAGGATATCATTCCAGCCATGTTATAAACACGAATATGTCATGAGCCACACCTTGGCAGAATGTCTTCCCCCAGTTTCTTTTTTTTTTTTAAATCAGATTAGTGTACCCAAATCAAGGAAGTAAAATTCAAGGTTGAATCCAATAATAAATTGGGTGGTTCTAAGGAGAGTATTGGGCGGTATGGAGATCAAAATAAGCTCAGGCGTATTGAGGTCTCGCGACCGACAAGCGAGGTCTCTTATCGAGGTCGCGCATACCTCACTAAATCTGTGAGAGAATGCGTTAACAACCTGGTCGAAACCTTCGTATCTCCCCTCAAAAGGATAGGAATACCTTTATCCCCCGCATTACGTACTATACGAGGAGTTTCCAACATGTCGAAAACAGGTACGTCATTTGTACCACGGAAATCACACAGCCAGTACTGGAAAAGCGTCAATTTTATACTTGAAGAGAAATATTTGTGCAAGGAATCGAATTATTTCACTTTGAATCCGAAAGAATTATACATAATTTTGTATCGAATGTACAGAAGTATCAATTGGTTAATTTATAGTTTGACATCAGAAGAAAAGTTCCACTGTTGGCATTTTCCTACTCGTAATCCTCTTCACCTCAAATCAACACTCCCCATAGATCAGCACAACTGGAAGCTCCATAATTTCTTTCAATTCCACACCCCCTTTCCTTCAACCACGTAATCCACGATCTAAATTTGTTGAAGTCAATCACCTACGGATTCGATTGGCACTCGAAAGGCTCTGTACTTCCGCATCACTTCCTGTCCACCACACCCTACGCCCTCTGCCACCACTGGATCAAGGAAAGCAGGCACACCCTCATGTTATACCTCACCTTCTCCTCCTGATCTACTTGTTGTGAAATTGCGGGTTTTATCATTTGCTGAACCTCCTTGAGGCTCGAGACTCGTTGCAACCTTGTTTTGTTAACCTTCAGTTTCACAAGCCACAGGTCCGCCGCAGTTACGTTCACCCATATTTGTATGTTTTTTCCGAGTAGCCAGATATTATAATTTGCCAAGTATTTCAACTGCATCAACTTACTGAAAGGAATAAGTTGAATACATTAATGAGAGGTTTTATACTAAAATATACACTACAGAAGCTACTATTATTTATGCACTGAGCAAAACTCTCCTATGTAAATAATACACTACCACAAGTATTACATTTTGGTGGGGAATTGAAGGCTTTGGACGACCTCTACATCCCATATCGACGCACTACCTTTTTTACTACGTAATGTAATATGCGGCGAATTAATTAAATTTTATCAGAAAGATGTAATTTTCTTTTCAGGTTTTGAAGACACACGAATTATCGAGTGAAAGTTGTGTGATGTAAATTTTCGTGGTTACGACAGGGGCTTTTAAAACGTTTGTAACTATTTCGGATTGTTACAAATCAAAATAAAATTAGCAGTTAGAAGACTACGATAAATTACGGAGTTGTACAGTGGAAAGCGATTACGTAAAGTGAAAAAGAGAAAAAACAACCGGCTCGGAAAGAGCAGGATAAGTGATTCACAGCCTCATCTCCAACGAATGCTCAAATATGCGGTCTTCACATCCATTACGGGAGTTACAAATTGTTAACTGGCACTGGGAGAAGACGACAACTCTTCAACTCTAAATCGGCGAGTAATAAAAAATCCACTGTCATGCAGCATGGCTATAAGAGCGAATTTTCGAAGACATCACTGGTTTTACGTTAGAGGTTTCCATTTTTTGCCGAGTAACACCTCAGTTTTAAGATTTTTCAACGCTGAACACGATGGTGAGGTCAGAATTGCGATATACTCGTATCATTCCGTTATCAGATTGAAGCAAATGAACCGTGAAGAACATCCACGTAACAACCACGTTTCTTCACCTTTAAAGCGCTCCAGTCTGAGAACGGTATACGATATCGCAATTCTGACTTCACCATCGTGTTCAGCGTAAAACAACCTTTAAAATGAGATGTCACTTGTGACACTGTTTCATTTTTGGAATTTATGGGTAATTTTTCCCTTTCTTTAAAAATTCGCAATAATTAAATTATAAATTGAACAATAATTAAATTTTTTTACAAGACGAATAAAACGCAGCATCGGGTCTTTTCAAATCGCCATAACTTCGTGTTTAAATCAAATCTCAGAATGAACTTTCACTACTTAGTTTACATACGACGCGACGAAACGTACATGCCACTAGTTGATGGTTGTCGCGTCGCATTAATTTGTTTTTCTAATTTTGATTGATTGGCTTAGGATTTGTGTATTACTCACATCATGAAGTGTATGTACCTACTAGTGGGAATAGGAAAAGATCTGTTTCTAATTTGACGGGTACAAATCTATCATTTACCACTAGGTCTGTCATCACCATGGATTTCAGGTCAAGGCCACCAGCTCGAATGAACTACAAAATCGCCAAAGAAGGCGAAGGAACCTTTGATTTTACTTTCTCCATAGATTGTCGAACCATACGATGGCGGACCCACAGGATAATATGCAACGTCCTTAGGTCAGTCTGAAGTTGTGGAGAGGGGAGACATAGCGCATCATAAAGAAGTAAAGGTCATTCGACTGCATCATACAGCAGTAATAAAGGTCGAGCGACGGGGTGGATACAAGTGGGAGAACTCTGTCGCAACACACCCTCCTTCTGGGAACAAACCAAGAACCGTTCGCAATCACCTCATCCCCTTTCCAATCTGAACTCCCCTCTGTGGCACCCTATGCACTCGACATCTCCTTGCATCGTTTTTTCTTTGTTTCTTATTGCTTTTCCGTTTTTAATACTTCTCTTTGTCTGCAAAACTGGTGGAGGCCGTATACTCGCTTTTAAAACCTTTTCTTTCTATCAAGGGAAAACCTCCTACATGGCCTTTCGAGAGCCGCCTTCTTGATCGCGATGACTGCGATCTAGCTGGCAATGCATGCAGCGCTGGAATGGAGCGTTGAATCAATTATTACAAATAATTTTTTATTGGGATTGAGCTCTACGAATAAAGAGCTGTATTGAGATAATTTATGAAACCGTGACATTCTAAACCGGTGTCTGTATAATATAACATCACTCTCGAGCCAATGCGTTCTGCATTCCAGATAAGAGTAAAACTACGTAGTATCGCGCGTCTTAATCCACAACTAATAAGCTCAATAAGAAATCAAGTTACCCAAACTAAAGCATCTCATGTGCATTTGATCACCTACGTCGCTTGTTGTGCATAATAAAGAAGAAACCAGCGTTGGATGAACAATATCAAAGGGCTTCAAACAAATTTCTCAACTAGTAATTCCCAGTGTAATCGTTATTCACAGTATTATCCTTATTAACGGAACCACAAATGTTGTAGGCTCTATTCAAGGTGTGTGAATGTTGTTAGGGTCAATCAATATTGCTTTTTCCCTGTGAAAAGAAAGGTTTGAATTACCGTTACTTTTCGTGAAATCCTTGGAAATGAATGAAAAATTAGTCAGAATGAAAGGGCGGAAATGATAAATGACATTCAAAGGTATATTTGGTGCGAAATAGGGAGAATATGGGGGATGAGGGAAAATGTCCCAATTGAATTTCAAAAGCAAATCTTCGGTTTGGCGAGCTGATTGGGGGCGGACGTTATCATGGAGCAGAATACCCTTGGAAAGCAAAGTGGACCTTTTTCGCTTTATTGGACTTCTTAACCGTTCCAATATTTGGCAGTATCTCTCTGCGTTATTGTTGCGCCTCGTTCCAGATAATCCACCAGAAGAATCCCCTTGGCATCTCAAAGCACTGGTGCCATAAACATACCAGCAGAGTTGGCTTTTTTGGGAGGTGGCTCTTGAGTTGACTTCTAAATTTTGCTTTGGTTTTTGGTTTCAGGTGTACTCATCCCCCGTAACAATCCTTCAAAAATCGCATCACCCTCTAAATCATACATTTGGGTGAATTTTTTTGCAGCTGTGACTCAATGTCTTTTGTGTTTATCGGTCGCACAAAACTTCGAAAATCCTAATTCATCTTTGACTATTCTTCCAACAGACCATCGGCTGTTTTTTTTTCTCTTGAAGTGCAGGTCGAAGATCGTTGAAAACTTCATCGATCGTTAGTCGAAGATCTTTTTCAACAACGATTCCGACTCGAGAGTTGATGGCCTTCCCGAACGCTGTTCGTCTACCACTTTTTCGCGTCCATTTACGAATGTTATACGCCACTTCCGTACACCGTATAATCTTTTCAATCTTAGAAGAATTTGAATACTTGATATCCCTTTCGTGGTTGAAAAACATATCACTCCACATGTTTACAAGACTACAACAAATGTGCAGGTTATCGTATCGCGTCGAAACTTTCAGTGTGGCCACGACGCTCAAACGAGAATTCCATCTCAGTTCCAAGCTTCCCGCGTCATTTAGTACGAGATATGCGATAGAGAAACTTAATTTTGGTATTCCCCTCGTATATTAATACAATTTATATTCAATATGCTTGTACTAAATGATTCGAAATTTGGACAATTTCGTTTTCTATTACTTTGAGTCTAGATTAAGAATTCAAGATGTTCAGGGGCGTAGCGAGAGTGGGTCGAGAGGTTGGAGGAAGCGGCCGAATCTAAACATCACACTGGCAAATTGCACAATATTTTGAAGATTTCGTACAATATTTTTCTGGAAGATTTGAAATTTTCGCGTCAATACTTTGTAGGTGGAGAGCGCGGTGTGATGCGTTTCCATCGCGAGTTGAATCGGCACTGAAATATTGAGCAATATTTTAGTGTAGTCTGAGGGCTTCAAACCATTCAATATTTTGCTCGATATTTTTCTTAAATATAGAATTTCTTAAATTTTCTCAATTTTCTTAAATTCTTAGAATTTTTTTTGCCAGTGAGAGGGTCGATATAGGGACGCGGCGGCGTTCACCCCGCTAAGCAAACATGTTGAGAAGAACGAAGGTACTACCGAGTGTGTTTTACGGACCTCAAAACGCGTTTTTCAGGTGTCCATATCTCGGCTCCTATTTGACTGATCAACTTGAAATTTTGTGTCGATCTTCTTCGTGTGGATAATAAAAAGCCCTAAAAGTTTCAAGTCGCTAGGTCTAAAGGGAGCTGAGTTATATAACTTGAAACACTCGGATTTTCGCCCTTACCTTGTTCTTACACCGTGTTACAATACAACCGATATCTAGGCGAATACTTGTGTACCTATATCTTGAGCAACGCAGGGGATATCAGAAGTTTTCAACAAAACAAAATAATATTAAAATATTCTCGAAGGAAGGTTCGCATAGGAAGAATAGCAATCGAGGGGGCCTGGTTCCATTTCCGATGGTCCTGAGACCTCGTTCGCGGGGAGGGACGGCAGATTCCATCGAGAGTGGGGAAAGTTCCCCCGGGTCGTCTCCAGTGACGATGTACCGGCGGCGGAGGGGGATCTCGCGGTCGAGGTTTTTGTGTCGCCAGCTCTTTTGTTCATCCTATTACCTTGTTCACACCGGCTTGTCCCCTGAATGTTTCTCACTAATTGAATTATGTTACAAAGAAATCCTAATTATACGGCCATGAAATTATGCTATGAGAGCACCAACTAACCGATGAGAGTGTGTTGACAGCTATAATACTATACTATCTAATAGTAATCATATTTATATAACATCGTACTACTAGCACATCAAACTCCTTGACGAACAGCAATTAACTTGGACACGAAGACGTCGCTCCTCGATGGCCTCCATTTTCTGGCGAAAGCGTGGAATTCCGTCAACGAAACCACAGTACGAAATTGCTTCAAAAAAGGTGGCTTTGCACACGTTGAAGCTGTGGAAGAAGCGGAGACCTCTGTTGTGCCATTACCGACCTTTGGCGACATTACTTTGGAGCAGAACAATAAGTGGATGGCAGTCGATGGGAAGAGTGCAAACTTCGCTCCAATTGACTGAACTGGACATCTGCGACATCATGATGCAGCACAACGACATCAAAAAACAAGTCCATCTCAGAGCGAGGTTCTTGATGACGCAGTGGACGATGATCCTGGTGTTCCGTCACCAACCCACAAGATGAACTTACTTCTGTCCTTACTCAGGCGAGGAGTACTATTCTACGGCAAAAATTTCGATTCCCAAAATCAGTAAGAGGAGTATGTAAGGAAGATTTTAGAAGAGAACAAAAGACAAGGAAAAATAGACGAATTTTCCCCCAAAAGGAAAACTTTCTGTATACATATACATCAAAGTTCCTGAAATATGTAACTTGACAATATATGTAGCAGTAAATGACATACTATGTGTGTACAAAATTGGTAAATTTGGGCTTGATCCCTCATTCCTCTGCTGGTAATGATCAACGGGATCACTACATGCGGGACCAACTGTAGTTATTCGTTATCCCAAAGTGATCTGAAGAAGTTGCATGACATGACAGTTTTATGACATTGTCATAATATGCGTTCGCTGTCAGTCCCTAAAGCGAAATCTTCCCCACCCAGATGTTTCGTTGTTCTTCTTTCCGAAGTCCTTTCCTTAATCTACCAAGTTCGGTGATTTACTCAAACGTTTAGGTTCCCATATGATGACCACTAAGATAATGAGTGGTCTGGGGGGTTGACAACGAGACACACACATCAGCTATGGAATATGCCCAAATCAACAAATTTAGGAAGAAACAGTGAATTTGGTACACGGGTATACTGCTATACTTCATGAGGGACAAAGGCAACCACTCCAAACTATCAATAAGAAATCGTAAAACTTACGAAATCCATTTGAAGCTAAATTATGCCAATAAAAAGTTAATTTGATGAAGTCATCCGAGATTTTGAGATTAATACCGTCAATCATCTAAAGAACGAATTCAATTTGAAGGATTACCACGCGCGATGTTGACATAAAAATTCCTCTCGGAGCGAGTCCATTACCCACGAAAATGCAAATCAGTCTCTCGCCGTCACGTATCTCCAAAGCGAAAAAAAGTATCGAATTAATATATCGGCTGGCCATTTGTAGAAGGCGAATTACCCAACTCCTAAGGCCAACTGGTCTTGAACCCGAACGAAATTTCCTTAAAACGCCAATAACCGTAATAAGGCCGATTTTTTGTTGTATGGTTTTTGTTCAAGATGCAGTGTGGCAAACCGCCGAGAGATTGCTCGCTCCGGTTGGTAGGTTTCATTTAACCAATAACGAGTTTTGGTTAATTGAACTTGACACAACCAAAAGGGTAGAAGTTGGATTTTATTGAGACTATCATATTCCAAACAGGAGTAGACACTTCGTACTTGTACTAATACTCGATAAACGTTTTGAATAAACTGAAGTGTTTATTAATCAACGTAACAAGAAACTTTTTTTTACTACCATAGTCTGACAACGTTGCGTTAAATTGAACCCTCGAAAGCACAATGGCACCGTACATTAGGTTTGGCTCTTCTGGTAATTAATTCTGACGGTTCGGGAGTTTTTGGCACATTTCACAATAACCCAATAATCATTTCCACCACAGAAAGTACGTACTTTCACCAGAAAGCAGGTCCACCATCATTGAGCACATTATACCGTAATGTAGTTTTGTATAAACTATGAGTAGATATTTTATTAGAACTGAAAAAGCAGTGCACGTCGCTAAAATACGTACGTACCCAATCAGAATCTAGGAGATTATGACTCCTTTCAAGTGTTCTATGGATGCTTGCAGCCAATGTAGTTCCTATCACGATTTGAACTGGCTATAAGGTGTCTTTGTTTAATCTGACACATGCGTCAGAGGAGATGTGAACGAGTAAAGGTTTTCCCAACTCACTTATCAAAAACAACATAAGCAACCATGAACAGTTTTCATTAACAGAGCATAAAAGACTGACTTAAGGTAGCATACTCGGTTGTCTGTAATATCCAAAGTTCCAAGTTCAGAATATCTAAAGCGACGATGATCCATCATACTCGTTACTCCCGAGAATTTTCTTTGGTGATTGAAAACCTTACTTCGACTATTGGCAGTATTTTCGAGGGGTTTGCCAAATTTAGGTCGGTTACACCAAACCTAACAAGACGCTATTTAGAGTGAATGTAGGCGATTTGGCTGACGGACACCCTTCATGATAGTAAACACTCGCGGAGGGACTAAAAACTGGTATTCACTAGAATTGGAACACCTCAATTGTTCAAGAAAAGAACTGAGAACACAATGTTTTCGTTGAGCGTAATACATCGACAGCAATATATAAAATTCATATTCACACCTCAAACTTACACTCAAACGAGTGTATTTTTAATCAACATTCTTTTGGGGATGGCTCCATCGTTAACAAATCACCTACATTACTTCTATTGTAAGTAATAATTATTACTGTAGATATTCGTAATAAATGTAATAGACACCTTGTTTAATATATTCAATATTGTGATTTTGTAGCCCATTTTACTTAAAAATACATTTTAAAAAATCCAGAGTCATGCAGCATGGCGATAAGAGCGAATTTTCAAAGAAATAACTGGTTTTATGTTAAATGTCTCCATTTTACTGGTTTTTAACAAATTTTGTCTCCATTTTTTGCCGAGTAACATCTCAGTTTATAGATTTTTCAATGCTGAACATTTTTTTGTGTGCAAATTTGAACTTTTCATCTCAATTCTATCGAGATTTTTCGTCCGGAATGACACATACATAATATATATCGGTATCTACCACCCTAAATGCTTTCATTTCATTTCCTTCCTCCCTAATCTGCATAATGGATCAAATCCGATATATATATATAATACATTTATATATTATATAAATATATATAAATGTATACAGACATATGATTTTTGGTGTCTTTTGGCAGTGGATTCAGGATGGTTTGGAACGGATTTTGATATAATTGTTTTTAAGGAAATTCGAATTTTAAACATTTTAGACCGAGAATAATAGCTTCCTTGTCTCCTTGTCGATAACAGTACCTAATTGAAAATCAGGACAGGTGGATATTTGGGTGAAAGGGGTTTAACTACGTTAACGAGGACCTGCATAGTGTGAGTCCTTCTCGGGCACAAATCGTTCATATTTCGGAACAGCGAATAAGAATATGATCGGTCAAGTTATGGTGAAATCAGTTACAACCATCAAACGACACGATACGGTCCGCAGGATGCCCAGGAGGAAGGGGAGCAAGATGTCAGGAAAGTCCCTCAATCGGCAGGTCGGCAAACTGGCACACAAGAGGGGGCCCCTCCGCGGAATGAGGTTAATAGATGGGAGCGGTCTCAAGTTTAAACGGGGGTTTACGCCGCATTATGACAGCTATGAGATAGGAAAACATCATCCGATCTTGGCCCGGTTGAGGGCCTTGTATGGACAAGACGGTTAACGCCGCCTAACTACGTTAGATAAGTTGCATGAAGATGTCAAATGCATGGAGCGCTAGTACCGCATGAGTGCAGGTGGAGCGTTGGAATCCTCAAATGCCTCAGGGAGAAATCCTTTAAACTTTTCCATCATGCATAGAAATAATTAACTAACATCCTAACTATAATAAAAACCCTAAACCATAAAAACTACAACTAACACCAGACAGGGAATTTAATGGGAGATACGTCATTTGAACAAGTTGGATGTTACTGATTCAGCGTTCAAATATTCTAGTAATTGACGAAACTTCAGCAGTAATTTACAAATTTCTATCACTCGAAATCAAAGAAGAATTTGTTACATACTATGAGATAAGCAAAATGGTTTGGTGACAACGAAAAAATAGAATCATAGCCCCGAGTCGCCCTCGATTGATTTGAGTTCCCTGAGGGGTTGAACAACCCTTGGGGATCCCTTCGCCCAAACACACGTGAAAAGGAGGGTGAATAAACTCAATAGGGGAGGTACAATTATGACTATGCCCTTTTCTTCCAGAGTTCAGGATCTGCGTACGAGGAGCATAAAACGTTCATCATTCAAGGAAGCAGACTTTAAAAAGAATGATCATACGGTATGAACTGAAAATGGAGTCAAGAATATGACGCTATTGATCTAGTAGATTTGTTGGAGCTCAGGGTTTCACTCACGTATAAGAGTTACTGAACTAGGTAGCTCTACCTCCAACAATTAAGGTACTTGTGAATAACTTTTGGTGTACTCTCTATACGTCGTCATTATCTGACTACTCATGAATGTATCAAAATTGGAAGGAAAAAAAGTGTTTTTATATCACATTAAAATCCACTCATTAAATTCCAGTAGTGTCAAATTCTCTTAAGGCAAATTTGAGAGATAAGTAAAATTGGGTATGAATATCAGATCACCGATATCCTTCATTATGATATCGGTATGGGACTGATGGGAGACTACGTGTAGAGACCAATCCCTACATAACCATAATTACAATATAGTACTAGTACTGTTACACTAGTGGAGAGTGTACAACTGCAGTAATATTAACTTGAGACATTCTAATAATGATTTGAGTTTTAAACAAATCTTCCTGTTGACGAGGAACTATTGAGGAGTTTTATGACCATCTCGATCTAATTCACACTCTTTCAGCAAGGTGAGGTGTAGCAGGTGGGTTTATACTTACCGAGACTGCAATAAAAAATCCGCATTACTCATCAATGGAACGCTCGTCACTTACCTGTGAAGAAAAAACACGTCATTAGAATAATTGTAATTATTACAAGAGCACAAGAATTGACCAGTCAAGATTAATTACCAACGTTTGTGTTCCTCACCCAAATGAACAAATTGCACTTATCAGGTGAAACGGAGGAGTGATTTATTTTTGAGATTTGACAAATAAAAGAGAGCAATTCTTCCGATTGTGGAACCAGATGTTTTAAAATCTGCCATGGTTAAAAAAAAGCATTTAGAAAACTGAATAGGTTTTTTTTTACTCTGTCAACTTAACCGCCGTTTCCCCTGGAATGGAAGAATCCAGCCAAGATCGGGTTTCAAATTCGGATTCCGTTCTTTGAAAAACAGAAAGAGTGGTTAAAAGTGAAAAATAAAGAGATTTTTTGAAGTGCTAATTTTAACAATCGAACGTAGCTATGAGCTACTCGTATATCTCAAAAACTAGATCTGAGAGCGAAAAACGGTTTCAGATTTTGTTTCAGCGCACTGAAAACCCTCATCTCCACTGCACCAAACAACACATTTTTACCTACATGTTTAGGGAAAAGGCGTAAGTAGTAAATCACTGGATTTCATTGATATTAATTTCGGTATGGCTTAGTACGAGTATACTTTAGGGCCCTAGTTGAGTACGGTAATACAATAACGTAGAGGTACTATATAAGAAATGATGGTTGCAAAATTACACTCCTATGAAATATAATGCTGAGGAACAATCAACACGACTCATTGAGCAGTCGAAACGCTAAAACCAAAAAAGTTGTAGTTATAGAAAGGCAAAAAAGTTATAGTCCGAGAAACCGAGCGGCGTCAACGATGGTCATAATGGCGAGATAAATTAAACGACGCGAGAAGACCTTCAGGTTGTTTGAGGTATTCGGAGAGGAAATAACGATTGAAGGACGATGGAGGAGCGACAAGAGCAAAAAGTGCTCGGAAGAAGCCTAGGTAATGTGGATGGGAGGTGTCGGTCGGGAATACCAATCCCGATTATACGGATGGGGGTGATAGGTATGCAACAGGAGCCACGGTATCACCTCCTAATACACCTTCCGACGCGATTTATTCATAAGAATTTTCTTATTCATGCAGAAGCGAGGAAAACAGGGAGAAGAAGGATCACGAACAAGCGAAGCCCTGCCCCCTCATCCGACCAATCTGAATAGTGGACACTCAAAGAGCTCATTGTTGTCCGAAACGGCTACTTTTCACGTTCCCATTAATAGGTTCGGAAGAAACTGTTCCATACGGACTGGAAGGGAAGAGGAGACCGAATGTGACCAAAAGAGTCAATCGGTGCGGACGCGACCGGAATAACAGAGGGAAAGAGCGATTGTCCTGAAACGAAATTGTCAGCCCAGCGCCCTTTTTACTGAGAAAACAAGAACGAAGACCACTCTGAAACGAACGAGGATATTGTTTATGAACTATAAAGAGACACTACACAAAACTGGAAGGGTTGTACTTCTCTTGTACGATACTCAAAGCGGTTGGACAGCCGAGAGAACTGTGTCTAGCGCAATCCCATAACGGGTCTAGGCTGTTGTAAGCACAAGCTCGTTTTTAGACGGTAAACTGGAAAATGCCCTACATTACTAAGGCACCAAACGGAGGAAATAATAGGGAAATTTAATACTATATCAACCCTATTTCGAATGGTATAATCGGTATTTCGACCGTTCCCTCTCTAATACGAGGGAGCACATGATTTCCTCGTATAAACCAGGGAGCACATGATTTCGCCCAGTCACTAATAAACCAACATTCGTCAATTGCGGCCAATTTTTAACACTGGGCATTCTACCACTAGATTCAACTGCAGTACGATCAGTAGTGGCGAAGAACTTGACACTGATTACTCCCAGAACTGGCAAGTGTATTTTATAGTGAGAAAATACAACTGCTGAGACGAAAATTGGTGGTTTATGAGCAGAGTTTTATTACCAGAGAGCTCGTGAAGAAAACAAGAGGATGAACGAGAAATGATTAAACCAACATTTGTGATAATAATGAATATGCTGGTCACATGGCAAATTATGCGGGCATTAACGATCCCGCATTCCTACAGGTGTCCTCTAGCAAAATCCAATGATTCCACAGGGAGCCAACATAATCTGTCAAATCGCTCACGCCACTTGATTGATGGTTCCCAGCGACGTGAACGAACTTGACCTTTGGGTTTTTCAAAGAAAATCTTTCGGGATAATAGCACAATAGCTCAAGGACAACCGAACTAAGGTCGACGTCACATTCTAGAAAATCGATGAGGGTAATGCAATAGAGAGAAAATTGATAAAACACTGTTATCGCCCGTTAATTTAAGTAGGCGTAATATTACGAAACCGGGTCTGGATAATGTAGTAGAGGCAGGCTTGGTGGGCAAAGTGGGTTGAACTTTCCCTATTGGGGTTGTTTTGTGAATGCATTAGAAAATTACGGGGCTTGATCGCCAGTTCGGACAGTAGAAGTTAGTTAACTTGCAAGTTGGAAGTTCATGATCGTGCAATTATTCAACACTGGGATTAGCAGCTATAAATTTCTACGTGGCTTTCGTTTTCTTCGCTCACATTGCGGAGTTTGGGGATGGTTTGGAGGAGGTCAGGTTTCCACATAAGAGGAAGCGAGGATACCAACGAACATAAAACCTGCGGCACATTTCCGAGTTGGGTATCACGATAGGCCGCTACAGCTCTGGCTAGTGACCAAAAGAGCTACTCAAAGACGTTCGCTCCCTTCCCAACCTTTCGGATCGAAAAGAAGGAAAGTGTTTTCAGAAGACCTTTCACCTTGAGCAGTCGCCAATCAACTTGAGCACCTTCTTCCTCGTTGGCCCTTTGGTGAAAGTCTGTGTTCGTCATCACTCTTTAAGGATTCCTTCCAACCTATTTAAGAGCTATAAATATTACTGAGGTTATGTAAAGAACGGTGCTCGGGAGTAGGAAATGGAATGCTATTAGCTGTGATAATAATGAATAGCGCTGACTTGAAAAACCAACCCAGTGTTGGTGATTTGCACGGAAAATCATCGTGATTGTGGCTGGTCTTGAAATGGGAGACGATGTACTCGTCAGAAGATATCTTATTACCGGATGATTACCACTGGTAGCCTCATGCCAATTACTGCGGTTTCCAGAACCATCCAGTTTTAGTAGAGTAGCCCCTATTACTTCTGAAACGGGCTTGAATCTGTGTTTACTGATATTATAGTGGTAACATGGTTAACAGATCTTCATTAAATGAAATTTTCCTTATGGTCACGAACTGGCATTTCTAGTAGGTCTATAGGATTTTTATATGTTTCTTCATACGGTGTTAATGAACGAATAGACCCATCCTATTAAACTGTAACAGGTTGATCACTTCAACTGGTAAGTGGGCAAGTTGAGGCCCCACTCCTATAATATACATGTTTTCGACCTTTTTGAAACGTACGTCGAGAAAAAAATTGAAAAAAGCCACGGGTCACAAAGCGACTTGTTCTGGATAACTGAAGAGGCGTGAATGAAGAATACGACGAAGGAAAAGATAAACATTGCAGGCAATTGAGTGTAAGGTGGCCCTCGAGGTGGCGAAGGTGAACGTGGGTGGAGTTATTTAATGCGAGACAGTAAAAAAGCGGATTATGTCCGATCGCCAGGATTAAAAATCCTATTTCGTTCCAACCGCATTTCGTCATAAATCACATAACAAGAAACTGAGAGGCCGTCGAGCCGCCGAGGTGCGGGGCTGACAAAAACGTGGCGACGCAGAAAAAGGAAAGGATGTAGTTAAACAATAAATCTTACCCGGACTCTCTCACGGTCAATATTTTGTTAAATACGTGGTATTATAACCTACAGTATATACCAGAGATTATTTATACAGCGTTATGAAGTCATGTACAGAATCCGGCCTCTCATCTCTTCAGTAAATAAACACACTAAGTGAGGAAGAAATTGATTGATTACCAAATAAGAGATCAATTTTGTCCATAGGTACCTACGGCATATTTTACAATTGAAGGGCTCAGGGAAAAAAACGACCTCAGTCCAGTTTTACCCCAAAATGAGCTTGAGATGCCATCTAGTAGCAGTTTGAGAGTACCTACTATAACATGCGTTAATCATAAGCATAAGTTATATTTCCGGTTCGGGGCATTCTTACATGGTGTGTGATAGGAATAAGGGCCTGATTAATCAAAAAACATAGGTAATAGAATACTATAATGAGACCCCATAATTATTAATCTATTAATAATTAATCTATCATTCAGTGATCTAGACAGGAGGGTGATCTGTACAAAGATGATAATAAACCGTTGAGTCAAGAATTCCTAGCGCTGGTTTTTCTCAAAATCAGCTTTAATAGACTGAGATCAATTTCGTCAACCGTGTGGCTCGTTAAAAATCTCTAATGTTTTGAGACACAAGACTCCTACCGTTCCCTAATGGTTGCCTCCAAGATCTCAAAGCTAGTCTTTAACAGGTATACTTGATCAGCAACGTCTCCAATGAGTAACCTTTATCCATATGGAATAAAGGTTACTTCCACTTCGGTCCTAAGTAACGGAAATCCCACCAATGAAATTTCACGGGAGCTGCCTAACACCACACAATTGTGCTCCGTCACTCTGCGTAGGTATCGGTTGCCTGTTTATACTGTAGCACATTTAATGAACGAAGTTATAATCCTATTGACATAATGAGAAATTGAGTCGCGTTTTGAAATAATTTTCCCACCTCCTCCCCTCGTTCATTATAGCGAGATTAACACAAAACCGATACATTTGCTTGAATGAAGGTAAGTCCTTCACCTTCTCACGTACGATCACTAGCAGGGAAGTTCCCCGATTACTTAAGAACTGAGAAGACAGCTGGAGCAGACGGCCGCGACCGGGGGCCCCACAATAAGAACGGGGTTCTCCGCTTCCTCCTTTCACGAGGGGGATGATGATTGGCCAATCAGGCTCAGGGGACCTCTTGCAGTTTCACCAGCTCGGCTACCACCAAGTGCATCGCCGACGTACATAGTTCTCTTGAATCAGGGGCAGTAGAAAAACGACTGTGCTTGCGATCACGTCCGGGTGTAAGTGCAAAGATGGGGGACATGGCGAACTAACAGAACTGCAACATACCTGGGGTTTCAACAAATCCTGCAGAGTTCTCCAAGTAGAAATCAGAGACTTTTCGTGATTTCTTATAGCAAAATACAGTCCCATCCAATTCATGTATAGCAGAACCTATTACCGCAGATCTATTAGCATAGAACCAGGGCCATGACAACGGCCAATTTTTTATATTCCATCACCTCCCGAACAATGTGGTCTATGGAGGAAATTACCAAGATTCGCTAGGAACACGTCAATTCTACAAAACAAACAATTGAACATGCAGGCACGATCACTACTCAGTAGGGTTGGGCAATACTGCCTCGATATTTTGAAGTATCGATACTTTTGATTCAATACATCGAATATTTAGTATCGATACTGCTCAAAAGCAATACTAGGGAGTATCGATACTTTTTTAGAAAAATATCGAGTATTGAACACGGGATACTTCTATAATTACTGTGTTGTGTACGATTGAAGAAAACACGAATAATTTCTTCCTTAACTCCTGCGTACCGCTCAGAACGCCTCACAACCTCCAACTGCCACCGTTGGCTAGCCTGCACAAACTCAGAGCATCTGTTAAAACTAGTCTGTGGGAAAAAAATTCATTTTAGATTATATTTATTTGACTTTGAATAAATGACTTGTAATAATATATGTGTCGGTGCCGTCCGAACTGTTGAAACTAGTCTATGGGGAAAAATCATTTTAGATTTTATTTATTTGACTTATATCATACACATAATATATTATTACATGTGAAATGTATGTATGATAAAATATACATATTAATAAATACATTTTGAATTTAACCCGCGGTTTTTCCATTTTACCTTGTCAGTAAGGGCACCTTTGGGTTACCCGGGAATTCTTCGATTCAATACTTTCAATATTGTTCAGTATCGATATTTTTTAACCAATATATCGATACCTGGTATTGAAACAAAAAACGAGTATCGATACCGTTAGTATCGATACTAGAGTTTGCGGTTCCCATCCCTACTACTCAGCCATCAAATACTGTAGAGTTCTCATTTGCACAGCGGAGTTTTTAGACGATCAACGTTTATTCAGTGGTTTCAAGAGATTTGAGGAAAGACAGAAACAAAATATGAAATTTACTGATGTTGCGGTCAGACTTGTACCCCTTCAGAGGTGCACCAAAGTGAACGATAAAATCATATTAAATTAAATAGGATGAAAAATGGAATAGGGTATCTATGATTGTTAAGGAATTTAATTATAGTGAATTGGAAATGGAATAGGCCATCTATGACAGTTAAGACATTAAATTACAGTGAATTGGAAATGAGATAGGCAATCTACGATAGTTGAAGAATTACATTGTAGTGAATCCCATTTCCAATTCACTGAAATTAGCTGTGAATTCATCCGGATTGTCTACTTGTATTATTTACTGGCTGCGCCGTAAGTTATGCCTTGTAAGCAGTTTGTTAAGAGAATAGAATGCGATGCAGATTGTGCAGTGAGAGATCTGTTTTGCATTGCCTACCATCCAATTATTTGCAAGGTACCGACCTATATTTAAAATTTCAAATCACTAGCTCATGATCCAACTTTAATTTGTTTAAAAAAATAGGCATTGTTACAAACAAGAAAACATTTTACAAACAAGAAACCGAGTGAATATTGCATTGTCATTCTCATCGGGAAGTTAGTTTAAGCTCGATTGCGAAATTCCACCCGGACAGGCAGACGCGAAGGGGAGCTAATATAAACGCGGTAATAAATTATTTCACCTTAGCATCAATGATTTGACACGACTTTTCAGGACCCCGACCGCTAAGCAATTTATTTCAAACTACAAGCACAATTTACGTCGTACAATTCACACTACGTCAACACTTGAATACATCTGAAGTTAGATCGCACAATCCCATTTTCTCACCGCAGGAGACTAACTTAATGAATATAATTCAATGAACAGTTACAAAACACAACAAATCAATTTAAACAATTAAAGTAAGGTGACTACAATCAGCAATCATCGTTATACTTAATAGAAAATGACCATTTTTCGAGGCTTTAGGCTTAGACGAACAAGCGGACTAAAGGGTCGTCTTGGTACAATTGGAATAGTTATTATTATGCAACATGTGCAAACTCCGAGACGACCAAATCTGGGGGCGCTGGTGCCGGCATTGACAAGGAGGTGCCGTTTTCAAAATTAAAATGTCAGCAACTTGTTGCGCAACGTTCCAACTATGTAGTTGTGGATTTCAGTTGGCATCGATAGAGTTGATGTTTTTTCTATTTTTATTACCGTCGTTGTATAACACTTCTGGTACCTTTCACCGTTTTTTCAACTCCCGTATCACCTCTCGACCAAATAATTCATTGATTTTATCGGTATTCATTGATTTTATATAGATATTGTGAGTTGGTTCCAGAAATTTAAAAACAACAGCTAAATGAGTGTGAAATACATTCAAGATCTGTTTGAATCCGTGAGAAAATTCCCAAACCACAATAAAAAATTGGGGGTGTGAAATTTGGGTGTAGTTTAGATTGATTTTAAATAAAAATCTAATGAAATCAACAAGGAAATCCTGCAAATGTTAAAATCTCATTTGTAAGTAACGGAAATCAATACGGTGGTTGAAATAGCGGGGCAGCACCGATTCGAATGAATTGAAATACAATGTGAGTTTAAAAACTAGTCAGGACTAGAAGAGTGAGTCAATAATCCAGGTGAGTGACAGCTGACGTAAAAAGTGACAACTGCCATAGAAATCCGGATTATGAAGCAACCTAGTTAGTAGAACAACTTGGAATAGTTTTGATGCCGACCTCGGAGGTCAAAGACTAGTTTTGGACAACTCCTATGAGAATTGAGAAGAAAAAGGAGGGTCCCAAAGTGCATGGGGGAGATTGAGGTTTGGAAAATATAATTGGAAGAAGCCTAGTTGGGCTGCGGACCGTTACGGGACCAGAGGGTCTGGTGCGTGGCTAAATCAGCCAAGTGCGACAGGCTAACCATTATTGCTATTGCTACACTAGCCAACGACACCCCTCGAGGATCATTTCGAGAGGTTTTGAACGGATTGAAAATGAATGTGAAATTTCTCATTTTCCAGTCGCATCGCCGGTAGGTCGCCGAAGACGAAATCGTTGATAGGGGTTTCGAATGTGAGTTGAGGGAATACGCTGGATCTCGATTCCTAGCAAAATGGACGTTCCAAATTCAAACCAGCGCAATTTCTTAAATTCTTCGAACGATGTACTGTTTGTACTGGTATTAAGAGGCCCATTGAATCAGAGGCAATAAGTGCTTAAAAATGTAATTTATGCAATCGGAAGTTGCTTCAGACCTGTGTGGATCAAGAATCCATGCAATACAGACAACGTAAATTTAAAAAATTACTTTTTCCGTAAGTTCATAGTCCAGCAACCTGCTTATTTCCAAAATGGGTCAAACTGAAAAGTCTCCTGAAGACCTACAGATCGGCTGGGGGACCTGCATCAGAATGGATTGCAAGGATAAGGGATTTGCTCAATTTCATGAAAAATCTCAGGGTTTGCTTACCCGTAACCTGATAAAGTAGGAAACTATACATACTTCCTTGAATAATGATTACCATAATGTAAATTGAAAAGGAGTGATTTATTCTGAAGCCCTGATCGAAAATTCAATACGATATCGAAGTTTCAGTTTCGTTTCAGATATCGTTCAGTATTCAGAGCACCGCACGCCTCCTACAACTTCAACTAAGAAAACAGGATGAAAAGTTCATCACGAGTTCGGTAAAGATGGTAAAACAAAGTTACATTTTCATCCGACTGAAGGAAGAAAAAGGAAAACTTTAGCCAACTAACCCAACATTCCATTATGACCAGAAATGTTGTCTGGGCAGGGAAAACAACTTGGAAAGAGCAGCTATAACAGCATTTCACCCCTTTGCGAACTTCATTATATAAGAGGGCTGTAGCTCCCCAAGGGAATACAGGAGAAGGAATCCTATTGTTGAGATTAGGGTACCTAAGCGAGTTTCAGGCGATGTTACTCTCTCAATGGCGGAAGGGAGGCTTCGGACTTTGAACGTAGACGGAAACACGCATGAAAATGACAGTTTAGAGATGCAGGGGAGTTCAAAAATGTAAGAGAAGGCTCAAACTGTATATAGACACCACCTTAAACTGTATACAGTCACCAGCAAATGCCCTTCACAGGGACATGGGAAACAACTACAACAAAGAGCGCACCAAATCTGGTTTAGATGATTATTGAAGAGATGGGTACAACCAAGGGAGTTGTGGAAACTGTACAATACGTTAAATGTCTTCGTACAAGGAACAATGCAACAAATCATCTGAAGTGAACCATGATGGACACAACCATATAACGTTCAACTAGGGTTAAATAACAGTCACGCGTTCATCCGACACAGATTGTTCAACATCCTCTTGAAAATGGGACGGCAAAGTGATTTTCAAGAAATTAATGAGGTTAGCAAACAGTGCTTGTAAAATATGCTTCATTAGGTAAGCCTGTCGCGAATGATCAACTAGTCGCTATTATGGAGAACGTTTGAGCCATTTCTCGACAAACGTTCTGGGCATTTAGACGCTTTCAATTGAACTAGGGAGCTTTGCTGGAAAAGTCTAACAAAAAGAGCAACACAGGGTTGTCTAAATTCAAAATACAAATTCGCCCAACTTGAATCAAACGTCCAGTCACAACATCAACCAATTGCGCCAGAATATTGGGTTGGCATGTCTGGAGACGATGCTCTCTTCGAGTATGTAGACAGATTTCATCTCAATTTGCTTATCCCTCAGACAAGGGTTAAGGCTCATCAATTAATATGACCCTACACATCAACTCTGATAACTCTCCTTCACACGTCAACCATATACATCAATTTGTCGAGCAGAGATTCATAATAATTGGTCCGAAAAAAACTCGATGTGATGAGTTTCGGTCTGGTCGAATCCATGAATGAGGTTCCACGCTCCGAACAAGCTACCATCAGCTGCTCCCATTGTGCTAGTGACCTTAAACTAATTCGGTCTTTTTGTCACTACGACATCTTGCGCCATCACGATCTCGTCCCATTTTCCACCGGATAACATTTAGAACGGATGAGCACTGGGTGCAAATTCTTCCGACAGAACAATGAGGTTGGAGAAACACGATAGGAGTTGTATCCGATGGAAAGACAAGGACGAACAAGTTGGTGAGGCTACGAGACGTTAAAAGCACCTCTAATGGATAAGGAACTAAACGTAAAAGAAATATGAAGAATTCCAGCTCACTTCGAGTGGATGTGAATGTACACATGGTCTCTTTATATTATGATATTAAACGTCTAATTCTGACGTCACAATCTTAACGTAGTATCTTTTAAAATGTACGGTGGATCCTTGTACCTAGCGGAAATTACGTCCTCCCTACCCGATGCAGTTTTCCATTCTAGTTTTGAAGCTGCCTCACACGACAGTCTCCACATCGATCCGTTGCACTTCTCTTTGTGTAGCGCCTTCATCAGGTCGGTCAATGAATGGGGCTCTTTCAACGCTTTCAGGCTTTTTCTTTTCGAAATCCTCGAAGAAAAAAAATCGATGAATCATTGCGATATTCGACCCCTATTCTGCTGGGACGGCGAATTATTCTATTCGGTATATCGACGCGAAGAAAGACACTGTTGTTGCTCAATTGGAGACGTTAGACTTGAAGGTTTCATACCGCCCACGCTGCAATGAACCTCCTCGAGTTCCGTAACCGTAAACTGGACATTTGATTTCACCAAAAAATCGCCAAACCTTAATTTGAAGGGTCAGGGGAAAGAACGTGATGAGTCATTTTTCGAAATTGAGATATTGATATCATTGGATTCAGGGTAAAAAACTACATCGTATAGAGGTGTCAGAAATGGGGAAACGACTGGGTTTTGTATGAAAAGGGATTTGTACGCATCGAATAGACTAGAGTCTCTCTGGCGAGATATTTGAGGATTTTTCAAGTTTTTTTAAAAAGTAAGCAGGTTTTCATAAACCAGCAAGGAACACAAAAAACAGTGTTGGCTTGGTTAAGGAGCACCAAGAGGGAATTAAATAAATAACACCCAACAACAAGGAAGAATGTGTCACAAACAAGACCAAGGGCGTGCTTTAACAAACAAACTACCGATTTGGTTTCTTATTGCGTTGTAACTGAATTTTATGGCACCTCAGCAGATACTGACAGTATTTAAACAAAATACTTGTACCCACATTGACACGATCTACCAACACACACAGAACATTAGATCGGTAGGTATGTTCCGCTAGAAAAGTTAGAAAACGGGAAATATCTGGGCAAAATTATTGTTGTCGGATTGTGTGATGCCTGAGCAAATAGTTGACGCAGCTCTATTATCGGTTTGACGTAAAAGGACAGAGTATACTGATTGGAACGGTTGGAGACGTGATTCTCCGACAACGCACGTGGAAAAACGTGGACAGATGTTTACAAGCCTGGATCGTTGATATCGTTTTCGTACGATGAAAGTTGCAAATGAAAGCCCTCGTCATACGATGACGTTGGTTCAATATGAACAACAAGTACCAAAACCCCAACAGGGGATTTCTTACCAGTGTTTAATATATTACAAAATGAATTAAAAATATCAGCCAACTATAATCGGGTTATCGTGTTATTCGAGAAACCTGATATGGAGGGAAGGCGTATTTAGTCCGTATTCATTTATTATTGTTCCAAAAGCCCTTCAACGCTTCGTGATCGAAATTAATTCTTATGCTGGGGACCAGTCAGCCCCTAAGGTTTTCATTCTATTTCGTCTTCCTCCCCAAGTACAAAAACGTAAATATTATGGCGAATAATAAAAGTAGTAAAAACTCGAAGGTCACCAATACCACACTGATGTTCCAATCGGATTTGAAAAATCTTCATCAAATTGGATGGAAGGGGAAGAGTTGAGAAGGCTTACTTTTAGTAACGATGTCACCACCGCGCCAATCTGGGTTTTTGGTCATTTTTGTTTTAGTGCATCTACAGATACGAGAAACGAATTTCTTATTTTTCAAAACATCCACCGGGAATTACGTAAGTCGGCTCTGGCATGGTGTGCCCAATACAGGGTACCCAAAAGTGCACTAAATTTAAAATGACCAAATAGCAGATTGGCGCGGTGGTAACGGTGTATTCGATTTTGATTTCGTCTTTATTATGAAGAGACTATGTAATCAACTCTCACATACAGTCACCATTTTTAGTCCACATAAGAAAAGTTTAAGCCTGAACCGATTCGTAGTCAGAACATAATTCAGCAGTAGTGACCGCTTATTCCGCCTGAAAGGGCATGGGCCTGAACAAAACTGGGGTTCTACAAGGGATTGTCGTTGGTTATAATTCGGTTGAGAAAGGTAAGAACTGATCTGTATTCCAGTTCTCTAAACATTGACTCCGCTCCGATTCGCCTAATATTTTCTCAGTTGCTCAGTTTACTTGCTGTAGTTCTATCATATTGGAGGGTAGATTCAGGCCGTACCATGGTATACCCAGTTCATCGTTGGAGCAAAACAACAGTTCTTTTCCGTCCCCTCCCATCTACTTCTCTCCCAAAGATGTGAAGAGGGTTATCAAACAATCACCCACGAGGAAAGCTCCAGGCCTCGATCTAATTGTGCAGCCTCTGTTATTGCGCGGGCCGCGTAAACTCTGGATACCTAGCAAGAATTTACACGGCTTCGGCACAGCTTGGTTATTTTCCCAAGAGGTGGAGACATGCGACTGTGTGTATGATCCCAAAGCCGGGTAAACCTGAACATATTGCCACTTCCTACAGACCTATTAGTCTCTTGTCGATCTTGTCTAAGGTGCTAGAACGGCTCGTGTTACCTTATTTTCTCAGGTACACGGAAGAATATATTCCTAACCAGCAATTCGGGTTTCGATCGTCACATTCCTGTCCACTTCAGCTACAACGATTCACGGCATTCGTGAAGAACTCCTTCCACAAAAAAGAATTCTGTCGTGTCGCATATTTTGATGTGGAACAAGCTTTTGATAGGACGTGGCACATAGGCTTGCTATTCAAAATGAGGAGCATTCTCCCTAACAACCTTTTCGATCTTCCTGCGAGCTATCTGAGGGACAGATCATTCGTGGTGGGTGTTCAGAATGAGATATCATCATCTCGAGCAATCCTAGCAGGCATACCACAGGGTAGTGTATGGGGGCCGTATCTATACTCCATGCTTTGCTCAGATATACCACTCCCTAAATCTCCTGACTTTTCTGCACTCTATGCGGACGATCTGCTTTATGCGGTGAGCAATACAGACTACAAAGAGGCCAGCGGACGACTGCAAACTTATCTTGAAGCTTCAGGCCAATAAGTGGAGACTTAAGGTAAACGCCTCCAAATCTGCGACAGTGACCTACACATACAGAAGAAAATTCACTGAGTCACCATATGGGGAACGTGTTCTAAATCGCAATTCAGGAGAGTTTCCCAGCAACAGAATGCGACCCTACAACGGCATATAATTAAGGCACCACCCTTTGTCAGAAACGAGACCATTTATCGAGATTTCAATATTGAACCACCCGACGATATTCTCGCAAAAGTCACAAGCCATTTCATCGAGAGGAACCTAGCACACCCCAATCTCCTCGTTAATGAGGGCTTCACGCCACCAGACATCCGCCGTCTCAGAAGACCCCGACACGTTCACGACCTCGTCCCTTCTTAAGTGATGAGTGTATGTTAAAGTTCCCATCTCACGCGAACCTGTTGTAGTACCCATGAGTGCATACAAGAGAACAATGATCAAAACTAACAATGACTGTTTAAGCACTTGAAACAATGAGGAATATTGTAAAATAAATTATAATTGTCTCAAACAAAATCAATAAACACAAAAAAAAAAAAGTTCTATCAAATCTGAAGCTTGTCTTTGTAGCTCGTCATGACTGCTCGTTATTCGCGAAGTGATCCTTTGTTGAAGAGAAAATGAGAGCTGTTGGAGGAATTCGACAAGCTTCAATCAAATTAGGGATTTCTCAGCAATTTATTGAAAAAAAAGAGATAAATTCTCCAGCTAGCGATTGAGCAGAATGTTGTCAGTGATGAACTTTTTGATTCGTTGAATTCAATTGAGCTAGCTTTAACCACAGCTTTACCTCAAAAGCAGACACAAATCACTGATTTTTCCTTAAAAACTTGACTTTGTTCTACCTACAATTTCATGTCGAGGAGTTTAATAAACGCCGTATTCAAGAGCGAATTTTTTCCGTTCCCTTTTCCATCCGTCACATATTGCGGTCAAATTTGGTATGGCCCAAATCGACCGAAATAAGCGGCGGCCACTGTATTTAGTGGAACAATGGAGTTTCAAACGACCTTAACCTTTCCAAACCGGCGAAGCCCTTTAAAAGGAGTGACCTTGACGAGAATTTCTTCGTATCAGTAAAGGGACAGCTGCAACGACAATCGAACGGTACAAAACGGCCTTCTGACCAAGTACGAGCAGCGCCTACTACAAACGTGAGAAGCTCATAAGCAGATCTTGCTGCCTCGATGTTTTCTCTGCCATCACTAATTTTCACCGGGAAGAATCAATAAGACGTCTCTACGAAAACTTGTCATTCTGACAACAGCCAACATATTAGACGGCCCGAAAAGTTTTAATGAGGCGAAATACAATGAGCGGTTGCTAAGAAAATTCGGCCCTTTGCAGACTCAACTTACGCTGTGCTTACTTAAGAAAAAATAAAATAAAAAAATAACGAGGTGCTTGACGGCAAAGTTAACCTTCAATAACCTGAATTTAGGTACTAACGTCAGAAAATAAAATAATCGAGAAATCATTGAAAAGGCTATTATCGAATTTATGGGGGAAAGCAGACCGAGCCACTTGATACTGGTTCCAGTTACATTATTCGAGGCAGTCACAAAGCGAAGAACTAAAAATAAATTCGATTTTTCGTCTTAGGTTTTCTTATTGTAATTTTTCGAAAAATATAATAAGCGATCCTGTGGATGATCCCAATTCACGTGAACAATGTACCAGGAAAGTCACTGAAATGAAAATGTCGACTAAGATGACACAATCAAACCTGCGCTATGATAGGTGTTTCCTACAGTGTGAGCCAATTTTAAAACATTTGCATGGACTAGTGACAGAGAAATGTAGGTATCTAATCCGTTGTTGGATCAATTTCTTTTTATGGATTAATTATAAGAGGCTGTTAGCTACTCCCCTACACATATAAATGTCCGAAAAATACATTCTATGGTGTGCTTTTCAGTGCTGAAGTACCTAAATATGATATCCAGTAATTTTATTCATTTGAGTACCTACAAGTCAAAATCAGTTTTGCCTTTTTTAAGCTTTGCAAGGAAATTAGCCCACACTTACAGGTTCATTTTGGTTCATTATTGAAAATAGTGAACCACTGAAATTGACTTGAAAACAAAGAACAAAGTAGGTCAACTTTTATAAAATTGGGCATTTCAAGTTGTCCACATATCCAAAAATCAAATTGAACAAAATCATGTTGGCGGCTTTTACTCGAGTGGACATGACCAAATTTGAGGAAACAGCAACAAAAAATCTCTTTTTTCGCGAGTAGGAGGATTTTAATCTTACGAATCGAATGGTTAATCTACGAGGGACGTCCAGAAACTAAGGTTACAAGGCCTGTGTGGGACGATGGGGATTTCGTTTTTCAGAGTTGTCACCACTGGAAAGTAGAGAAATTTCTAACGGTCAAAACAAATCACAGTTCGTCCTCCAATTGCTCCATCTAACTCGTGTTTGTGACTGGTGACGAAACGTGGGTGTGTCACTATATTCCTGAGTCAAACAGTGAATCAATCAAAAAATTCAAAGTCCAATTTTCATATGTATTTTGGGACCAGAAAGGGATATTATTGGTCGATTTTATGCCTGAAAGAACCACAATAAATGCAGCTGCACACTGGGAGACACTTGAGAAGTTGAAACAAAATCAAGGACCAAAGGAGGGGAATACTGACTCGTGGTGTGTCACTCCTTCATGAAAACGCTACATCTCATACCGCCCATCACTCAGGACCTACTCATTTCATTTGGGTGGGATATGGTGACTCACCCAACCTAATCTGAACACGATCTTTTCAATAAATTGAAGGAGCTTTTGGGTGGACAACGAATTTCAAATGACGAGAAGGTGCAGGATGCTGTTGAAAAAGTCTTTGGGAGGAGGAGTGAAGGTATACGACGAGGGTATACAAAAACTGGTCCCTAGGCTTCAATAATGTATTGACCTCAATGAGGATTATGTAGAGAAATAATGACATGTTTTTTCACTTATCTAATTTAATTTAAATATATTCATTTTTTCTATTTTCAACGCATGTTGTAATTTTACTTTCTGGACGTCACTAGTAGATTTGCAATTGGCTTCAACAGAGGATCAGTAGAAAAAAAGTTAGAAATTAGAGAAAGAATGAACTGTAAGGCAATAATTTGCTGCATTTGCTAATTGGAAATCAGATAGGAACGAGAGTTAGTAACGGATTGAAATCAGGATGTTCTTATGTATGAAGTAGTTCAGGTGCATCAAACTTGAAAGTACCAAATGAGGTCTACGTTGAAATTCATATGAACGAGGAAAGATACGACCAAAAATGTAGGTTTTCCACGACGAATTAGGCACATACAATGCAGTTATCTGATAAGACGAGTTCATAAATCGGATTAAGAACCATTTTGCAACAAAGGCGATTCTAACTTGGTGGTTGGTACAATGCATGGGATCATAACGTAATATAGGCTGGGATTTCCTTGTGTTTACATATACTTCCTGGAACCCGATATCGTCAATTGGTTTTAACCCCTATACGTTTTGAACGATTTCCAGTCGGTTTAGACCATTTTGATGCTACATATTTTTACATACTTGGTTTATTGGCATATTTCACAATGTTTTGGCCGTAACGACATGTTTTGTTACATATTTTCGTATTTTTGCGCTTTCACGGTTTCTGTGATTCACAGTACAGGTTTCTGTAATACACTGCGTCTCCATGCACCCAGACAGGGTTCGTGCCGATTTTCAATTTTCAATTTCCCTGACTTTTCCCTGATTTCCAGACCAAAAATTTCGATTTTTCCCTGACTTTTCACAACGTTTCAGGATCCTTTAAACAGTAACGTTTTGCATGAATCGAAAATTTTAGATGCGCAAATGAAGAAAAACAATATAAGCAGCCAGCCAGACGGCCAGCGCTGGCGGCGAAGCAAATGAAGCACCGGACGGTACCGAGCCTTTGCGAGGACGAGAACGCGGCGCGAAAATTCAACTTGTAAAGGGGTTTTCGACGCGTATCATGGATTTTTCGCAATTCTGCACCCGATTTGAGATTTTTCCCTGACCAAAATCCAATATCCCTGACTTTTCCATGACTTCCAGTGCCCATTTATATTTCCCTGACTTTTCCATGACTTCCCTGACCGGCACGAACCCTGCCAGACCGAGGGACTCCGAAATGCACTCTATTTTTTGTGATTCTGTAGGTAGATAACAGTGATGATAAGCCTCAAAAGAGTGTCTTTGGGAAGAAACGAAGTAGACACCTAGTAAAAAAGAAAAGAGAATGTGAGCTTTCATCTCCGATAGGTGCCTTTTCTATTAAGGGAGTTATGGCGCGTACCTCCAGCAACTGCACGTTTTTTGGCAAAAACTATAACTCAGCTGGAGTCACAAAATGTGTCTTTGGCACACAGTATGAGCCACATCCAAACTGCAGTGAAAAATTTGGAAACAACACCAGGAGAAGTGGGGAAAAAATCAAGAAGAAAATGCAAGACGTCCTGAAGATATTCCACTGATATTCAATATCCTCCGTGGAACAGTTGAGTGTTGAACTCACCTCATTAATGCACCAGTTTAGTCGATTTGCTGAACGTTCATTCAGCAACTATACAAAATTCTAAGACCTGATCGCCGATGCTTCACCTTCGAAAACTTGAAGATGCATATTATTTTGAATCATTTCATCAATAATTGAACCGATTAAGACTCGAAAAATGAATGGTTCTTACCTACATTTATTTGATACATTTGAAATACGTATTTATGTACATATTTCGAATTTTTAATTACATGGAAATCCTAGCCTTAGTAGTATACTAGTCAATACTGCTAGTAGCGGTGACGATTTGCGTTCAAGATAGGCTCTAACAGGTCGAAAAATATAAACGAGATAACAATATTGATAAGGATGAATCCAAGAAAACACCAGTTACAGCAGGTTGAAGTGGACTCAGATTGATAGAAAACGTTGGGATGGAGTGGACTAGAAATTCCATAGAAACAGTCGATATTTCACTGGACCTGCTTCAGTGGCTCAGTGATCAGTTTCTTCATTAAACCTCAGTTTAAGATTTTCAGAATTTAAATTTCGTTAACTAAAGGAAGCTACAGTCACTCAAAGGAAGCGTATAGTGTGGTGAGAATTTCAGGAGTTCGCTCATTACAAGAACTAACTAGAAAACTGGTTCTTGTAGTATTTGAATGATTTAAAGATAATATCTCAATAATACCTTCAAATCATTCAAATGCTATTATATTCTGAAGGGTGTACTATTACACTATTGTATTCTGAAGGGTATACTAGGTAGGTAGATACCAGGCTACATAGATACCATCTTATCAAGTGTGGTGACCTCATTCGCAGTAAGTACCTCAAGACCAATATCACAGGTACAACTGAAGTAAAAACAACCCATGTTCGAAAAGTGGTGTTTTATAATTCACCTACTAAAAAATCTGCAATCATGATCGAAGTTGATATTTTAGGTTGAAACATACGGGAAAAACGCGATGGGTTCGTGTGCGAAACAGAACGGATTTCATCGGTTTTCCATTAGAACCCCGAAAATTCGTCTAGAATTGGGAGAATCAGACCTAATAATTCGAAGTCAAAAGGCCAAGAACAGGGGGGAGTGTTGAAGAAAAGAGATGAAAAAGGACAAGCTGGAGCTGAGGAATGTGACGGTATACTTATAGATGTGAAAGTAAGAACTGGTTAGACTCACAACAGCTACCTCAGGTCGAGCCTTTAAAGGTTTCCAATGGGAGCGAATATTTATACGTGGAATGGTAAATGACTCGTCGTTTCTGTATAGTCGGGAACAATATTGACTGGTCTGGTGGTAATAAGAGACGAAAAGTGCAGAAAAGTTGGTCAGTTTTGAAGAACTGAGGAAAAGAAAAGATTGAACCTCATTCGAGTTGTTGAGTGGTCCGAAATAGGACACGACACTGACCGCTTCCAAGGCTGTTGTGCCAACGAAAAATGTACGAAATTGGAGTGAAGTTGAATTTAAACGTGTAGTTGAAGGGGTATGAAATATTCACTGGAAATACAAGTGAAAAGTAGTGGTTGGGAAAATCGTGGAAGGACAGACTGCGCAATATACTTGAGAGGAGAAAAGTGGAACGAATCGAATCAGGCGTATCGCTAGTTTGATTCACGAAATCACTAATTTAATCACTTCGATTTTAAGGTGTTTAATCGTCCGAAAAAAAATTACGGAACAAGTTGGGAGATTCTTCGCCTAGTTGTTGACGTGGCTGGCTTGAGGTTGAGACGAGTTTAGAGGTTCAAGGATTTCTCTGAAACGAGATTCGAAAAGGGGACGAGACGACGGAACGATTCGAAATCCGACATATAACGAGGAAACTATCGTAAATTGGGAATTTACGCGAAGAACTCATCTAAATATGGCGACATATCACACGGTAACAACTGTTACACCATCGTAGGATCGCCACTTTTGAGAGGGTCCCTATAGGGTTTATACGTGAAGGATGCGACTTACCCTATTCTTCACGTAATCCTCGATTGCTCGCAACGCAGAATCCGTCAATTTCACAAATATTAACGACTTATTTTCATTAAAATGTCCCTGTGAAGCTAAACCATACTGAACACCTGCTACCAACGCCGCCATCTTCTATCTCAAACCAACTGGTTAAAAACCAGCTGACGGACGAACGTCAAGCCACGTTGCTCCCGAATTCGCGACTTGATCTCAAACCACCGCCAAACACCCACGTATTTCACATCAAAAATTCTAAAATATTTTTTTGAATCCACTAACAGTGTTAAAAAGTGTCGAAACGACCCAAATTGTACGAAAAGTAACCGAAATTTGACTCGGACAGTAAGTGATAATGGGAGAAAGTTCGGAGAGCTGCCGGTAGAGGCTGACACCGGGCGAAAAAATCATTTGATTCATTCCCCCACCCTCGCTGACGTCGTTTACAGAGCACTCTATTGAGATCTTTCAGAAACGTCTGTGGAATCACGTCACTCGACTTTCCTTTACGTAGAGTGGTCATCATGAGGGACGGATAAACTCCCACTGTTGAAGTGAAATAGTGGTGTGTTCAAGACGAACGTTCCAACCCAGCTCTGAAATATACAATTATACCGGAACTGTGTCGTCTGAAGGTTGTATAACTTGAAAATTGACATACCTATTCAATTATACCTGGTAATCTTATACATAACAGTAAACTGATGTTGAGTATCTGTAGTCTGTCATCTACAATGCTGCTTATCGACCCTGTGCTCTCCAGGAGAATATTCAAAACATTTTTAACACGAAATTCCTTCCCCCCCTCTCCGGTGGCAATAGTCCTAAGGAGGCTACATACCAAATTACAACTTCATAGTGAGAATAGCATCGAAATTAGCTTTAGGAACAACTCAGCTGATCCTGGGCCTATTCTGCTCAAAGTGTAAGTCCTAAGGAGGCAACATACAAACTTACAGCTTCTTAGACTGAAAAGCATCGAAATTAGCTTTAGGAGCCACTCAGTTGATCCTGGGCCTATTCTGCTTGAAGTGTAAGTCCTAAGGAGGCTACATACTAACTTACAGCTTCTTAGACTGAAAAGCATCGAAATTAGCTTTAGGAGCCACTCAGTTGATCCTGGGCCTATTCTGCTTGAAGTGTAAGTCCTAAGGAGGCTACATACTAAATTACAGCTTATTAGACTGAAAAGCATCGAAATTAGCTTTAGGAACAACTCAGCTGATCCTGGGCCTATTCTGCTCAAAGTGTAAGTCCTAAGGAGGCAACATACAAACTTACAGCTTCTTAGACTGAAAAGCATCGAAATTAGCTTTAGGAGCCACTCAGTTGATCCTGGGCCTATTCTGCTCAAAGTGTAAGTCCTAAGGAGGCTACATACTAACTTACAGCTTCTTAGACTGAAAAGCATCGAAATTAGCTTTAGGAACAACTCAGCTGATCCTGGGCCTATTCTGCTCAAAGTGTAAGTCCTAAGGAGGCAACATACAAACTTACAGCTTCTTAGACTGAAAAGCATCGAAATTAGCTTTAGGAGCCACTCAGTTGATCCTGGGCCTATTCTGCTTGAAGTGTAAGTCCTAAGGAGGCAACATACAAACTTACAGCTTCTTAGACTGAAAAGCATCGAAATTAGCTTTAGGAGCCACTCAGTTGATCCTGGGCCTATTCTGCTTGAAGTGTAAGTCCTAAGGAGGCTACATACTAACTTACAGCTTCTTAGATTGAAATCATCGAAATTAGCTTTAGGAGCCACTCAGCTGATCCTGGGCCTATTCTGCTTGAAGTGTAAGTCTTAAGGAGGCTACATACTAACTTACAGCTTCTTAGACTGAAAAGCATCGAAATTAGCTTTAGGAGCCACTCAGCTGATCCTGGGCCTATTCTGCTTTAAGTGTAAGTCCTACGGAGGCAACAGCTTCTTATGGCAATCTTACAGCTTCTTAGATTGAAAAGCATCGAAATTAGCTTTAGGAGCCACTCAACTGATCGTGGGCCTATTCTGCTTTAAGTGTAAGTCCTACGGAGGCAACAGCTTCTTATGGCAATCTTACAGCTTCTTAGATTGAAAAGCATCGAAATTAGCTTTAGGAGCCACTCAGCTGATCCTGGGCCTATTCTGCTTTAAGTGTAAGTCCTACGGAGGCAACAGCTTCTTATGGCAATCTTACAGCTTCTTAGATTGAAAAGCATCGAAATTAGCTTTAGGAGCCACTCAGCTGATCCTGGGCCTATTCTGCTCAAAGTGTAAGTCCTAAGGAGGCAACATACAAACTTACAGCTTCTTAGACTGAAAAGCATCGTAATTAGCTTTAGGAGCCACTCAGTTGATCCTGGGCCTATTCTGCTTGAAGTGTAAGTCCTAAGGAGGCTACATACTAACTTACAGCTTCTTAGATTGAAAAGCATCGAAATTAGCTTTAGGAGCCACTCAGCTGATCCTGGGCCTATTCTGCTTGAAGTGTAAGTCTTAAGGAGGCTACATACTAACTTACAGCTTCTTAGACTGAAAAGCATCGAAATTAGCTTTAGGAGCCACTCAGCTGATCGTGGGCCTATTCTGCTTCAAGTGTAAGTCCTACGGAGGCAACAGCTTCTTATGGCAATCTTACAGCTTCTTAGATTGAAAAGCATCGAAATTAGCTTTTGGAGCCACTCAACTGATCGTGGGCCTATTCTGCTTAAAGTCTAAGTCCTAAGGATGCTACATACTAAATTACAGCTTATTAGACTGAAAAGCATCGAAATTGGATGTAGGAGCCACTCAGCTGATCCTGGGCCTATTCTGCTTAAAGTGTAGGTAAGTCCTAAGGATGCTACATACTAAATTACAGCTTCTTAGACTGAAAAGCATCGAAATTAGATTTATAAGTAAACATTGTACTTACCTAATTAGAGCTTCATAGAGTGAATAACTTGGAAATTAGCTTTAGGAGCCTTCAGCTAATACTACGCATATTCTGCTTAAAGTGTAAGCCCTGAGGAGGCTACATACCAAATTACAGCTTCATAGAGAGAATAGCGTAGAAATTAGCAGTAGAAGCCACTCAGCTGATCCTGGGCCTATTCTGCTTAAAGTTTAGGTCCGTGTTAAAGAAGCTACATACTAAATTAGGGCTTCATAGAGCGAATATCATAGAAATGAGCTACAGGAGCCACTCACCTGATTCGTGGTCTGGGCAGCGTCAAGTTCATAAGTTGGCTTCAAAGGTTCACAGAGAAAGAACAAGATGGCTAAGTGAACACACCCCTAGCTCGGGTGATGAAGAGGACTCAAGTGCCATAGAAAACTTCGAATTTGTTACCATTAAACATTGTTCCAGCAAACGTCCAACAAAGTCAACTACTCCCATCAGCATTTCGATACCAGATATGAGGGAAGATTCCAATGATCCATTTATGATGCCCGGAGCTAGTCATTCTCCCCCCTTGAACTGTGATGGCGTCGCTAATAATTTTCATGAAGGGTACATTGAGAATGCTGAGTTTATTTTGTTCATTAATATTGGTTTTCATATATTTCATTTTCCTTGTTCCCTAAAGGGGTGTTGTCGGTGTCTTCACGACTCCGATGCTTAACAAAGATTGGGGTAGTTCTCAATAAGTAAGTACGTATATTAAAAGCAATCCCAAAACGGAAAGTGTTACAGCGGAAAGAATAGCATCACTGTTACACCACTTCCCCCTAGTGACACCGTAGCAGAATCTGGCAAAGGGAAGAATGAGCCTACCAGAGCGAGAACGTCTCTCTGTGTCCAAAGGCGGCTGACCAGGTCGCTGATGTTCTGATGGAGCAGAGGCGCCACTACTAGACGTACAAGCTGATGAGGAAGAGGAGCCAGTGGAATGCTGGTTTCAAGCGATCTGCTGATACCACAATTGAGCGGTCAGGAAGCTGGATGCGAAAGGTTTTCTCCTTCCGTTCCAATACCTTACAAGGTCCCGCTCATTGTCGGTAAACCGCTCCAACGTGACTGTCTGAAGCATCACATGACAGTGAAAGAAGAGTTTTGGAGCATGGATGGTCGAGAACTTTAGCTGATGCTAAGGCTTGCTTGCGATTTTCAAAAGCATTCCTCTGCCTCTGTAGTCCTGTTGAGAGTTGACTTTGAAGATTTGGCTTTTCCCTTTAGCATATCGTTTAGAGCTTGTTGCTAGTCTGAAGCCTTTGGAAGGTAAACATGGCTTGGATGCGTAAACGCTCCTCGGTATGTAAGGAATGATGACCTCCTCAAAGACCTCAAAGTGGAGACAGTCACCGATGTCATACAAAAGCTAGCTATGAGATATGAGCGCAGGCTTCTTAAACATCCAAATCCAGCTGCTATCCAGCTATTTGACAACTCTCAACAAATTCGACGCCTGAAGAGAACCAAGCCCCTGGACCTTCTGTGCTAACAATGAGTGACATTCAGTTTAAGTGCGGTAGAAGTTAATGGGCTCTCACCGCAAAAAGCTGGATTTACCACCTGATTTACCAGTAACTAGTTGTTATATTACCTAAATAAACGCAAGAAAACAAAAATTGGAAATCAGCGTCTTCAAAAACCTATGTAGGTTCACATTTTTCAGATTTTTTCAATAATTTCCCCAAATTCGTCATTCAATTGACGTTCAACCTGACCTGATGAAGGTCAATTGGAGAATCAGCGACTCAAAAAACATGTACCTATACAAAAACGACATGTAGGTTGCTTGTATACAATTTTTGTTGTTTTGTAAACCTGTACAATTAAACAACCGGATATATCGTCTAATTGTACATGTCCACGTTACGATGTGGGAGGAAGCCCTCCCTATCCTGGCTGGCGTTTTCGACAAACCACTACGTACATGTGAACGTGTAGCTGTTTTACCCGAAAGTGTGGCCTGTAGGAGTTCTAAAAGATGTACTTACGAGTAATCATGAATAAGTTGGTAGTACAAAAAGTGTACCACTATGCAATTGGCATTTATTTGATTATAGAAACGAGGGGGCTCTCTGCATACACTGCAAATCGATAATAATGAGAACGAGCATTCCGTGATACTTGACACCACAAACTTCATTACAGCCTCCTCGACCTTCCCCCAGAATATCCAGCGAACGGGCAATTGACATTTCCTAAATGCCATCAGAGTGACGCACTAGAATGAGCGACCATTGAAGGAGCCATTATGAAGGGAAGCCTCGTTCAGCGCAAAAACCCTACAGTCGCCAAAACTAAATATTTACGCATTCATTTGGTGGTGTGGAAATTTGAATGTACTTATTCAAACCGACTCACTCCTACAGTATTGTGAATTATTGTTGAAATACCAATCAACAAAATCGTAAATACAGTAGCCCCATGAGAAGTCAAATTCCCTTATTCCACACATACAACACTGGTAGCCTGCATGTATCTCTTGTTACACAATATGAGGTACCTTACGCTGGATAACCCGTGTGTTGCCCAGGATATCGTAATGTGGCTCATGTTAATGACATGAGAAAAACCTCTGGATTCTGTTGTGTTGCCTTCACTGGTTCGATTTTAGCGAATTTTTCGAAGAAAATGAAGCTATTGTTCTCAGTCCAAAATTTTTAAAACTCTTATTTCTGGATAATGTTTATACCACAATTCCCATGCCGGATTATTATAATAGGGGTCTATGAGCGTTTGAAAAAAGTGGAAATGTCTACGATTTGACAAATTTTCCTTTTCAACTCAATTTTTCAAAAATTGCGTCTTTCATTAGAAGATAGGAAATGTTTGTTCTTTACAACGGTGTAATCAGATTTGAATTTTCATATGAAGTAAGGGCCATTGTAGTGTGATAAAGTCGAAAACACAGGAAAAATCTTAAACTTGAAAAAACTCCATTTTTTAACTGAAAAAAAGTATATTTATCTGAATTGAGATAAAAAGTCCAATTTGCACACAAAAAAACCGTCCTGGCAATCGAAATGCTAAGTTCGTATATGGGCTGTATCGGGGCACTCTATTCATTACCCGAAAATGAATTCCAAAAATGAAGGTTTTTGTTATGGGAAACCCGATGGTGAAATGAGAATTGCGATATCCCATTCCGTTCTCAAATGGAGCACTTTGAAGATGAAGAAACGTGGTTGATACTTGAGATGTTCTTCACGGACATCAAGTCCTTCAATGGCGACATTTTACATAAAAGCAGTTATTTCTTCGAAAATTCGCTCTTCGCTCTTTTTGAATGTTTCTGTGTCCGGGGAAGGACATAAGTTGGGTCGCTTCCGGATCCGATGCATAGGGGTGGTAGTTGGCCTCCTGCCAGCCGGCTGACGTCATAGGCTCGTGCGTCATAGGCTCTGACGTACTAGTTGGCCTTCTGCCAGCCGTCTGACGTCGAGGCTCGTGCGTCATCGGCTCTGACGTACCTACTAGTTGGCCTCCTGCCAGCCGTCTGACGTCATAGGCTCGTGCGTCATAGGCTCTGACGTACTAGTTGGCCTCCTGCCAGCCGTCTGACGCCATAGGCTCGTGCGTCATAGGCTCTGACGTACTAGTTAGCCTCCTGCCAGTCGTCTGACGTCATAGGCTCGTGCGTCATAGGCTCTGACGTACCTACTAGTTGGCCTCCTGCCAGCCGTCTGACGTCATAGGCTCGTGCGTCATAGGCTCTGACGTAGTAGCCCGCCGGTCGCTTGTGATCTGAGGCAAAGGGTGAATCAAGGGAACAAATATTTCCCGTTGGTGTCTGGACTCGGTCCTGTTTTTTTCGATTATGAGTCGAGTACTTAACCTCGAGACCAGAATTGATTGATTGATTAATTGATTGATTGATAAGATTTTATTGGCATAAAGCATAGGTTCCGAGAAAAGTTCGATCCATTAAGCTGTTTTCGTGCATTTAAAATGTTTATATTTCGTCCTTTATAAACCCCCACCCCTATGCATCGGATCCGGAAGCGACCCAACTTATGTCCTTCCCCGGACACAGAAACATTCAAAAACGGGAGAAAAGTTCGATCCATTAAGCTGTTTTCGTGCATTTAAAATTTTTATATTTATATCCTTTATAAACTCCCACTACAGGGGCGCCAGCTCAACGTCAAATAGACACAGTGTCTGGCATGTAGGTTTTCCATGAACCCTGAATATCACGATGCAGTGCTAATTTGGGCAAACCTCTTATTATCCAAGGAATCCTCCTCCTATATCTAATTATCCAAACATCCTATCCCCTGACGAGTCTCTTGTGTTTCTACAATTATTATAAGCGCCACTGGGAATTCCCCTGTTAGTTTGTGCTCGACATCCCTATGTACCAGCCCAAAGCTCAATTTCGATCATGAATTTTGAACTAGCCGCATCACTCAATTTTCGGTCTGGTTGTTACTAAAGGAGTGGGTCAGGACAAGCAAATAATTGCCCGATTGTACCAAGTTCTCGATTTGTAATTGCAAATCATTGACCTCTAACACAAAGTGGGTTAGCAATGTTGACTGGAGATTCATGGAGTATTGATTCCATTATTCTCCGACCAACAATTACTATTGCTCTGGTACTAACACATTTTCAAGTCTGATAAGTTGCAAAGTGCAGCTGGCAAAACGAATAGCTTCTTCGTATTCTGCTTAGTAGCCAGCGTAAGACCACATAAAATGTCAAAAAATACATGTTATCTACAGTCCACACATTTGAAAATATTAGTGACCCCTCGTGCGACCTGAATTAACGTGTCTATTTGAGTGATAGAGCGAACAGGGATATTTATAAATTACTGAATTCGTGTCATTCGATAAATTTATTATCACAACATCCATCATCAACATCCATTACCAAAATTCAGCCAGTCACCTCTCTTGCAACATGTACAGAATATTCATACACCCTTCCGGTCAGGTGAGTTACTCCTCCCTGATGACTAACACCTTCGTTCAATAAAATCTTCATAATTTTCGCTATTCTAATTGCTTCAACAGTAATATTACATCATAAAAATATAATAAAATAATGACTACAATATATTTATTTTGTGTGGATGAATAATGTCTGGACTGAATCAGGTATTTTTTTCTTAGCCCTTATAGTGCTGTATTGTACATTTCTCGAACCAACACAAAACGTAAGCTGTAAATATACACAACAACTTATTTCAATTTATTAGAATTAATTCTATAAAATACAGATAATTCAGTTAGAGGTAACATACACAACACATTATTGCAAAACGTATGCTCAGGATTTGAAACATGGCGTTAACATCAAGGGCGAAAGCGATTCGGGTGTCTACATATAAAAATTAGAATTTTAATTAAACAAAATAGTAATGTTATATTAGTTTGACGCGATTTTGTTATCCGAGCTGGTACTTGAACGATTTATTTTAAGTGGTACTAAAGTAGGATGACAGAGGCGAGCCATACGAAGATTTGGAGGTTGAGATATCTAAGCGAAATCATGGTGGAACCGTTGGGCGCCTCTTCCAGAAGATCTTCTTCTAAGAACAAAAAAATGACGATCTAAGTAATACAATTAATTAACGCAGTGAGAATTCATCATGTCAAGCAACCTTTGTACAAAATTGTTGAAGAAGTAAAACTGGACTATACTGTGTACTGGTATGAGTTTAGGTAGTCACCTACTTCGCCAGATGATTCTGAATTCTGGGACCCTAAACAGATGGACAACTTCGTCTAAAATGATTCATGATTCTTGTACAAAAAAAATGGGTGAGCTGGACTCAACTCCAAAGTGAATGAAAATTTGGGGGATTGTTAGGGGATGGTAAAGGTAGAGTTGAGGGTATGTTTGCTGAGTTTTCGATCACGAGGACCTTGAGCTCTTCAGAGGGAGGCAAAACACATTACCGCGAAATTTTCCAACAGATTTCTGTTTTTCGCGCATAACTCGAAACGTATGTGTCCTGCAAAAAATATCACTCGTTTTTTTAAAGAACATCAAATTCCGAGTCGAATGACGTTTGAATAATTGAAATCGGTCCAGCCATTCAGCTGCGATCGTCCGTTAAAGATAGGCGATTTGGTCTAATTTCGCTTAAAAGCTCACAACCCTCATATACGCTTCATCAACTTGTAACGCTTGAAGATCGAGAATGACTGCTCCAATTGAAAAATATCATAGGCCCAAAGTTGTAGGAAATCTAATATTGTATCAGATGCGTTTTGAAATTTTAAATTCGCTCACTCCAGCGCTGAGACGTGGATCCTGAAAACCAGAAATGGTGATTGAGCGAAAATCAGATTGTAAATTACGTGAAAGAGCATTAACTTTCCTTTAAAATCCATTGGTCAAAAATCCTTCTAAAAAAAACTTCCTAAGGTCCATACTTCAAACCAATGGACTGGTCAAAATCGCTAACTTTGACGGCCGATTGCGGCTGAACGGCTGGACTGATTTCAATGTTTGAAACGCAATCTGACGCCGAATTTAATATTCATTAAAAAATAATGGTGGGAAAGTTACTGTAGGACACGTACTTCTTGAGTTATACTCAAAAAACTGAAAAAAGTGCGAATATTCCCCGATTTTTTTATGCTCCCGTATTCGAAAATTCAGCGAACATGCCCTCTACCATTCACAAAAAGCCCTAAAATTTTCATTAAATTTAGAATTGATTCCAGGTGGAATGTACTATCCAAAAATAATCAGTCTAATAGTTACCAAAACGATACTTAAAAAATCGCCTTGTATCACACCAAATAACAGAAAAATAACATCCAGAATTGGATTTTCGAAGCTATGCGAGTTCCCTTTTTTGACAATCCATCTCTGGTAGTTATTTTTCTGTTATTTGGGGTGTTACAAGGCGATTATTCAAGTATCGTTTTGGTAGCTTTTAGACTGATTATTTTGAGATACAATACTGAGCTCATCAGATCGTTCCAAGTGTGTACTCTATTCATCATTGGGACCTACGCTGCAAGCCTTCGTTATTGATTTGTCGATCTTTCATCCAATGTAATACTAGTTTTGACTAGCTTATCTGGTAAAACCTTAATACCATTCTTTACCTCCAATGAATCCTTCGGTTGGAGGGAGTGGAGTATGCTTGCCGGCATTCATCCAAGAAGGACTCCATCCTTGCTGATCGTTGTTTCCTTGCGGTGCACTGCCGTACTGCCCCATGTCTTCGCCCTTGCCATCAAGCTGGACAATTTTCTCTGTCGCTTCCCAGTAAACCTGAAACAAAAGGGCCAAATTTAGACGACCGCCTGAATTGTAGGTTGATTGGTTTTGGGAGTATGAGTTCATCGATGAGCTGATATCACATCACTTATTGGATTCGTGGCTGCTAGACATTCGGTGCGAGTGGATCAGGATGTAGGCTAGTACACTACGCCCAATTAACTCCAGTAAGCACCTGGTTATTAGATTTCCAACATACCAGGTTCATACCCTTGGAGATTATTGTTAAACGCCCTATTTCCAGGTGTGGCTAGAGTCATGCTCCTCCAAACAATATATTACGAGTATACCTAATATGCAGGCAATCATGTGACCAATGTGCCAAACCACAGACAAATGTACGAGAAGCTCAATGTCAATGTGTCGTTCTGGCCTGAAGACTCATCCAAATCAACTACAAACCATACGGTGGACGACTACAGCATCTCATCTAACTAGTCGGGTATCAAACGATAGTCCACAGACCTGATAAATGGATGCCCCACATTTGATGCGAAGCGTGCCACCGTTGAAGTGATGATGTCTGGCATGGATCTTGAGCGTTGAAATGGTCTGCTCGAGATCGCCATCCACAATTCTATGCCGCTCTGTCACATGCTTATGTTCCGCCTGAAAAAAAGCATCGCCTTGAATATCACAAATGCATCTAACAAAATTTGTTTGCAGCCTAATAATAACCTAATATATGTCTTGTGCGCAATTACTCACTGTACGAGTACGTTGCTCTACGCATGACTTTCCAGCAGATTTCTGAAGCGCCAGGAACTCTGACAAATCACATATTATTGGTGCCTTGCTTAATCAGAGGTTTAATGGTGTACCTACTTCGTGGTGTAAAATACACATGAGGAAATTGAATATTAATTACTAAATCGTGAAAGTGAAGATTCACGCTTATGTTACAATCGGGTTGTTTCAGCTAAGTTAGTACTATGAATCACTATACGTAGCAAATTTCAATAACCACATTTCATTCTCATTAGAACAAACTTGTACTTTTACGTAACCAATTACAAACTAATACGAGGCAGAGGCAGAGAGAACTTACGACTCGGTTGTTGATCGACCAGCTGATGTTCGCAGCTGGTCTTGAACCAGGGGCTGTGCAGTTTGCGACGATCACATCGCCCAACTTGTACTTGGATTTCACACCTCTCATCACAAGCTTTCCTTTAGGTGGATCTGAAATGTTAATTTGTTCATTAGAATTCATGCAATAATTCGAATCACAACCGGAACAGTACTGCCCCAACGGAGAAATTCTCGTTTAATTGCATTTCGATGGTGAGTATCATGCACTCTCTCCGTCCACGAAATCATCATGTCAAATCCCACAGCTGACTGATTTTCGCCAGAGACACCGGGAGAGGTTGAAGACCCTCCAACGTAAATTCGATGATCTCCAAGAATTGAAAAAAGTGATCCCATCAGATTGTCATGGGTTTTACGATGACTTGCCCCATTAGTAATGTATTAACCCCTCTTTTGTAATATGTATTGAAGAGAAAGTCTTTTTTCATTGGTAAGTACACCTACCAATATATAAGATGAGACTATGTATGTTTTGTCTCATACTTGTAAGATGTCTTATTCACCAAATACTGGCGGAGTGAAGATCAACGATTGTTTCATCCAAGGACACACAGAGACGATTACTAGAATTCTTAACTCCTCCATGACAGAACCTGGCGCAGGGAACAACCACAAACTAACCGAAAATTCTTAACAGTTGAATATCCACTTACCAACTACTTGTATGGTCCGGGAGACTGTGGCGGTCTGGAAAGAAGGAGCGTCGGCCGACACTTCGCAACTGTACAGCCCGCTCATCTCCTCCGTCATTTTCCTCAGCGTCAACTGAGTTCCATTCGATTTATCTTTCTGTAACCATCAAATTGAGAATATTAGTGGCAGTTTCACCAAGTCAATGTAAAATAAATAATTGAAAAAATAAGATTGCATAAATAAGTAGGTGTATTATTACGTATACTTGTACAACACATTTGTGAGCAGCCCTAAGTAGGGCATGCAAATTAAATGAATAGCTTTTATACAGCCCAAGTAAGTCGAGTAGGTAGGTCTTTTGGCTACATTCCGATTTTCTTAATCAACCATTCTAGTATAGTATTCTTAATCAACCATTCTAGTATCTTAACTCATCTGGTGTAGGTACGTTGGAAAGAGAAAATTATCGATACACATCTCAGTCTAAGCTATGCAATTTTTAAAAAATTTATTTGGCATTACTTATACAGCCATATACGGAGTTTCTTCATCTAAACGTATGTTTTACAAGAACTCGGGAATTTAAATATCTCCTTGTATACATGATAATCATTCTGCTGCAGTAATTTATGGTAACTGAATGGTTTCTTAACTGATTTGGTTAATTACCACATCTAACACACTCGGCTGACGGCTTCTGAGCAATGAAAAGTAGATACGCATCACAAATGCCAATCGGGAGATGACTCTTCCGAAATCCTTACTGACAACCCTGCAAGTTTATATTTTGTAAAATTGGGCGCTCGACCGTGTATATTTAAATAAATAAATTATCCAAACAATTTCGGCGTGGCAGCTGGATGTCAACGAAGGTAGTTTGTATGAGCTCCGATGGTCTTTATCTATATTCCAAAAGGCGCATCCTACTGCATCGTGATATTTTGTCGCATCTGTAAATGTTAAATTGCAACCGGGCCATCTAGATGTTATAAAATCCCTTAGCTCCTTAATTCCTCTTTCTCGTATTCGTATGCAATCGTGGGCGACTAGTCAGTACATAGTTATAATGCACATACTGGGAAGCTCTGAGGTCATTTTAGTTCGTTCATAACTAACCTAAGATACACAATAAGGTGTTGTTTCACTCTGTGTCCTGTGTTCAATGAAGGTAATAAAATGAGGTATCGATCGAACGACGTACGCACAAGAGGGTGATTGCGGGTAAGAAAAAGAGATTAATAGGAAAAAAATTAGAGCGAAAAGGAGAGTGGTTGAGAGCGATACCCAGCGATTTCCACCATTTCTTACCTCTGAGGTCCTCCCCCATTTCTCAACGGAGCTGCACTCGCGAAGGATAATCAGTTTTCAGGGCGATCATTCGGAAAATTAGACTATTTTACGGAGTATAGGTTCAGGGGAGGGGTGACGGGGGGCTATACACATAAATAAGAAAAGAAAATTGGATTGGATCGATGACGCGGCTCGGCTGGGGCAGAATCTGATCTGGGACGCGATTAATTTAACATATATGTTAGACTGTGGGTCGTCTGACCTAGCTCATACGAGGCGATATTGGCTGGAACCTTACTTTTTATCAACATACGACCCAATAACTGTAGATCAGTATAGTGGCTGTCATCCTACATCAGCCACTTTTTCGCTCTATAGTATGGAAATATAACCCCAGCTGAACCATATTTATTCTGCGATTATTTTTCAAGAAATTGGTGAAAATACGGTTTTGCAAGGGAAAAGTATAAACAAGGATTTCAGACCACCTTTCAACATTCGAGTTGGAGCTTGAGGAAATAGATTCTCCGAGGATTGGTTGAATCTGATGAAGCAGTTTTTGAGATCATTTCAGAAGAAAAGAAATAACTCCATATACTACTAATAACATCCAGCGGAGGATATTGGAAACATTAAAAAGCAATGGTGTCTAGACAATAGAAATGGAAGATATAAGAGAAATTATTTAGGTTCTGGTCATCGGAGTGAATAAGTCAATAAGTCTTGCATGAGTGAATAAAATAATGTACCTATTGATGAACAAAAATTGATCAGATAGGGGAGTAGTCTGAGCCGTTTGTTGGATTGGCATGATGGCATTTTAAAGATAAATTGTGACTTATATTGATTTATTGGTGTAAATTGACTTATCAAAGACCAACCGAATTGATCAAGATTATGGAACAATTGCAATATCCAAATCCATACCTGGATGGAGTTCTCCGTAATTCCGCTCACAGCGAAAACCTTCGTTGGGGGGTTCTCTTTGGGTGTGTACCGGTAGAATTCGTCCTGATATTTGTACCACTTAACAGTGTAGAGAGTGTCTCCTTCTAGTTGGAAAATGCAGTTGAAAGTCAAAGACTCGCCCAGCCTCGCTGCTTCAGGAACGGACAGTCTCACGTCTCTTAGCGATAATGCTCCTGAAACACAGTAGTAATATTGGTATTAAACCCCTCAAATTACCGCTCTCCAATCGTTATGCGTTCCCCTAAACGTTGTTCAGAGAGCTAATTAGCTCATTATAAAAAAAATTCGATCTCTTGGAGGGGGCTTTATTTCTATTGTAGTGGTAACTTGCAATACGGCGAACACCATAACATTTGCTAAATCTTACCTTGGGTCTGCTAAATTTCACCACAGGAAAAATTAAGATAAAGTTCATTGATGTGTACAAAATAAACCAACAGTACTTGTTACTAAAGTATAGGTACTAGAAAAGACGTTTCGTCTGGACAACACCGTACATTTGATTATCAGAATTGTGCTCTCCCCAATGGGGCGTGCAACCGTCTGGTAAGAAATCAAATTTATAAATGGAACATACAAACTTGCCTATCGACTGTTGTAAGGAACTCCACCATCACAGTGTAAATCTACCGAGTTATTTCAATTTCACTTTCTCGCTGAACAGATTGACAACACACAAGGAGTCAACACATCTAATCTCTATGCAGTCGACCATTATCTCTTCCTAGTGAATTTCGCCTTGAGCAGCTATGTTCGTAGAACTCACACAATTCGGAACATTCCTTATTTTCTGGTAATTGCCAAATTCAAAGTAAGAGATTGAAGTTAATGCTCTATGATAAATATCCACTTTTCAGGTTCTGACTTCGTCATATCTAAATCAACGGCAAGGGCTACACCACAATGTAGAGATAAAACTACAAAGTTCCAACCGCGAGATTGCACGGAAAAATACAGATTCCTGCGATATCGCATCATTTGGTATTGTGATGTATGGAAATGACATAGACATTATTTTTGGGCAATCCATTTATTTCATTTGTAGTAAAAAAAATAAAATAGAATCACTTATTGATGGTGTTTGATCTCTACCGTATGCACCACAGGTTGGGTCTGTGAACGGGAAGATTTGTGCTCTTATCAATCTCAGGTTTATCAATTATAACATAAATTCTTTAGTTTTTCTGATGTATCCAAATTGAATTGAATACCACGTACTTACACATTTTAGTTTGTCTACATGGTTTTGTTTAATGAGAATGAAAATAATTTGATGTAATAAATCCCCGATAAGTCCTCGATATTATGATAACGGTATTATGATATGAACTTTGTGAGTCGAGCTGGATAAATCTGTCAAGGTGAAGTTGAATGTATTTTGGGGGGACTCTTCCAAAGCCTATCGGGTCTGGGATCTCAACAGCAGAAGAACTGTCGCGATCAGGGATTTGAATTTTGTTCACGACATGGGACTTAAGAAACCAATGAATTTCAATGATCTTGATTTGCTTGATGTCCAAGGAGAGGTTTCGAAACAATTAACACAACAACTTAGAACATTTGAAATCAAATTAGTAACAAATAGTCCCATCCTCCAGTCTTGATGAGAAGTACCTACCTACATCTAAATCCTCAGTATCAAAACTATCTCGCCCTAAAGGTTCTTTTTCACATAGCTATTCATGGTAACGAATTTTGACAACTGGTATCAAATAACGCGGTGTAACGCGAGTGGTATCCGATAGCTCTCCTACGTTTTCGCCATTTAATTTCCGACCAAAAGTGTTTCCTAGACTTTTTTGTCCTGTCTCTTTAATGCCTAACAAATTATGTTTAGGTGGAAATGAGGAGTGCAAATGGAGTCTGAAAAGTAAATTTTGACAAATCTCAAAATCACCTGTTTTTAAATGCTTGGTAATCTTATATTCTTGTAGCAGAACTGCGCCATTTATATCATCTCAACGTTCAATTTGGGAACGATTGTAGAGGGTATGAGGTTCCATCTGCCCTTGCCGAGTTTAGGAGTTGTGAATAACCAAAATTATTAAACAAATTTTGTTACATAATATTTGTTCAGTTGGCATTTTATGTTTTATGCTTGCAATTCGCTAAAATTCTCTAAAATTCGCTAAAATTCTTCACACAACGTATTTATTACGAGCGAAACTTCAGTGACGTCAAAGAACAAGGAAGTGATCAACGTTGATGTCAGAGGTTGGTGCGTTTTGAAGTAGATACATATTTATTGGATATTCATGACGCGAAACAATTGCCTAACTAAAATATAATGCGAACAAAAGGTTTCATTAAACGAGCGAGTTTGATCTACGGTTTGAACTATAGTTCGAAGTGTTTGTTTGGTGAACTGGTAGCGAACTCGGAGTTTTTACCGCTCTATAGGTGGGTGGGTCGGAGCAAATGAGAGAACATTAGCGGGACCCCCCCAGTTGGGTCGTTATGTCTCATTAGGCTTCTTTACATTTCATTAGACTTGTCAGATGAGATCGCCCACTAGATTTGTGTTGGGGGGGAAACTCGTGAATGAACGGCAGAAATAATGTATCGGACATTTTGGGTGGTTTCGGCTCTTCTTTTCGCCTTACCCCTGCACAGCCCACAGGGAATGGTGAGTTACTCCGTCAGAGCTGATGATCAGAATAATTAAAATGAATTCTCTTGTTATGTTCAAACGAATAATCGACCAAGTATGAACGAGACGCGTAAAACACAAATTTTCTTTAAATTTAGCAATGAATAGGTACATTCCCGGGTTTTCAAAATCCTATACTTCAATACAAAGACCACTAGGTTCAGTTCAAGAATGCCTAAATTATTAGCCCGAATTTGCTATTATCACACTCCAATTTACTCGGAAAAGATAAACTTCATTTGTAAATTTTTGGTTGGGTCATTGATCAGTAAGTTCAGACCTGAAAAGACGCAATAAGTCAATTTTTTCGACAATGAAGTGTTATTTTGAAAGAGGGTTGCTGTGTACTACAACACAATTTTTTACGGTATTCTTGTCTGTGGCCCCTTCCGGTGCTGAAAACGGTATCCCAAAAATGTTTTATACCAAAATTCGTTTTAGACCACCCTGAATTCACTTTTTAAACTATAAGTGATTTTTTGCTGAATTTTATAGAAGAGTTTCTACATTTGTTTGTTTGTACTGGCTTTCCCCCCCCCCCCCCCCCCCCTCAATGAAAATCCTGAATCCGCCCTTGAGAGTTACTATCGCTAATCTGAAGCCACACTCCAAAATATGGGTATAATTCAACAGCGTAGTAGGTATTATCTAAGTATTTGTGGTAGTTCAGAAATAAATACCCACTACTTTATCTGTCCAGCCTGGTAAGTATGCTGTATTCACGTCTCAATCGTATTTCCAGGGACCTTTTGAAATTGCGTTTAGAGCATTCGAATTATGCCCTGACGCCAAAATTCAGAACCCGATGATTTATAATACAAAATACTCAAAAGTGGGGAGAAGGAAAGTTACAATCAGCTTCGACGCGTACGCTCCTCACGGCGTCAGTGATGATTTGACGGTAATGTGAATTTAATAATTAAACTTCAAAATAATATAGAATAACGGCTTTTCAAGGATACCACCTGCCATCATGGTACCTACCATTATTTAATATGAACTAATAGCTAATAAACTGGTTTTTGTTAATTGGAACTAATAGCAATTTAATGCATATTAGTGTGTTTGCCAAAATTCGTCAGATCAATTACGAGCCAAGTAAAACGTATGTTTTACTATATAGTCATGTTGCTAAATGACGTAGACTTTGATGCACTTTTTAAATTTCTCTTGATGAAAAAAAGTTATTAAATAATGACACAATGTTGTTGTCCATCATAATATATTATATTTCAGGTGAAACTTGACATTGCCACGAAAACACAAAATGGTTTCAAACACAACTTTCTTAACATTGAAGGTCCAGTTGTACAAAGTATGAAAAACTATTCACCGCAGTACTACAAGCTCATCAAGAAGTTCCCTGTACCACCAGTGAGTACAGAAAGCGAAAATTCATTTTCGCAGAGCATTCACTTGTTTTGCTATAATATACATAATAATACATATTATGTATAACACCATACAGTGCAAAAAGTATTTGAAAGCCGTGAATGAATTTAAAACTGATTTGGGACTTGAAAAGAAGCACAGACAGTATAAGCTGTACAATCCTTCCTTATTTATACAATTCTAGCATCGTATTTCCAGATAGCAACCACGCCAATAATGTAAGGGAAGGTTTAGAATAAGATTCAATGGACTGTTGTGGCATTGTTTGGGGTCTGCGTAAAAAGTCACATTCTTAATAAACTCAATTCTGTTGCGTTTAGCGAAAATAGTCTCGGATTAAAGTGGTTTGCAATAGAATTTTCTACAGAATGAGTTCAGTTACTATCCCAAACGGTACTCGAGTTACAATAGAAAAACTGAACATTTTTCTCAAACATTTGCAGTTTCTTCAAACTTAAAATGCGATGAGACGCCATTTCTACTTGTCCGATCGACCTAAAACGTTGCCAAACTCATTTTCTAGCCCAACTGCGCCATTTAGGGTTCAAATTGGCGAGAAAATTTTTACCCCCTATGGCCTATTGCCACCCTACTGTACATCAAGACGAAGCAACCTATAATGAACATTATGGAATATACTGCACCGAATTGGAGCATCGGTATCACGTATTTGTTACATACCGCAGTAGCATTATTGTTGTTGTGCTTGACAATATCATTGTAATGATTCAATGTACGTTTTAGGGGAACTACTCCGTCAGAAATCTACCGATGAACATCAACGCTACTCTGATCAAGAGTTTTTTCTACAATACTTACAAGATCATCATTAACACATACTGGAAAAAAGAGAGAGTCAGTTGTATTGATCTAGTTGTGGAGTTGGTGCCCGCTAAGAAAAAAACTTGAGGTCCATTTCACGGGGTTAATCGTGTCGAAGATCTTATTCGGAAACCTTGCAAAAAATATATGCACCTCATTGTGTAATGGAGTTCTCAATATTGGCTAATCATGCGTTCCTGATCGTGGTAGGTATCATTTAGATAGGCACTTCTACATCACTTTGGTGGTGAGCATACTAATTGATAATACACACTCCTGGGATAAATCCCCATAAATTGGTACTGTATGTATAACTTGAAACTACTTGCAGATGGATCAAGACAAAAATGATGGTATATAAGTAAGAATCTTGTTTTTATGCGTTGAATATTCTCACCAAATATTTCCATTCATTGTGAAGAAATCCAAATAGAAACATAACTCATAATCCATCATAACGTCGTTTAAATCGGTACACCAGTTTCGGAGTCAAATATGAGGCAAGAATTTTACCAAACAGACATAGAACCAAATTAATTAACCCAGTAGTTGCGAGGGGCAATATTCTGAAGGATCCTGGTTTATAAAGGTTTTAGTTGTCTCTACAATTTCCGAGCACCCTGGTTGTTACCAGAACTGAAGAATTTTACATAAACTTTCCCTGGAGACTACCAATCAGAATAAAACTTACAGTCATGCAGCATCTATAAGACCGCATTTTCGAAGGAAAAACTGGTTTTATGTAAAATGTCTCCATTTCACTGGTTTTATAACAAATTTTGTCTCCTTCTTTTGCCGAGTGACACCCCAGTTAGATTTTTCATCGCTGAACACGATGGTAAAGTCAGAATTGCAATAACTCATCTCTTTCTCAGAATAGAGCAGACTAACATGAAGAACATCTTAAGTAACACCAACGTTTCTTCATCTTCAAAGTGCTCCAGTTTGAGAACGGGAATTTTTACTTCATCATCGTGCTCAGCGTAAAAAAAACTTTGAAATGAGGTGTCAATTCATGTTTAATTCCCCCCCCCCCCCTCCTACGAAAACTCCTCAAATCCCCCCTTTAGTCTGGCAATAGCTTCCTTTTCTTCGGAAATTCGCTAAAAGAGTACATTTATTAATGATTCAGCGTTGTGATTACAATAAACAAAAAGAAATATGACAAGCAAATATAGATTAAAATTCCTTTTCAAAGGCTTTACTTCAACTTCGTTGTCTCGAACACAAGAGAAATGAGCATTGAGGGGAATGACTTGTAACTTATATCGAAAACGGAATAGGCAAGAAGGATGAATAATAATGAGGGTTTTATGCTGTCGTCTGGGTATAGGGGAGGCCCATCCCCATAAACCTCTTTACTACCCAAGAGCTCAAGGGCTGTTCGAGAACTTTGCAAATGGTTCTCTGGTGGTTTATTATTTCTATCTGAGATTCTTATTGCGTTTCACAGCCGTGTCGGTGATTCCAACGGTAACTGTGATGAACGTTTCAGAATCTTATTTATATATTAGATACTTACCTGTTATTGTAGTTGTGCATTTCCACTACTGCCTCCGAGAGGAGAGCATGGAATTTGTAAGTAGATATGTGAATAGAGAGTCGGACCAATTATACCTACATGTATACAAACTGAACACAATTTATACTAGATATTTTTGTTCACATGAAGGAATTTGATTGCTTACTCAGAATATACAGGTTAAGCAAACAAATCCATTGTGATGACCAGAATACAAACTGCATATCGAGCGTCTCACGGCAACACCCCACATCGTCACTTTTGGCCTAAATGCGGTGAGTATCAAAAGCATCAATCAATCAATAGCATTATCCCTGCAAAATGAATTAAACTTTCAAAGTTAATTAAGGTTTTTGCATAGTCTATAGTTTAGTTATAGAGAAATTTTAATTTAAATAACCACAGTTCATGAAGGTACCATGAAATATATAGGTACCGTATGTTTCAGTCCATTTGTGCTGTTTGACGAGCATTCAACTCGAAAAATTATCATTGATCCGTATCAACCAACCACGTAGAAAATGACTTTGTGCAGATCACCCTTTTGTCTAAATCACGAGATAATTTAATTAGAAATAATTTGTACCAATATGTACCTAGGTACTTCGGCAAGAATGTATTAATTAATTATTAATAATTAGGTATTATTAATGATTAAAAATTATTATTAACTATTATTAATAATTAATAATAATTTATATCATAATTATTATTACCAATTATTATTATTTATTAACTCGATGATTCATCACCAATGTGCTATTTGCATCAGCCGGGCCAGTATGAAGCTGCCGCATGACTCACCCTTATGTTGAAAAGAAAAATTTTGTTCAAACTTGAACTGAAATTTCAAAATTCGTTTTGAACCCCCTCCCCATGACCTATGGGTTATGACAAGTTTCAAGGATCATCGTGGGTGTGGTCCGAACCTGTAAACCAAATTTCGTTTTGGATAAATCATTTGATCGTTTCAATATGGATAATCATGCATAATCATAATTTCATGACGGATTAGTGTCCAATAGGGTTAGTTCCTGATTTGTACGGAATGGATTAAAACACACAAGGTTAGTGGTTATTTTGATTGTTGAAGGCAGACATTTAGAAGGGAATAAATTATTTAATACTTATTATTAAATAATTTCCCTTCCAATAGTGATTTCATGGCTACCGCTACTGTCAATTCTCTAGAACATAATCAATTCATGTTTTTCGATATCTGGGATAATGTTTGATTCAAATTCTACTCCAAAACTTCTGTCGTTTTTAATTTCTTTAAAACTATTTTTTAAAAACCCTTTTGGCTTTTTTTTGAGGCACCCTATACAGGTGTAAACGAATCCATCTGTATCGGTTGTGAACTGCAATTAATAATAATACAATGTCAGGTAAAATGTCTCTAAATTTGACTATTTTTTCAAATATAAATTATAGGTGCTTTTGCCTACAAATGTCATGTATTTCAATTTCTTCTTAGCAAATAAAAACACGAGTTTAGTTTACATTTAATTTGGATTATTAAAATGGTCGCTCCACAATGGAACCTTCTCAAAATAAATATGAGTCATTGGTAGTACTGTGCTTATATTCCACACAAACGAGTAGGTCATGGCCTTTCCTTTGATTTGGATCTTTATATGGTTCTTATAGAACGACAAATATTTTGAAAATCAGTAGGTACATACTTACAAAATAATAAAATAAGTTTGGGGTTTTAAGGAAACGAGGAATTCCATAGAAACGTGATTTTCTTCAACATATTCGCAATCGAAGATATTTTTCTCCATAACGGGGAAAATGTTGTGTCTTATGATTGAGAGAAGGTTTACTGTCCCTTCCACCTTCAACGCGCACTGCAGACGTGAGCCCGTGAGCCCTCGATTGGCGACAAATCAAATTGGTGTTTGGTCTTATTATTTGCGATGATGCCGGAACCTCGTCAACACGACCTCGCTAAAAGGATATCCCCGGCAGTAACGACAGCTTCCGAGGAGTTCCGACGTTTCGGTAATAGGGGCTGACTTGATCCCCTCGACGGCTATAGATACGTCCATGCGAGGCTTGTTAACGGCACTTTTCCCAGTAAATTGTAGCTGATGGAAAGCTACAGTTAAGGGAAACCCACCCCTAAATCGAGAGGATTGGGCGTGTTTGAGTGTGCGTGCGAAACGTTTCTGTGGGATCATATTTAACTTTCTCCCGGTCGAGCTTTTACTTGCCCTCTCACTGCCAAGGAAAACTTGCCAAGAAGAGGCTGGTTTTCGGCCAGCTAACGACCCTATAGGACGTGAGGGTTATGCGAATTTCGTAACGTATTCATGAGGATTCAGGCGAGGTCCCGCATGTCCGCAAATCTAATTTAGGTCTTTTTACCCCTTTGAGACGTCAGTCGTTCGCTCCACCGATTCAGTAACATCAGGGTACATTTGCTTCGATCTTCTCTTTATCATGTTTGTTCAATGAGGGACCGAAAAGTTTTGGGCAGCGAAACTTTGCGGTTTCGGAGCCAGCGTCAATCCTTCAATAGTTTGGTGGGAAATTACAAAAAGGCCTCGCAAGTTTGTAAGAAAGTTGTTTCTAGGAACACCGAACTCAGTGCAAACTTCATGATTATGTGGTCGTCCCTGATGTTGATTATCAAGGAAACGTATAGAATTACGTCTGTGGCATAATCTCTACATCTCCAGAGCTTATCGATCCGAGTGAAATACGCCGTTCAAACTTTGCAATTTGAATTTTTTACTACATTTTTATATATAAATACAGGTAAAACTAATTTATATAATAGAAAAAAATCCAGAGTGCAGCAAAATGCAGCATGGCCATACAAGCGAATTTTCAAAGAAATAACTGGTTTTATGTAAAATGTCAACACCTCAGTTTATAGATTATTCAACGCTGAACACGATAGTGAAGTCAGAATTTCGATATTCCAATCCGTTATCAGATGAGAGCAGACGAACCGTGAAGAATATCTCAAGTAGCAATCACGCTTCTTCATCTTCAAAGTGCTCCAGTTTGAGAACGGAATGAGATATCGAAATTCTAAATGGCCATAACCCCCTTAATTTACATGTTAATTTAAATCTAATTATACCGTTGGAAAGAACACAAAATTTCCTATCCCCCCCCCCCCCCAATGAATAACAAATTTTTTTGAATCGTCAAAACGGTTGAAAAATGAACTTGAAAAGGAAAATTTGTCAATTCGTAGAAAAAATTTTGCAATGCAATTTTGAGGGAGAATATCACGTTTGAATCAAGAAAGACGTGGTTTTTCAGAGGAAAGTCCGGTTTTTCACCAATCAAGTTTGTGCATGGAGGAGCCAGTCCGTCGCGCTGTTCGGAAAAATCTCTTCGTAATAATTAGTTGATTTTCGTTGTTCGCTTCAACACCATTCCGGTATAATTTTATATTATTTTAGATTTCATATATTTTTAGATTTTTGTGTCTTTTGGCCGTAAATTCAGGACGGTTTGAAACGGATTTTGGTATAAAAAGTTTTGGGTGCTTGAAATTCAATTCAATATTCATCAGGTCCGTTAGGGGTTTGTTCGATCTATTTCCGATGAAATTTCAAGTGGTTGTGGTTTGGTATTTGCATGAGATGACCTCTAAAAGGCCATTGGGATTGACGCAAGGGTAGCGGCTGCGCATGCCCAACTGGCCCATACCTATTCCTATTCGAGCCCAACTTCTCGTGAACACGATGTAGAGTGGTTTAAATCAACGTGTTCCAGGCTTTTCATTAATGAAAAATACATAAATCTGATATACATAAATAAATATCGCCGTATCCATGCAAATTTTGGGAGCTCCACTGCTCGCTCACTTGGCCGTCATTATTCATAACAAAATTTCACGCTAACACCTCTACAACCTTGACATGGGGTTCTCTATCGATCATGCTCTGGAAATGGGGATTACAGGAAAATTTTGATCCCGTTTTGATGTTTTCTGTGAATGTTTTTTGGGGCGCTGAACTCGAATCTGAAGATCGCAGACAGAAATGTTGCCCAAAACTTGTCTTTCTTTGCACATACTGCTAAAATGTAGGCACATTTTCTAGTTTTTTGCCTATATACATATTTTGTATATATCGAAAACTATACGTTTACTATTTTTTCGCAAGATTTATTATGTACATAATTAAAGTAGATAATAATAACATATTACGTTTCACTCCAAAGGTTTTTTTGTATGACCAACCGTTTCGCCACCAGAGCTCGCCAAAAAATGGGCAAAATTCCAAACAGTGGGAAATCACGATTTTCGCAGAAACGATCCGTGGTTCGACACAATTGGGTAAAAGAATATATTCATAATATTCATAATATGCTAATATTATTAGCAGGTGCACCATCATAACTATTAAATGTAATAGTATTAGTTAAATAAATATATTAGAGTATTCATATTAGAGTATATTCATATTAGTATAACCATCATAACTATTAAATTTAATAGTATTAGTTAAATAAATATTAGTTAAATTAACATTTATACTAGAATAATTTGAGAGCGTGGTTGGTGATTTCTTACCACGAATTTCAAGCAGGTTGATCAAATTTGTCAATATAACACAATCATCAATCACAAGTTTCTAACTGATGACCACGAGTTTGGCCATAAGTAGGTACCTACTCTGATCCATAGGTAGACTACTAGATGGACAATAATCGATTCTCAAGAAATCGAAAATCCTCAGCTACAAATACGTAAAAGCTCGCCTTATCTGTACCTAAAGAGCTAAGTATTTTCGTTGCTAAGAATGAAAGAGAAAAGAGAAAAACGAAATTGCCTAGGCGGACTCATAAACGGGAAAGCAAACTGGGCTGTTTGGTGATTCAGGAAAGGGGAACATTGATGTAATCACTTCCTTCTCCCCTAACGACCACAGGGGAGCAGGAATCAATAAATACAAAGTTGGTATTTTCATGGCTACATCGTGACGTCATATCGGTCCCAACCTGGCGTAATAGCTGCTGGTATTATCAACAAAAGGGACTCCTAATGGGGACACTTTTGGAACCCTGGATCCCTTTTGCTCATTTTTTAGGTTTACAGGTTATAACGTATCACTAGAATTATGGGGGACTGATGATCCTTTGAAAAAAGTGTTTTTTCAAGATTTAACAAAATTTACGTTTCGGGCTCATTTTTCACCCATTATTCCCATTAAATTATTGTTAGAGACTGAGTAGATGGGAAATTTAACGCTCCTTCTAACCGTATCCTCAGATTTGCGAATACTTTGAAAACGATGGAGTTAGGACCATTTTTAGGAGATAAGGTCGAAAACGCGAAAATACTCTTAAAAGTTAAATAACTTGGAAACGAAGCCTCTAAAAAAACTCGAGGAGGCACTTTTTGTCACAAATTATTTGCGACAAAAAGTGCCTCCTAGAGTTACAACTAATTATTAGGTAGTTGTAGAAAACATGGGTTAAGTTTTTCGGATCATAATCTGGACCATAATAATATTATATTATATTATATGATTTTTGGTGTCTTTCATCAGTGAATTCAGGATGATGTGAAACGGATTTTGGTATGAACTTTTTTTTAGGAAATTCGAGTTTTAAACATTTTGGACTGAAAACAATAGCTTCCTTTTCTGCGAAAATTCGCTTAAAAAAGTACCGTAAGTTACAAATTGTTGTTACTTTCAGCTCGTTTGGTAAATATTATTTCGTTAGAGCATCGGAGAAGACATAAACGTCTGACAAACATAGTGAAATGACTTTGTTGATATTGAATACTTCCCAGCACCAAGTCTTGTGTTTTCATATTATGGCCGTGGAAGATCAAGTAGTGATGAGGAATTTGAACCGCCCAAAGAACGGAAATAGGGCATCTAGATTTAATAACGGTTTAATTAAAATTTCTTTGTCAATTTCAACTCCCCTCCCTCACTACCGGCCGTAGTCACACACCAAACAAAGTAATTCGCCAGAGAGGTGCCATTCTCTTCACCCTGAATAGATCTTTGCAACTATAAAAAAATATCGGGTCATTAGGGAGACATTAAGCTAGAATGTAATCGGAAAGGCATTTCTGACTCTGGAGAAGAGGGAATTCCAGAGGGCCGACCTAATTCTCCCGCACCACCCGTCTCACCTTCACCATCAAGTCCAGCGATACCACCGATATTCCCTGAGCCCTTTCCATTCCCTTCTGCGGTTCCACAGGGTCTGCGCGCCCTTATGAAATCCCTCTTCTCTTTCTATTGCCTCACTCTACCTTTCCCACTCCCATTCCCTATCGTACCCTTCGTCATCATTCTGGATCCAGACCACCGTGAATAACTTCCTCCAGACAAATTCTGGCACACAATATGACCGAAACAGAGAGATGAATGGACAATTTACCAATCTTTTGCCGTTCAACGATGTATTTTCTAAGAATTTTCCTCAAATCAACCATAAACATGTCAATACTTAATTTGTAGCCCTTTCCGCGCCCCTTGAACATCGAACTGCAAAACCGAAAATCTAAAAGGGAACAAATAAATCATTCGTGTTTTTCGATTTTTTTGCCAAATGAGCCAGAGCACTTATGCCATCTTTAACCCAAGCCTCATTATCATTACAACCAAGGACGCAAACAAAGTAAAATAGGTACTTTGTTACTCACCTCACATCAGAATGTCAATCAGAATATCAACCACCTCAATCAAAGCTACAAAGATATCTCCCTACACAGTATTATAAGGATTTTAGTGTCTTATCTAACGGAAAGGCATTTCAGGGTAAAACACGAAGAAGAATACTCCCAATTGCGGGACATAAAAGCAGGAGTACCTCAGGGTAGCGTCCTTGAGCCAGTACTCATCTACTATACACGAGGGATCTCCCAAAACCAACAGAAGCTGTGACAGCGACGTTCGCACGCAGATGACACAGCAATCCTGGCAGTTGGTCCCACAGTTGAGGAAGCCTCGAGAAAACTACAGGAATCCGTGAACAGTATCCATCAATGGACCAAAAAATGGAGAATAAAACTCAACGAAGCAAAGTCAACGCAGAAGATAATTTTGTGTCACCGACATACGCTAACTTTGAAATCTGGCGGTGTTAGTCAACACTAATAAAAACGGAACGATTGAATCTGGTCGATGGTGGTCGTGTTAAGGGGTTCCAACATTCCTTCAGGGAGGAAAAGCGAACATTCCTCCCAGCTTTTTTTCCCTTCTACAATTGCGTCGGACTTAAATAGGTCGATCTTTGAAAGGAGAATTTAGTCGTGTCCGATATATTTAATTAACGGGGTGGTATTTTATTTGAGGCCCCAATTGAAATTCCACCTACGAGCAGTCCAGCGACGTGGCAATTTCGCCTTTAGTACTTTCAATCACTTAACCCTCGAAACGCCACTCCGTTAACGTTAAAAACAGGGAAAACGTATTTTTCTTCCCACTCGGTCGTATTGCTTCCCTCTCCCCGCACAATGATGGAAAAGAAAATATTCGCAATGAGTCCCCTTTCCCACCGTTTTCTCCCTCTGCCCTCTCTCAGTCAATTCCGCTCCTTTCAAAACAGACCAAGCGATCAGCTTTCCCTTCCCACCACCACTTGGAGGCAGTCTGTAAGGCGCCTTGTACTCCCCTCGCTTCCATAGGCCCATGCAGGCTGAGGCAATACCCCCCTACATAAGGCCATAAGGAGCGATACCCTGGTAGAAATAAACCCACAGCTTGGACAGAGAAGTACTCGCGTACTCTAAACCTTCGTGCAAATATATTTCGATGTGAACGTTTTATTGTGCTGTTAACTACAACCATAGCTTACCACTACTACCAAAAATTCACTAATGACGATTTGCTCAAACCCGGTAAGAACTAATCAAGCGTACCTACGATTAAATCGCGATCAATAAGATTTGGATCCACCATTCAAATCATGGGTGCTCAAGATTACACTAACCGTGATAACATCATTAAAAGCAAAAAATTACTATAATAGTACGTGTGACTTGCAGGTCGATCTGCTTCTTCATGCTGCCCCTTTGTTTGAAAGGTTAGGATTGCTTGATCTCTCGGGTATACATATAAAGGAAACATTAACTCACTTGTGCAAAAATCCACATTCCACCCTGATGACATCGGGAAGTAGGAGAAGTGGGGTAGCAAGAGGTGAGACCGCGCTGAGACCACCCTTGAGGTTAACAGTACTTGGGCGAAGACATTTCATCTACTCGTACATGGGACAAAAGTTTGTCAATCTTTTGACCCGGGACTACCGGAAGCAGCTACCAATAAATGGGGAGGGGCTGGCAACAAATCCTTGGTTAGACTATTATGGGAGATTATGGGGAATAATGATTTTATTACTGGTTTCAATCGTTCCTTCGACAGCTGCTACAAGGTACAAGTGGCGAAAGTACTGCCCCCCAACACATCGACAATAGTCCGCCGCACCTGGGAGTCCTCCTACATTTCAGTGTTAGGGGGATTCAGACCACCAGGTCTTAATAAAAAAAACATTGACGTAACTAACACACTCACTTACTTTACTTCCACACACAACTTACTTACTACACTTTTAATCACTTTTTTGACGTAACTAATACACTCACACGAACCTACTAACAGAAATGACTAACACTTACACACTTACTACCACACACACAAAATATTACACCCTTCCCACACACAATACACGCAAACACATTACACAAGCACAACCACCAACCACCTTGGACCTGGAAACGGAGAGAAGCACACCCCACCATTTCTTCCTAAGTATATTAACTCCGGACGATAACTCTCGATAGAATTGAGATAAAATGCTCAAATTTGCACAAAAAATCCGTCCTGGCAATCGAAAGGCAAAGTTCGTAGATGGGCAGCATCGGGCCACTCTAAGGGGGTTTTTTGGGGAGTTTTAGGGGGGGGAGGGGAATTACCCATAAATTCCCAAAATGAAACAGCCTGACAAGTGATATTAAATGTTAAAGGTTGTTTTTACTCTGAATACCATGGTGAAATCAAAATTACAATATCTAATTCCGTTCTGAAACTGGAGCACATTGAAGATGATGAAACGTGGTTGATACTTGAGATGTTCTTCATGCCCATCAAGTCCTTCAATAGGGACATTTTACATAAAACCAGTTATTTCTTCGAAAATTCGCTCTTACAGCCATGCTACATGACGGAGGATCGTTTTTTTTTTTTTTTTGCTTGTGAAACCAGCAACTCAACTCCGACTTCACATTCCGGCATGCATGAATGAAGTCAGAATTTCCATGATAGGTATCGTTTATTTATGCTCAAGTTTGACTTTTTTCTTGCTGTAGGATAATATCCATAATAGTACATATTATGTACTATTTACTCTTTTTTTAAATTTTTGAAATAAATATATACAAAAAAAAAAAAAAAACACGATTGAGGTGGATTACTCCATGGTGTAGGACCACCATCCCGAGCGTATTTGTAGCACGCCACACAGTGGGGTGTTATTTCGTTGTGAGAGTGTTTCATTGATACAAGATTGGAAAGAAGTGGTTTTTGAACATTTAAAAAAATGATATCATATGGTGCCATCGGGACGCTAGGATGGAGTGAGTAGGACTGATACGAGAAAAGTGGCTGCACGGACTAGAAAATGGCGGATTCCCGCGAACCAACTTATTGTCTAGGTCGAGCAAAGAAAAACAGACGGAAAACGGTTCTGGAACCTTCCCGTGCTCCACACTGAAGGGTTGAAAGAGATCAGTTTTACCTCATATTGTGATGCCTCTGGGCCGCTAGAAACATCCGCCTTGGCACCAAATGATGCCATCGGGTTTGAATGGGAAACACTCAATACAATCATTGATCCTTCACTTAATAGTGAGTAGGTTTAAACGTAGTTAACTACTCAATTTTGTCGTAAAATCAATTTGTGGTGTGTATTTGAAAATAATGTCAGACATGAGTAACTTCCCACTTAACAGCTGACGCTGTTGCTCAGACCTGTGGGTTCACGTGTGATCATCTCGATAAATTCAGACTCTTCATGGTTGGTAGGAACTGCTGTCTTGTTTTTAAATCTGGATAAATTGACCCGATTAATTTTGAACGTTGAAGTTATCAATCACTCCCGAATAGACTCAGATTCGACTAAGCTCATTAAACTATGTTATAAACGGCTTCTTCAAATCGGAATTCAAATTGGATCGCAGGATCATGAAAAACCCACTTCAAAAACCTATTGCAGTTCTTACCATAATCTCTGAATCAGACAGACGTCAATAAACTAATCCAACGAGCTTCAAGCGGAGGCAGTTCAATAAGTAGCTGTTGGTCTGGAGGTGCTTCTTTTTGTTGTGATGTCATAAGAGGTTTATGGTTTTCCTCAGGGCTTATGACGTCACCTTTTCGCTCGAGCAAATTGCCGGCCTCATTGAGAAGGTTTTACTTGGATAGTAAGCTGGGAACACCCGAGTTTCACATCCGCGCAGCCTCTTCCTGCACTTTCATCCCCCTGTCGGTTTGTGGGGACGTCTTTGCCACGGCCTTAGCCCACCCTCCGTTTTCTTATTACTTATCCACCCCGACTTTATCCCTCCTTCCATCATTCCGCAGAAGTAACAAAACTAGGAAAATCTCCCACTTTCGCCTTTTTTTCTGTTCAAGCCCAGGATATTAAAGCGATATCCAGTAAGATCGATAACATATAAGAAACACTCCTTCTTTTTTCTCCAAGTGTGACTGGACAACAAACACCCTCTCAGGGGGCGGTTCTTCCTAACTACCGACATATTTCTTAGTCAATCCGAATCTGAAACAACTTTGCCAACCCAAAACTAACCCAAAGTCTCGATTTTCAATTCATCCTCCTATCACATAGATCAAGTTCATCTTTCTTCTACGTCTAATGTTCAGTGTTTAATAGATGTTTCTCTACAAAAACACAATTAATTCGGAGATTGGAAAGTATTTAGTATTAGAGGGCAAATGACAGCTTAGGTAATGTAGGTAATGTAATTGCTTAGAACAAACGAACTATACTTCAATCAAAATCAATCAAAAACTTCAGCCACTAAGCCTGGTTGATAAATAAAGAATTACAATCAATCAATCTCTTTCTCTCTCTCTCTCTCTCCATCTTTTACAGAAATGAATCACTTGGAATCATTAAAGAAATGTAGAAATTCAATCAATGCAGTAATACTAGTTATTATTTGGCGGATCACTGCTTTGATTTAATCATTGATGGGAGAATCACTCGCAATAATCACTTGGAATCATTAAAATTATGTAGTGATTGTGTGATGAAGTGATCATTAGTGCATCACTAGCGTTAATCACTGCCTCTGCAGTTATTCAATCGTTAATGGATAGTTTGGAATAAGTGGTATACAACACAGCTTAGCTTAATTACATTAAAACGTGTAATACTGTAACTGTAAAATACGTGTAAAATGTGAACCTAAAACTTTGCAAGTCGGAATATTGACCATGCAGATTTGTTCCCTGTCCGACTAGTTCTTGTTGTTGTTTGTGTTGATATAAGTGAAAAACTACAATTTTGCAGAAGTCTTGGGCAAATATTGCAGCAATATTTCACTTACATGCCTCGTGCTAACTCATGTGATTGTGCAGTGATTGACAATCAGCCAGTAATACATGTAATGATTAGTCACTGATTACTTCTGTGATTCAGCAGTGACTCTTACCAATGATGCATCACTGACCGTCCAGTGATTTAGTACTTAGCAGTGATCGTATGATAAAATACTAGTGATGACATCAGCCAATTACTGGAAATCACTACATAATCAGTGGTAATCACTCATTTTTACAGATTAAATCATTAAACCGCCAATGATGCATTTTTGTAAGGGATGTTCTTAGAGAGAATGAAAGTTTCTACAAATAGTATCAAATTTGGGTTTCTCGTGTGAGGTTTTAATTAATTTTCATAAAGTTCACAACAATTTGCAAGGGCTTGAGTTTAACTAGCAAAAATGTTCAAAAGTGTGTCACTTTCAGGCATGCATAACTCCATGATATGTATCATTGATAAATCAATTCATTATTGAGCGAATAATTGAATGAACCTTCGTGTTATGTTGGGATACACGAGATAGAATCTGTGATCGAGTCAGTTTTTCGATCTAAACGAATTTACCCGAGAAGACGTCGCATATCCTCAGAGGGCTTCGCGGGCCCGAAACAAAAATGATGGGCGGAGCCCGGAAGTTTACGAAGAAATAGGTGACAAGGCCTTTACGACATCATCGAACGAGAATGATTTCTTGGGCGGAGAGATGGGAGATGGGCGGTCGTGAGAATGAGATTGGCCCCGTGGAAGTAAAAATCTTATCAGAGGATTTCTGCCTCTTTTTTTCCGCCAGATAACACTGAGGAGTAATTGCATTGATGTGAGGTGACGCGACGAATTGAATTTCCTTCCATCAAGAAGTTTTTCCTGGCGCCCGCGATTCTCTTGGGAAGGAAAGCGATGAAAAGCGATGAATTGAGGATAATACTCGTATATTGGTATACCGTAAGTGGATCGGTTTACATCATAAAAATTCTCCAACGGTCCTGCGGGAACGGATTTAATTTTATAATAATAAATTTTACTCGTATGATTATTTATTACTCACAGCCTTCCTCATAATATCTGAATGGGCAGCTCAAAATATGAAATTTAACGTGATTCCCTTTTGCAGTGAAACTGTGAGCAACTCTTTATGTGATCGAGTGATCGTATTTATATTGTAATGGATCTTGGAAGTTGATGGAGTATAAATATTCTGCATAATATGCAGAATATATTATACTCCATGGTATGATAACAGTGTGTGACCTGTGTGTGTGACTAATGTTAAGTTGTTACTGACCGACACGTCACAGCGGCGGCTGATGCAGAATCAAGATTCTGCACCCCCAGCCAATAAACCAAAAATAATAACCAAATTCTCTCATCCCATTTGAATACTAAGTTGGATATTAACAGAAAACAGGATTTTACTATTGAATCAACTCGCAAAACAGACCTTTGGGTACCATAGCGGAAGGAATAGAAGCGCCTCGGAGCAACTGCTCCTGGCCTTCCCCTTCTGCCTCATATTTCCTCAAGACTTCTGCCTGACAAATTCCGGTTTCGATGTGGAGGGACTGTGAGCGCGACCAATCAGAGAGCGTGAAAGCAATAACTTCGAATAGATTTTGTGAAAAAAGTGTATTATGCATATTTTGGCTTGAGAATAGGTGATCAAGATAAAGTGTGAACTCCCCACAAAGTATGTCATAGCTGCGTCGAAAAACTTCGTTTTAGTACAAAGAAGAGTTAAAATCTTTCAGATTTGCTATCCCAATGATGTGGAGGGAACAAAAAAACAATGGGGATGACTGTTACTTTTGTACTTGTGACATTCAAGGCTATAATTCCAAAAATCGTAAGGTTATTAACTACCCAAATCTTGAATCTGCATTCGTCCGGTACCACACGGTCCTGGTTAGCCAGTTCCTCATCCTCCTCGTGACTTGGACAGTATTGATTGGCAACCATATAGAGAAGCTTGTCTGATGGAGAACTACGAATCAAACAGTGAGTACATTCCAAGTAGCACAGAGGACGAACCTCAACTTTTCTCTCAACAGCTGCTGAATGACTTGGTGAGAGATCTCGCGCTTCCAAAAGATGCAGCTCAGTTACTTGGATCCCGGCTTAAAAACCGAAATTTATTACTGCCAGGCACTTCATTTACTTGGTATCGCCATCTTGAAGCAGTTTTTGTTCCATTGCACAGGATGAGAATTTGCATATTGTATAGATATTCCCGGTTTGATGGGTGAATTAGGTGTTCAATATGACCCGAATCATTGGCGTCTGATCATGGACTCATCGAAGCGAAGTCTAAAGGCTGTTTTATTACACAATGGAAATGCTTATGCTTCAGTTCCTGTTGGCCATTCGGTACATTTAAAAGAAACATACGAAGATTTTGTATTAGTTCTTGATCGAATTCACTATAATGAGCATAAGTGGTTGACTTGAAGGTACTCTTAGGCCAGCAATATTTATGTGTTTTGGTGCAGTAAGTAACGTAGAAATTAATAAAACATTGTGAAAATAAATGAAAAATCTTATTTGTTTTCTCTTACAGCCTGAACCGACCTAACTAGGTTGAAGACCCATCTGGAAGTTGGTGCGAAAATCTCTTGACGCTCCCTGTATACGTCTTGTGATTATGAAGGACTAAAGAGACTCGGGTTTTTTGGGGAAATACGACAGCAAACATCTTACGGATAGTAGTAATGAATTTTCTCACTCGGGTACCCACGTAGCGGCGCATCTTGGCATGAGATGGCGTTAGCGTGTGGGCAGACTGCCAGCGTGCCAGTGCTACGGTAGACGGCGGGGCATCGGTCTTTTCCCCTTCAGCCCTCAAAGGACCCGAGTACGTTCCCCTCAGCCTCCGTCTCTGTTGTCTGCATAAATGATGTTTCGGGAGTGCGACGCCTCGTTCTTCGCAGTCGTCGGAAACTGGTCGGATTTATTAATAAACGGCCTCAGGGTTCGCCTTGAGGAGGCACTTTGAGAACACCAAAATCCCTTTGCGGACCCCTAGAATTGCTATTCATCCCCCGAATGGCCAACCCGTCAAATGCAACCTTAATTCAAATTTGGAACAAGGAAAGTTGTTTAAAAATTCAACGATACTTCTATTTACGCTACTGCTCCCTTACAAGCGAATTCATCTCCCCATACGAGAACTTGAGAATACAAAGGCGCTTTCGCTCATGCGCGTAAATGTAGAATGGCATCTCATCCACTTTTAAGTTCATTTCCAATATTTCAACCAATTACTTCTACATATTTGGTTCATCATTTATTTTCTGAATTCAACCTTACATTTTAAACCTTCACTACAAGATAAAAATCCACAGTCATGCAGCATGGCAATAAGAGCGAATTTTTGAAGAAACTGGTTTTATGTAAAGTGTCTATTGAAGAACATGATGTCCATGAAGAACATCTAAGTTAGGACGGAATGAGATACACAGCGTACAAAAACCTTTAAAATGAGGTGTCACTTGTCAGACTGTTTCATTTTGGGAATTTATGGGTAATCCCCCCCCCCCCCAAACCCCGCTGATTGATCGAAGCACCATCTCATTAATAAACGAGAAAGAAATTATGTTCTTAGGAACGCTGAGTTCTGACATTTTCACATAACAGAATAGTTAGGATCGTTGAAAATAGGTATTCGTACATTAGGAATTTGTGTTACCCAACTGACTAAACAGAAAAAAGAAAAATTCACAGTCATGCAGCATGGCTATAAGAGCCAATTTTCGAAGAAATAGCTAGTTTTCTAGTAAATAGGATTTTTGATATCTTTTGGCAGTGGATTCAGGATGGTCTGAAACGGATTTTGGTATGAAAAGTTTTCGGAAATTCGAGTTTTAGAAATTTTTGAACGAGAACAATAGCTAGGTACCTACATTTTTTTCGAAAATTCGCTAAAAGTCCCAAACGTTGTCGATTATGACAAGGTAAAAGATGAATTTGGTGATGAGCTATTTTGGAATGAAAAAGGAGCGTCCTGTTTGAATTTTTGTGGGTAACAATCGTGACGAATAATTGAATGTGTGAGTCTAAAATGGTTAAGATTCAAAAAATTGAATACACGAGGTAAAGGCGCCACTGCTTAGGTAACTATTGCCAAGCTCCATGCATGAGCGAATGAAGGGTGACAATCCAACTGCTCTCTAACGTTTGACAGCAGTTGGATTGTTCCCTTTCTTTAGCTCATGCACCGAGCTTGGCAATATCTAAACAATGGCGCCTTTACCTCATTATTAAAATTTTTGGAATCTTAACCTTTTTAAACTCACAAATTCAATTGAAAATTCCAATTATAACCATTTAAAAAATCACCTTGAATGGGATGGAATCGTCTGAAATATTATATCAACTGCAATAAACAAAAATAATGCAAGGTAGTGTACGTATAGACTTTTGATTATTAATGTAAGTACGATAGTGTGTATTAACTATAGTTTGTTTAACGGCAGATATTAATTGGTCGATCTGAGAAAATTAATTTGTTATTGTCAGAAAAGCTCATTTGACAAAAAGTTTCCCGGTTACAACTAACATTCCTTAGAGATATAAAAAGTGATTATTTCTTGATTGTGTCAAATTCAAGAAATAGTACGAAATAGTAGTATGACTGGTTGGTTTGGTTAATTATTTTGTGAATATTTTTCAACCGACAAGTCCCTGAGAAAGTGCCTACGAATCAATATTTTCGTCATAGTAAAACTTATTCAAAAAAGTCGGGGTCATGAGAAAAATCCTCGACATATTTCGTCACAGACGGAATAGTGTAATTCACGTGGGGAATCGCCTTTGCCGTCTTATTCAACAATCAGCGGCCGACATTTCGCCGCCCACCGCATTCAGCTTGTTAACCTCGCTGGCTTGTTTTTCAGAGAGAGAAGGTACGACTCTTGATAAGTAAATTAAAATGTCTTCGAGTGGAGAACCAACATGACCTAATACTTAAGTGAACCCACAATACTCAGTTATTCGAGCTAAAAGCTCGGCATCGTGAAACGAGGTACATTTCGAACAAAACCTCTTTGGTGGTTCAACTTTTTTTACAGTTCGTTTCGGCATAAACTTTCTTGGACGTTGTTTTAATAACAGCAGAATATACCTAATCTCTTTGAGAAAAAGTGAATATTTCTTGTTAAATGGTCTAATTACCGCAATATTTTTTGGACATTGAATTTTTGCTACAAGTCATATACATATTTCTGTCATAATATTTTCGAAGGGCTGAAATATAAACTTTACCGAGACCTGCCAAAAAAGTTCGCAGAAATACTTGATTCATATCTTTCAAATAGGTTTTTCAGAACTAAACAGGAAAACGCTTAATCAGAGCTGGTGTGCCACAAGGCAGTGTATTGCGTCTTTTTCTCTATTTGATCTACACTGCTGATCTGCCAAGAGTAGAAACAAACCTATCGCTACTTTTGCCGATGAACCCGCAACCCTGGCCGTTGGTGAAGACAACAATGAATCCGTTACCAAGCTAAAACACTCTCCAAAATACAAAGATGGACTTTTAATCGAGGAATATTTAATGGAGGATCAGAATAAATGAGACCAAGTCGGTACATGTGGACTTCACAAATCGGAAGCTTCGATACACACCGACCTTTCTCAATGGCAAAATCATCCCATGTGCCAATGAGGCAAAGTACTTGGGATTCCCAAGTTGGGAATGACAGTAGATGCCAAATTACGGTGGAAGGCCCATGTCAAGAAAAAGAGCGAGGAATTACGTCTCAAATCCAGGAAATTATACGGGCTTATGGGACGTCACACAGTTGTGCCAGTTGAGAGCAGTTTTGCAGTTGCTCTATAAACAAGTCCGCAAATCTGTATGGGCTTATGGCTGTGCAGCCAAAAGTAAAGTAGAAATTATACAAAAATGCCAGAACAAAGTGCTCAGGAACGTCTTCAATGCTCCCTGGTACATATGCAATGATAAGAACCACCGAAATCTTGGAGTGGAAATGGTTCAAGCCGAAATACGACGATTTACAACAGCCCTTCAGCAGAGGCTTCAAAGGCACGTCAATGAAGAGGCACGTCAAAAAAATTGTGATTAGTATCAAGCTCAGAAATTAGAGCTTTAAAAACTTAAAAAAAGCTTTAAGAAATCCGTAGCGGAATATTTCAAAGTTGAAATGGTTTCAAAGTTCGATTACCCCGAAGCCTCAAATTTGGAGATATTGCAGCCAATGTGCGATTTGTACATTTCAGAGATAAAACTCACTTATTCGTTCTGCAAACTGGATTATGATGCTGAAATTATTTTTAAAGAAATAATAATAATATTAATATTATATTTTAATTAATATTAATATAATATATATTAATATAATTAAATTAATATTTATAATATTGACTTTGAAGCTTTAGTGAACGTTTCACGCCAAGTATTTGCAACTACAAATTTGGCTGTGTTATTAGCGATTTGGTATAAGTTAATTGGATGCTTCATTCCAGCAATATTAGGAGCAAAAGTGGTCACTAATTGATGTCTGATAACATTGTAAAATTCGTCGGAGAGTTTCAAGTCAAGTAACTCGATAATTTGCAAGATAGACCTAGTCCTCTGAACTCTAAATTATCGAAGGTCGACGTTGTATTGCAGCCCCCCCCCCCTTCACATTTCCTCCTCTTCCATAACAGAACTCGAGGCTCAACTTCCCAGAGTCTAGTTGCTCTAAAGCCTGGTTTCCACTGAGCGCGCATCGTTCGCGAACAGGGTTTGCAAACGTTTGCGATCGTGATGCGCGTGCAGTTGAAACACTCACCCGCGCCGAACATTGTTCCCAAACACTGTTCGTTCGTGCGCGGGGTTGATCCGACGGCTGTCGGTTTTTCCGCGAATCATCAAAGGGATTTGCATTCGTTGAGCGCCCAGTGGAAACATGCCCACGCGCATGTTATTTCGTTCGCGACGAATTTTGTTCTTCCTCGAAAGGGTTGGGGGTTCTTCCAGTTCTAGATGGTTCTAGAAGGGATGGGATATCGACGATAAAATATCGATATATCGATGGTCGATAGTATCGGAACCTGATGTCGATACTTGATATTTATCGGGAATCAAACATCAATACTTCCTACTTCGATATTCCGATATTTATGGCAGAAGTCCTTCCTTCCTTCTTTTTTTCTATATTTTATTGTATTTTTATAACGTCATTAATCCTAAGTCATTTGATGTACACTATGAGGGACTAGTCCTATGTACAATACAATTTTTTTCAATTTCAATTTCGAAATCAATAAAAACCCAAGAAAATAGTAAGTAACATTTCAAATCGTTCAAAATGCTGGATACTATTGGATACTAAGTTCGGAGAGAAGTACTATTGAAGCAGCACCCGCACTATCTAAGGTAGCCATATGTGCTGCTTCAATAGTACTTCTCTCCGAACTTAGTATCCAATAGTATCCAGCATTTTGAACGATTTGAAATGTTACTTACTATTTTCTTGGGTTTTTATTGATTTCGAAATTGAAACGAATTACTCGGATCACTCGCGAATGCTCGAGAACAACTGATAGTTTGGCCGTGCGCGGGCAGTGGAAACAGTACCCTTCTCTACGCGTTCGCGAACGTTTTGCGCGGCGTTTACCTGTTTGCGAACAACTGCAAACGTTCGCGAACGATGCGCGCTCAGTGGAAACCAGGCTTTACTTTGACATATTGGAAAAGTTCCGTTCAAATAAGATAATTCATATGAGCGTTATATGGAAACACACATCTTCGCCGAACAGGGCAATATTAAACTAACTAATGATAATATACAAGCAAGACGAAACTGCATATTCCTGATGGGTATAGACGTATAGATCACAAAACCCCTGAACCCTGCTGCAGACGTTGTTACCTATTATAATAATTATTCATTCATTCCTTACGAAACGAACAAAAAATATGAAATACTAGCATGTAATATACTGTTGAGAACCCTCAACATGGCAGATTCGAATTCAAGCCATAATTCGAAATTGTTGAAATAAGACATAGGAACATAAATCCTACATTGGAGATGTGTATTCCTTCAGGAGGGTTCGTGATTTGTCGATGCTCTCAACATTTTGGGAGACCTAGTCATAGCAGAAAAGGTAAATATCAGAATAGAGCAAATAAACCGTGAAGAACATCTCAAGTAACAAACACGTTTCTTCATCTTCAAAGTGCATTAGTTTGAGAACGGAGTAAGATATCGCAATTCTGATTTTTAAACCAGAAAGATAGAATAGAAAGATCGAATCGAATCAAAAGGCCCCTTGTAAGTGGAGGTTACAATCCTTTCATATCACCTGAATTTTTGTTAATAACAAGTATCGTGCTTCCGGGGTGATTTTTTGCGTCCTATCGAACGTTTTCGAATTTTGAGTATTTTTCAGAATTGTAATTTTGATTATTCCGTTTTTTCATTGGATTACATTTTTTCGTTCTTGTAATTACATACAGCACAATTTCAAGTAAATTTAGCAGTTTGAATCATGCCTTAACTCTGAAAAATAACAAGAAGTTTAAGGTCGTTTTTCTCAAAATCGACTTTTTCTGTTATAAAACATTGCAATACTGCTGCAATTTTTTGAGCTACAGTGGGTATTTACTTTTGGTCTTAAATTCTTCATAAATTTACACAGATTGAGAAAGTAGTAATAACTTCATTTCGACGAACGCCGACAAGAGGTCCCTTTTCGCTTTCTGCCTCACAATTCATTGAGAAAAGTGAATTATCAAATCAAGTATTTATCGAAATGGTGAATCATGGTCGCCAAATGGACCTTGATGAGCCTGCCTACTCCTCGGTAAACCCCTGATGAACAGGTGGGAAATCAATAAACACGATTATTAGGATTAGGTTGAGGTGATTTACTAACGGAAATTTACTGGAGAATTTACTATGATTTATGTGGGCTAATGATTTCAGCAATCGAACAATAATTCGCGGTAATGTTTAGGACATGATAATGTATCATGTGGTCAAAATTCACTGCTACATCCAGAATCGTGATTAGTACGATTTTTAGAGCTGTAGGATGACATTAGTATAATGCCAAGTATAGTAATATGTGGGCTGATTATGTCATAATTCACGAGTAAATCTAAAATCAAGATGTCGAATCCTTGTTGTCAAGCTGAACTTGCTCAAAACCCACATGTTTACTTTTAGGGCCCTTGTAATTGGTCAATTTCTTGAAGACCACCATGAAAGGTTGTTGGCAGGAGTCTAAAGGATCCTTTATAATAGTAGATGGAGTTCAAGTAAATACTAAAATTCGCTCTTTTGGCTCCACAGTAACTAATCTTCGATAATGGACTTATATAATCGCCCAAGAAAAAAATAACCCCCCTCAAAATTTGCTGATTTGCGTTACAAGATACCTACGTAGATTCCGAAAATCGAATTTAAAAAAATTCGTCCGTCCGCCGTCATTGGGTTAGTAGTTCAAAACCAATTTTGAAATTTTGAAAAATTCACAGGTCGAAAAATGGAAATGGAACGGTATCCAGAGACTTGTACGACCAGCCTTTCGTTCACAATGAGGGCTCAAAGTTGAAGCAGATCGAAAATCGTTAACATGAGGATGAGTCATACTGGCCCAGCTGATTCGAACAGTACAGTTCAGATATCATGTTAATTAATAATAATTATTGATAATAATTAATAAGATTATTAATAACTAACAATAATTATTAATCATTGATAATAATTAATAATTATTTACACTAGGTACCTGATAATAATTATTAGTAATTGATGATCATTCATCATAGTTATTATGATTATTCAATAAGTTACAGATCTTTACAGAAGGGTGATCTGCATAAAAAAGATCATAAACCGTTGTGTCAAGAATTTGCAGAGTTTTTTAAATTTTATAGTTAATTACCTTTGAAGATAACGGTGGCAAGGAAGAGCAATATCGACGTCGAGTGCATTCCAGCTAAAGAGAAATCCTTCAACTCTCGTATATTTATTTTTTGTCTCAAAAGATTCCGGTAATTGTCATTATTCCGATGATCGCGACGTCTCTTATGGGACTCAGATTGGACGCGGTGGCATAACGCTCAGGGCGAACTCCGCTGTTGGACTGACGAGGGCAGGAAAACGGGGGCGGTGGGGGCGGCTGAGGATGGACCAACGACGGGGAGGCGGCAGATGAAAATGGTGGGGGGAGGGGGGAGGGGGGTTCGGGAAGACGTCGAAAGAGGCGCGGGGAGAAAAGGGATAAAACTTTTATCAAGGGCACTGGCCCCTGACTCGGTCGGATGTGGTAGTTTTCTATGATCTTTCTCTGACCCCCCCCCCCTCATCTCATACTCCCACACGCCATCACACACTCTCTCTCTACAGCACACATGACTTTGACGGGGGGGATCTTCATTAGGGGTCGGAGAATCGAGTCTTTCTTGAGTCATTCTTTCTTCTGAAGAATCCCAAGATTCTGAAGCCGCAGCTCAGTCACCTGAGAAATTCAACGTGAACTCATGTGACGAGCACGATAATCGGCAGCCCTGACTCTATAGCATTTCCAAGTCAGATTCACCCTTTTACAAATCAAATTCACCCTTTTAGACACCAATTTCTCCCTTTCATAAATCAAATTCACCCTTTTACAAACCATAATCACATTCTTTGACAAATGCGACAAAGGCATTGAAGGGCAAAGGAAAGGAACTGAATACATTAACATTAGGTAGGTACCTATGTCTATGAATTGGTATCGGTTGGAAAAACATCGATTTTATGGCAAACATCGATGTCTAAAAAACATCGAATTAAAACCTGGATGTTTTGCAACATCGTACAAAAAAAAACATCGATGTTTTCCAAAGATACCTTACTTACTGTAGGCGTACTGTACGTAAGTAAAAATACCTACCCAGCTGTCAATTCTTTTGGTAATTGTTCTTCTCATTTAACCCTGGATTACCACCCCTAGGTCGATTCGACCTATAAATATTTTCAAGCTTTTAGAAATATGTATCAGAACCGAGTTATGCGCACCGAGTTATGTACTCTTCAGTTAGTCGTGCTTGTGCTGATGAGGAAGAAGGTTGTGCAGTTCATATTCCAAGTGATTACCTACTGGTACCGCTCAATCCGTGTAGGTCTATTTGACCTGTAGTTGGTAATAACCGCTCATTCTGTGTAGGTAATTTTGACCTGCAGGTAGTACTCTAAAAGGCAAAATCGTTTTGTCCCTCTTGCTCCAAGTACATTTCAACATCCGCACAAAATTGCGTGGATTGTGCACAAAGAAGTAGTGAGGAGTTACCAACAACCTACACCTATGTTTACTGAAAAAAGTAAGAAAACTGAGTTAGGAATTATCTAATCTCTAAATTTACACAATTCTTTAGTCATTTGTCCTATTTTTCTTAGTTAACAGCAGTATCTTTGCGTTTCCATTTTGTGTTTTCAGAAATTCAGAAGGTATAAGTTACCAATCCACAAACTAGTGCCTGCCCAGAAAAATGAGGAGATTGAGCTAGGGATTATCAAGAATCTATTCAAAGATATCTATTTCAAAAATGTTCATTCTTTGCAGTTACAATATTTTTCTTGCTACTCAAAACGTGTAACGGTTCCTACTTGATGTAGTCAGATATACCTAATCAATATCAAATAATTTCAAACTTTTTTACCAAAGGATCACTCGAAAGTTTTTTCAGAGCGTTTTTTGTTGGAAGTGCAGGAAATCCATCAAAAAGTAACTTGCAGATTTTTCATATTGTTCAGACCAAACCTCACAAGTCCATGGTGTCCTCATGCCTATTACATACGAGTATGCATGCGGTTGGCGGCGCGCGTTTAACTACATTTTTGATCTCGTTTCTCCATCTTGCGTATTGTCATCTACTTGCGATACACCCTGTATATCGTTTCAGAAGACACAGACGATTTCTACACTACACTACACTACACACAAGACAACCGAACAGAAGTCAAAGCCAGAGAATACAAACAGGACACCGACAGTAACAAGAACCAAGAGACAGCTCGGTACCCGTAGAAAACGCTAAGGGGGGACTGAATGTAAGCGCTTGGGAGTTGATTTTTGTTGTAGTTTTTCTACCTCGTTTTTATATTTCAGCGCCAAATGTTTTCGTTCTCAACTTAGTGACTTTTTATAAGTAATAAAATTATTCAAGTTCCAAAAGTTGATCAAGCAAGTTTCGTCATTTAAAAATATTTGTACAATCGCAGAGGCGTTTCTAAGCATCTGGGCTCTGTTAACCATTTACAAGGAACACTGACGTCACGTTACCAATTTCTTTTTTTCAATTCGATGAAAATGATTACACAGAAATTATTCTAATCGTCCCAAGATCTGATAACGTCACTCAGCGTCATTGAAGGCGACGCCATTTGAGTGACGGACGCTTTTAGTTCAACTGATATTAAATTTATATAAACTCCTACCAATCCAAAGGGAGAGAGAAGAAAGGATGTATTTAGCCATTGAAAAAAAGCCGTCACTCCCTTCGCGCCCCACGAGCGTAACATAAAATACAGTTTAATTAAAGTGCCCGAAGGAGAAAAAATCGACCGTTTACATTGGCGAGGGGAACATTTGAAAGAGATAGAAGAACTGTAAAGAGAAAAAAAAACCCCACCAACTGCGAAGAATTACACTCAGTAGTATTTAGTGATTTCCTTCATTTGGCATTTTCTCAAACGCTCGTTATTGTCTTTAAATGAGGAAGAACTGGCAAAGGGCAACCCTTTCAGGGACTTGGTAGTTCTAAGGGCGATTTGACTCAGCTCTCTAAATTGCTTATTTCGGGTCGGATGTTCGGCAACATATCACGGGAAGACGAGTAATTAACTTGCCGAGGGGGAGGAGGAGGGCAATGCGGTTAGAAGACGTTAATTTCGAATGTCTGTCGCGGACGTTTGTTTTCCACATGCTGGCCTACAATAGGAGATTAGGGAGGAAATGACACAGGCTCGGTGGGGTAATGGCCCCTCTAACAGTTGTATCTGAACGGAGAAATTGTAATCTCACCTACCAAATCTCAACTAACACGAGCTACCACCAATTACATTAATTATTGTTTCATTTCAATATAAATAAATAAATTTAAAAAGTCTTTGTATATCATATTTTTGAGTAGGTACCTTAGTTTTTTAGTTACAGAGGTTTTTGTTCATTTTTGCCGTTTACTTATTCGAGTCAACCGAGTCGGGACTCCGTCATCAGAATACCAAATCGTATTGAGACATGGATGCCATGTCACATGAAATCCGTAAAACTTCACCGGCGTCATCATGGGTTATCATGTAGGTACGTTACAATATGAGTCATCAATCTTCAATAATAAACCATTGGAATCGACTAAGAAACAAACAATTTTTTTTTAACTCCTTGAGGTTTTACAGCTTACGTTTGAAGATAGGTAGATTCAGATAATCCTGTTTCGAGGAAAGCCGTCGGTGAAAGGAAACACCGTCGGTGAACGCTTGGATGGGATTGACAAATCTTGGAGGAGGTTTAGTACTTTGAAATTCAGAAAAAAAAAAAAATAAAAGTAGTGATAATTATCGTACCCAATAGAGGAGATACTGGGAAGGTGGGGGCAGATCCATGACATAAGTCGAAAATTGAGATCGTAAAAATAGAATTACTATAATACAGTACTATATAAGAATTACTATAATATCTCAATTTTCGACTCATTTCATGGATCTGCCCCCACCTTCCCAGTATCTCCTCTATTGGGTACAATAATATATATTATTACAAAAAAGGAAAATAGTGTCAACCCTGGTGATCGTCTCGTACTTTTCTTGATACTACTTGAGACTAAAAACTGTACTATCTGTACTATTAAGAATCTAAGAAGTGTCACGGACGGAAGCACCGTAAAAGAGAAATAAAGTCACATGTCGGGGAAGTCGAAGTCGGGGTAAAACTTAAGTGGGTACAGGAAAGATCCAAGATCCCTGAAAGGGGAAACAAATTAGAAATCAACTAAAGGATTTACATATGTGGAGATTAAAAGAAAGCTGGCTCAATTCCAGTGAAGCATACTCGTACATCAATGTGAAGAAAAAGGGCCCTCACCATACGTAGGGTCTTTCCTAACCAAACTCCCAGTCACAAAGAATATTTCAAGTATGTAGTCACAATGTGGATAATATTCACCTGGTACTTGGTCGTAAAATTGTAGATAAAAAATAATAAAATCTTGTCCCTGAGGGGGGCAGTTGAAAGAAGACACATTATCAGAAGTACATAATACATAAGTTGAAAGTATTCATGTTCATCAATTTTAGATTAACATGTTATACAGGGTGAAACGCCACTGATGTCCGATACCTCTTCTACGTACTCTCCACTTAATTTCCAACCAAAAGTGTCTCGCAGACTTTTTTTTAAATCCACTCAAAATCCGACTTTTTCCTCTTTAGAGTACCTATAGAATAAATTAAGCAAACTAATTAAATTATAAATGTATAAATTATTCATTTATCTACTAATAAAATTGTAAATAAATAAATTAACCAAGAATAAAGGAGAGGCAGTAGCTTTGCCTTACTGAATAAGAAGAAGAACCGGGTAAAGATGAAGAACCGGCTTGAAACTTTTAGGGCTTGAAACTTTCTAATATCCACTCCAAAAAGATCCACACCGAATTTCAAAAAATACCTCCTAACATACCTATACCTACTTACAAACCTACTTTACGTTTCAGTATTTCATTGCATTATTTCAGTGCCATATTAGGTAGGTACTTATTAGATACTTTACTTACCTATTATAATATAATATATAATATTATAATATTATTATATGTGGCCCTTTTGCTTTTAGCGAATTTTCGAAGAATATTATCATATTATGATACTTGATCTGCTCCATAATATAAGGACATATTATGTTCTTCATGTTGTGTTCATAAGCTGAGTGGGGTTTTGGGGATCTTGGGGGAGGGGGGGAGGTTTACCCATAAATTCCAAAAATGAAACGGTCGGACATGTGGCACCTCACTTTAAAGGTTTTTACAGGCTGAAAACGATGGTGAAGTCAGAATTGAGATATCTTATTCAGTTATCAAACTGGAGCAATTTGAAGAGGAAGACATGTCTTGATACTTGTTCTTCATGGACATCATGTTCTTCAATGGAGACATTTTACATACAACCAATTATTTCTTCGAAAATTTGCTCTTTTAGTCATGCTGCATGACTGTGGATTTTTTTTACTGTTCTATCAGCTGCAATGTTTAGGTTGCATATTTTTGATGTCAGTCATGATTGACTCAAGATATGAAAGAAACCACCGCCACGTCCAATGTAACCGTGCAACGTTTAGGTTAACGTTACCGTTTTCGTTTGCCGATACGAAAAGTTTAACGTCTTGGCATCCTGGAGTTTAATGAAGGATACATTATTGATAAGCATGACCCAAACGCAAAAAATCAATCAATAATGACCAACGGTTGAATGAAAACCATACAATGATAAGATTTAATTGGTTCACCCCCCGGACCTGTACAATTTCGCTCGAAATTGTTTAGCTTTTTAGCCTGTAATTTTGAGCTTTTTTGACTATTTCAAGCGATATAATGGGAAAGATCCGAAAATCAACCCTTAACTCTTTATTCTGTAACTTGTGCGCCTTTGCTTGTCACCTCCTCAGTTGTAAAGTTGGAGTATTGCTGTGTTCACATTCTAGTACACGACAAATTTGTCTCTGAGAACCTAATACAAGGTTTCCCTTTCCAAAAGTTCATAACTAAGTAGCTCCCAAGAGTCCAGAGCTCCATAGAAGCTTCTGATGAAGGAAACAAACAAATTCAATTTCACCGACTCCCGAGTTGTATACTAATTTTATTGAGTACGCTCTTCAGTGACCGTTTACTTGACAACAACGGAAATTAGGTACAAGTTATACATTTTAGCTGTAATTGCTCATCCCTTCCGGATAGATGTATGATTTAACACAGGTAAAATAAGAGAAGAAATAAATATCACCAAATATGTGTATTTTTTGGTTTTCAAAAGGTAAGCAAATTGATCTATACTTGTAATCAACATGGAGGTACAGCAATAAAAAATTTGGTACTAAGTGTAACGTGATGTGCTCCTATTGATACTCGTAGGTTCAGAATTGGCATAGCTGATGTACGCAGTCAAGACCTGTGAAATTCTTAGCTAGTGGGCCTGATATTAAACATTAACAAAGAACAGTTTCCTATTATCATTTGCGTTTGAATTCGTTTCTGTACCACCGCATTCAAAACTAAATTTTCACATAGGTGCCTCTAACTAACCAATACCAAATACCTCTGACAAAAATAAATACCTTTATGTAACCGAATCCAAAAATAAATTCACTAAGTGGATGAGTCGAAATCATTAATAAACATTTTGGAAATTGTTTCAGATAATTGCAACCACAACAAAAAGTTTTGAAAAAAGTCAAAGAACGTGGTTATTAACACTACGCTGATTAAACATTATTTTATGTAGGTACCATAAAAAAACCTTAATGTAATCAAAAACTAATCACCCCTTTCATTCCCGTGCTCCATGCTTAATTTATTTTTTAAGATTTCGGAAGGGGGTCCGGACCCCCCCCTCACCCCGCTTCACCACTGAGCTGTGCGAATTCGTTCAATTTCAACTTGAAAATCGCCTTGTTTTGATCTCCCAACATTAAGCGCCTTCGTCGACAATGTCCACTTTCCTAACAGTTACGCGGGTTTAGTATGGCTACACCTGCAGGGGTTGAAAGATGTGGTCGATCTACGAGGGTTCTGCTGTATGTTTTGAGCATTATTTTGCTACTTCCACTAATCGGTCTTATTATTATTATTTTTTTTCAAGTTCAAGTCTGCCAAAGAGGGATTTTACAACATTTTACAACAGTGTTCGTTTTTTCACTAGCTGATGAGCTATTTTTTAAAATCATGTACGAGTGTAGGTATAATATGTAATATATTATAATATCATACATATTATAAAATATATAGTTTTCTAATCTTGGCCAAAAATACTACAATACGTGGTACGAGAATATCTGGCAACTGTACTTTATTATTACTCTCCTATTTCTTTACGTTTACATCAGGTCGGCCACAACGTCCATAACTACATTTTCGTTAATAGCACTATCCACTGGTCCAAGTCTCTTGAATGTCGCTGGTTCTCACTGAGTGATCAGCCCTGACGTACTCTATAGAATATTGATTTTATGAGCTCTGAATTTGACAACATTTTACAAATTATAGATTCTTCCTTCATCGACTGGACCCTTTCACCTTGCAGGTGCCTACTACGATTCACTACTACTACGAACACCGAAATCCCATAATCCAGCACGGAAACTACCTTTAACGATCTTCAACGGATGTTTCGTTCATGTACCAACCATGTTCTCAGTGGTAGTCAGCGTGATGTATTGCTTGGGGCACAAGTACCTATTCAATCGAGCTAAAAAATAAGGTTCAGGAATTTATCTAAAGGGGGCCATACACTATGCGATTGCCTGCAGGCCGTCGCCTCAACACCAATCTCGCCGAGTTCCATACACTAGCAGTCAACCGCCTGCAGGCGGCCGTACTGAACTGCAGATGATAGCCTGAAGATAGCACACACCTTCAGTCCGGTACCTGCAGGCGGACTGTCGGTCAATGATCTCACGCAAAACTGATGGAAACTTGATGTTGATGAAACGGAGACAGCGGATCGCACGCCAACTGATAGTGTGTGGCGGGGGGCACTTGGGATCACCATCCGACAGGTCGTTGCCTGTCGCGGATCTCTCATCCGATCCCCGCCTGCCCGACGACCACACACCTTCATTCCGGGCGAACTGCAGTCCATTAGGTACCTTAAGATGAACTGATGAATGTGTGGGCAACCCCGGTCGACGGCCTTACGATTATCTTCAGTTAAACTGACAGTGTATGGGGAGGTTAAGAACACTAGGATGGCATTTGGAATGGGCCAACACGCCACAGTGTTTCAGGCCGAGAAGATCGCCATTAAGCACTGTGCTATAGAGTGCTATAGAGGTAAGAAAGTTGCAATCCGTTCTGGCAGCCAAGTCGCATTGAAGGCATTAGCCCCTCCGGCAACGGATGTCCTGGTCAACATATTGGACAGGAATAAGGTCACCCTGGTATGGGTGCCGGGGCATTCAGGGCTGAGTGGGAATGAGGAGGCGGATAAACTCGCCAAAAAAGGGTCTGAGGCCGTCATCATCGAGACCCGAACTCTATTGTGGAATATCCAAAAGCCTCAGGAAAACCACCATAAAAGAGCAGCTGCTATCAGAAACTTAAGCCTCATGGAATAGATCCAATGGCCTTCCGGCTCACTACACAAGCTGTAGTTTCTGCACCAAAAACTCGTATTTGGAGTACCTCTTAACACATTTTCTATAGTATGCCATTTTCGATTCGCTCCTTGCCACCAAATTTGCGGTCTTCCTCCACTATTACTCGTTCGGATTATAAAAAGAAAGCTTTCTCATGGCTAATCCAATATGGGTTAGATAACTGCCAAACTCTTCTTACAAGCTGCTCTTCCTTGTCTTTTTTGTTTTATTCGAATATCACTAAAACAATAATGAACTCTTTAATTTATGGTATTATTTTCCTTTCTCCTCTATAATAGAAGGAAAAGTGTAACCAGATAACATTGTGGTTGAATAAGTCTATTTTTTTCTTTTTCCTTAAATGATGTATATTACGTGTTTATTTTACGATTATGTAATCATTATAACCTTTATGCATTTAACGAGAGATTATTATGGTCACAGTTAGCTCAAGTAAGTAGCTTGCCCTATGGTTAAGGTGTATGTTCCATAATATTAATGCCATATTTTTGTAATTTTGTAACTGTCGACTCCAAAAGCACCTGTGCAGGATCGGGATGGTCGAAGACAGTGAGTGTCGCTGAGACAGAGCACGTCATGACAAATGTACGAAAAACTCTAATTTTACAGTTTTTCAGTATGGGTTTGGGGGATTTAGATCAATGAGAAAAAGAAATTGGGGTCATATTTGGATTCAGCAAGACATTTCCTACAAATCTAGCCCCATTATAATTTTTTTGGACGAAGTTCGTGATGACCAGGAAAATACACCGTAAACTTGTAGTAAAAAACCATAAAAACGTCGAAAAATCGAAAAAATAGCCCAATCGAAAAAACAAAAATAACAAAACGGATAATGGATTCAGCACCCTCGAAAACCCCCATCCATGATACAATGAAGCCGGTAACCTTCAGGTTAATTTTTTTCTGTAGAGCAGTGTTGTGGTCATTAATCTTACAGCGAACCATTTTTGCACACTTGCTGGGGAGAGAAAAAAGTTAGGAGTTTCCCGCAGTCAGACTTGAGTCTTAATTTAAAAGCGATCAGGAGTAAACTGGAATCTAAGCCAACACTGTAAAATTTAAATTTTATTCGAGGTAGATCCAGACAAAACATACTTACCTTCTTCGATACTGAATGCAGTAGAAGTATACAGAAAATAATTTATAGGAGGGAAAAAAAACGAGTAAATATATTCCCAAAATAGGTATTTATTACTACCAAGATATTACAATATATCGAAAAACTTTTCATCAACGATTTTTTCCTTCTTCAGTTTGTATAAAGAATTCTTTTAAAACCCCTTTACTGAACTAGTAATACATTCTATTACATTTTCATACAAGTAGCACCTAACAAAACTATTGCGAAAAAATGAGAGAACGAAAAAATACTTGATACAAAAAAAGTCAAATACCAACATTTGAGTGAAGAAACGACATATATGCAACTATCATAAAATATAAATACGTATATGCATGTACACTGGGAGCCGACTATCTTTTTTGATTTTAGCTGCTTAAACTTAACACACTACCTTCAGTTTATCATCAGCAATTCGAACTCTCGAAAATTTCATTTAATGATCAATTTGATCATTCAATGATCAATTAACCAAACTTGGTAACCAGAAAATGTAACTAGTTTTATTAACGAAAACAGTGGTGCAGGTGTGTTAAAACGATTTCCCGATAAGAGATCACTTTCTATAACGTTGAAATCCTGTGGCTTTTTGTGACTTCTAAAAATGGAACAAGTCGAACAAATTAAAACTAGGAATTTGAACTAGTTGCTATGTATTTGGTTTTAGTTTGATTTCTGGAGAGTATCAACGCAATAAATATATGAGAACATTTCTGTTCAAAATCACCGGTAAATTATAACGGGGAGTGAGGGTTTTTGAGTATGGAAAATGTGGCAGGATATTCTAGGTTTAGAAAGTACTTGGGACTACAGAAATGTGCGCACATGAAAAATATTCGTTAGTGTCGTATGCATAGGAAATGGGACTCCAACATTGAAAAGGCACAAAAAATGACGACTACTTCCTCTTTTTTGGTTTTATTTTTTTCGGTAATTTTGGATGAGCAAAAGATTTGTAAAAGGTGGTATATTTTGAACTGCAGTCAACATGAGGAATGTTTTGAGTACGAAGGGAAGTACTCGGGGCAGAAGTGTGAATTGAATCCCTCAAAATACCTCAGAAAACAGCTGAGCCCCCATCAAAAATATTCGAACGGTCGAGAAAGTAAATCTTTGGTTCTCAATAAACACGACTAAACGGCTTTGTAGAGTTAACGAACTACAGACAAACAAATTAAGGTGAAAATAAAAGGAACCCTGGACTAACAGTAATAATTAAGGGATAAAAAGCGATCAAAAATCGAATGACACAAAACGTGACTGGAAAATACACATTGACTATACCCATTCAACTAAACGGGCGATTCATCAAGGGGAGAGCCAATTTTCCCCCGAAAACCACTTAATTGGAACAAATCCCAAAACTCAAAATTTAGTTGGTAATCGATTCAAGTTTTCTAAACCAATAAACAACTCTTTTACTTCTCCCGAAAAATAACCTTTTAACTATAAAACCATAAACTATACTTACAATAAAATAAAAGTGAAGAAATGAAAATCTTCCTCTTTGGTCTAGTACTAATGTAACTTGGCCGATATTGTCTCTTCCTCAGTTTTGAAATAAACAACATATTCAACAGAAAACGAAAATGTATCGCAGGATACGCTCAATTGTTTATTATTAACTAAATATGCAATCCTTTATATATATTTATATATTCATTATATATCTATACAACATTGAAAAAACAAACGTTTCTTTTCTTTAATAGTTCTTCTTTGACAATGTACAATTAGATTTGGCTTCAACTTTTTCTCTTTGAATAATTTCTACAACTTGAAAAAAATTGGACTCTTCGAAATAAAACAAAATCAACGTAGTAACATAGATTAACACAGTACACTCACTTCGAAAAATTACAAAACTATTACTCTCTGATAGCCCTTTTTTATGGCACATGGCAATTCGTAATTACATTGGCAAATTTTCAAAACAAATTCGTTTGGCAACGAAAAAGTACACTTTCAAATCTCATTCGAAGATATAGTTTTGAAAAATGAATAGACTTTGGTCAAAATAGACCGAGGGCCTTGTAGTACCACGAAACACACAAAATAGTCTAGAGAGTTGCAGTAAATTAAATTCGATAGGTACCAATTTTTAGGGGTGGTGACAAAAATTAGTGACCAAAAAGGTGAAAGAGCTACCTTTATAGTTTTACTCCCTTAACAAACTTGCATCTTGTCGTCAGCTACAAAACCAGTAAGATGTCAAGGTTGCGTTATGAGCAGGATTTTGTTTTTCTCAAAATGTAAAGTTTCTACTTAATTATACTCGAAGTAACCTAACACTGAAACTGCTTGACTAAACACACACTTTTTTTCAATTAAATCTTTCAACATAAAATATATAATATAATTTTTTTAGTTTTTTCATTTTTTTTTCTTAATAAGGCGGTAAGGCATTTTATAAATCTATCATTTCTGTTTCGTGTCCATTTTTTTTTTACATCGTAGATGTTCGACAGAGAAACAGAAACGATCATGTTGATTCGAGTAATTCGCTGATGACGTTATTGAAATGATGGTACCGCAAAAAACCCGCGAAACAGTCTTGGATGAACCAATCACATTAAAAAAACGTACAGGCGCAATGAAATGATTAGAAGAAGGTTCGAGTGTCAGCCAGGACTGAACACAGTGTGAATAAGTACGTGTGAGGTTTTGGCAACATCAAAATTAAGTACACAATTTTTTTTTCATACGGTAAACATAATAACGAATTACTATATCAACATGAGACGTGTGTAATCTAATATATTTGTATCTTTATATCACCCAAAGCTTCTTATAAATTTACTACACGAGAAAAAACACAGGCTCGTGCGTTTAACCAGAAAAGTTTGACTATCTACGAAAAAACAGTTACCTACTTAACGGTCGATTCTCAAAACGAATTTCGCCGCTGAACAAAAATGAAACAATAATTGAACTATATCTTTGATATGACATCAACATTATATTTTTTAATTTTTTTTTTTTGTATTTTCTTTTTTCTATAATTTTTTAAATAGAAGTACCAAAATACATTTACAGTGACGATAAAAGGCTATATTGTACACCAAAAGCATTTTTTTTTAAATTTTCAAACATATTTTTGTTAAACCAGCACCCCAAGACTTGGTTCTAACGGGGCTATTTAATGTAAAAAGAAGAGAAAAAAAAGCCAAAAACAGAAAAAAAGACACAGTCTTAAAAACTATGGTTACTTTCCATGGTAACTCATAAACCGAAAAAAAAGTAAATGAAAATACACTTTGTTCACATCACAATGGTATACGGGTAATGGTCTACCTACATTGAAAAATAGTGAACGTGGAAAAGTGACTATAAATGAAATTACTCTTGATAAATGAAAAATCTATTTCGTCAGTAAAAAATAAAATCAACGTGTTTTTTGTTCCTTAGTTCATATTGTGAGCTCAGGTGAGAGGTTATGGGTAAAAAGAGAGAAAATACATAATCAAAGGCATTTTGGACATTTTTCTCTCTGTCAGTGTAGAAGGTGCACTCTCAAGTGGGTTTGAGGGGCGGAGTTAGTAAGGGCGAGACGCCTCTTTGCTTCTCTTCAGTTGGACTTTGAGCCGTTTGGTACCGATCTGGAACCCGTGCATGTTCGAAATGGCGGCCTGAGCGCTGATCGGGTTGTCGTAAGAGACAAATCCTGGAAGATGACGAAGGTAAGTGAGAGACAAATTAGTATCAGTAAAGTGAAATATTGGAAACTGACTTGGTTGGGTTAGTTAGAAACAATTGTTGAAATGATGTTAACGATTTTGTTTGAACACAGATGAATGTTATAACATATAAGAACATATTTGGAGAGTTTTTGCTCTTCATAAATTGCAGAGGAGAAATAACCCAGATTGGCAACCATATAACGATCAAAATCACCATAGTGAACCACGATAATTGACCAAATGAGGCAAGAAAGAGGTGGGCTCATGCACATTGTGGTCCTAGCCGATCCGCACAGGATTACGCTTCTCCCCTTCACCAGTCAGGAGGAGGGAAGATACAAATCCCGCCAGTTGAGCCTGGGGGAGGTAGAGCGAATAGCTCCCGAATAGGACCGAACAGGCGAATAGCTCGTCGCCAGATAGGTACCTGGTATCCCTAAGCACCGCAGGTTAGAACATTTCAGCTAGTTCTACCCGAGTTAGTAGCATAACTCCCATGCTGAGTTACATACCCAAGGAACATGTTCCATGATGATGCCACCTCTCCCCCTTTAACGCATCCCTTGACCACGTGCAGGGACCGGGGTTTGCCACGACCACCACGAATTCGAACTCAACTGGGGGAGTGATGCTTTGCAGATTGCGTTACATCTGGTGCCAGGATGGGAGTTATCCAGAATGCTGGTTGCTCCACTGTCCCCAGATGCCCCGGTAATGCAGAGCAGTGACAAGCAAATACACCATAGCGTAAGGTGTTCCAAATCCTGTTGCAGTCATCATTACGTTGCTGCTAAACATGGACATACCAGTACTTCTGCCTTACAGGCCATCGAGTTTTCATTTTCACATATGGCAACCAGACGATAAATAATTCATTCAGTTCTACAAGAGCTCATTCCGAAAGGGGCCTAGCCTTCCCCTAACACTCCACAGCATCTCCAGGTCCAATCTGTATTAGCCACCATAGGCACTCTTTGGAACAGGCAGGTTGACAGACTGGATCCTGCCGTCAACTAAGCAATCGATCCTAATTGATACCACGCTCCCAAACAAATTGCCAGAGTTAACAAACTCCATTCAATAACAGTGGACGGAACTAAGTGAAACTGGATACCGAGGCCTGACCAAATCATGGATTTTATATATCGAGGGGTCTCACGGCAACACCCCACATCGTCACTTTTGGCCAAAATGCGTTATGCATACCATTCGAAGCGTCTTCCCCCGGCGGATCGATCTAACTAAGTATAAGGTAGGTACCTAAGTTAGGTAACACTGAATCTCACGATTTATTTTACTGAATTACTCAGTAAACATAGTCATTGGCAGATGGTTTTTTGGCTCTGCTGAAAAGTCGCCCAAATGACGATGTGGGAAGTTGACGTGAGACCCTCGATATGCAGAGTATCCAATGCTTACCGATTGGGACGAATTGCCTATTGAGTATCCTGTGGTTACTGAATCGTGATAATTCCTTAGAGGATGCTGTTCCATGAGGTATGCAAAGGAAAAGCACAAATTCCATGACCAATGTTCAGCTACTGAGACCAAAACCAAAAAGTCATGGTATGTTTCAGTGAGGATTGCTGAGTCAAATTTGCCGATGCCAGAGCCATGAATTTACAACAGTGGTATGGGCTTGGTACCCATTCGCTGTCAAGGTCGTCCCAAACTAAAGCTACGTACCGCTATTTATTGCTGACGTCCTTTGGAGCATATGGTGTGAAATCCCAGTTACCATGAATAAGAAGGTTTTAATTGAAGGTTTGATCATGTGGTTCTCAAAGCGAGAAACGTTTGGGGAAATGAATAGTGAGACCATTTAGTTTATCTAGACTCACTGGACGCATCCAGACAAGAATGGGTATCAGCATTGCGACTAGACTGGGAACTCCGGGCCATCAGTAGCTCGTCTGAATATAATGAAGACAACGTTAAATTTTTGTTTTCTCCGGCGAGTGATGAGTCTGTTACAGCGGTTCTTCCAGGATGTAGAGTTTTGCTTGGGGTCTACAGTGATATTCCAAACAGGTGAGCTGACTAGAGGCAAGCTCACACATCCTCTCCTAAACAAGAATTCGTGAAAGCCATAACTGAGCATAGCAAAGAGCTGGTATGGTCATTGCGTCTTCACCATTTCAAGCACAAGTCTTTTGAACCGTTTGGAACCCCTACGCCAGACCAGTTCAATTATAACAGAAAATGTGGTGCAACTTACGAGTGAGGTGATCTAGTATAATACCTCTCAAGCCACATTGAATGATTACTTTACACAAGCTGTGAGCAAAAACTCTCCGAGAAAAAGCAGTGGGTAGTAAACTGATTCGATGGAGCCTCTAGTGATCATGCAGAGGTTAAATTTCGAACTGAAATTTAGTTGGAAGATGTTATACATTTATCGGGCACTCATTGGTAAGTAGTACCAACCATTTTATCCCAAGATAGTTGTGACTGATCACATTGTCATTAAAACAAGTATGACCACTAGAAGTTCCTGTCAGCTTCATACCGCCCATGTAGACTGGTATTATTAGAGACAAAACATAGCTTGTTGCCACCATACAGCAACATGTAGACTGGTATTATTATAGACAAAACATAGCTTGTTGCCACCATCTCGTTGAATGGAGAGGTAACAATAACCTTGAAGTAGCTCAGTAATGAGCTAGCCAGTTAGTAACAAGAGAATAAAATATATTCGAGCCTATAATGTGTTGCACAATGAAATGAGCTGTTTGTATAATGGAAAAGAACAAATGAATTTGGTAATAAAATAAATAAATGATGTAAAAACGTAAAAACACATAGGAGAATAAATGGGTGACAACTAAGGTGGGTTATCAACATGAGGGAAACAATTGAAAACATAAAATCAACACGAACATAAAAGACACATCACAAACATAGGGCAAGTTCCTCTGAGGTTTATTCAATTTTTTTGGTTAACAATTTTTGAAGGCGGGAGGTAACCTATGACGTAGTCCCTGAGTACTGATTCACAGTAAAGAACTAATTTTTTGCTTCGAGGAAACGGGTCGAAGTGGTACGTCGATAATCAAGGAGGCAACGAAATAAATTAATCAAGAAAATTGGGAGTGACACATGAGTAAACGGAAAGACCGAAAAGGACGAAAATAACTTCCTCATCTATACACATCTGACAGACATATGAAACCACGGTGAAGGCAAAGTGAGTGGTATTTTGAATAAGCAACAAGGCTGTGCCTTTTTCACAGAATGGTATGATCAAGTGATGAGGGATTGGGTTAGGTCAATCAAAACGACTTGTTTCTTGCAAGATGTGAAAAAAACCACACCTGGTGTCAATTGATTGGACGGTGAGGGAGTTAAGGAGATTAGGGAATCAAGTGGTCTAAATGCGTTCTTCAAAACCTGAATGAAGAATGTTGAGAATCGCCGTGGAAAGGGCAGAAAAACGGCGTGTTGTTACGGTTTCCAGTAATAAGGAAAATTATGTTTTAGTGGACCAGCACAACGATAGGTAGTGTTTGGCGACGAGAGTGGATGAGCGCGAGTCATCATTATTGAGGGAAACTACTGGTATGAATTCAGTGTAGCACACTGCAGTAAAGTAAGCGAGTGGCTAACTATGTTGATAAAACAGATCATGAGAACTAATTTGTCGACACGATAGAGAAAGAAGAATGGAAGTGAGAAACAAGCCTGGTTGGTATCCCACTCTTGGTCATGTGAACTTCTATCACAATACTGGCTTTACTTAATCACTCCGTACACCTTTCAGGTATTCAAGGACCTAAGGTCAGTCTGAAACCGTCAGGAAATGAGGCATTCATATCGCCAATGCAACGACCAAACTTGTCTTCAAGTATTCTATTTTCCTCACACCATGTGCTATTCCATTTAGTGCTATTTGAGTATTTTTAATGACATTGGATCTGTAGGATGACTAGAAGAGGAGTGTCAGAGGAAGAGGATGTTGCCAACTTTGCATCAATTCTTAGCGATTTCTTTCTGTTTCTACAGTTCAACAGCTCTCAGATGGCAGAGACCTGTAAATCTCTGGACTGTGGTGGGAGGGTAGAATTATTATAAGCTTTATAAGCTGTCTACAGGTTTTCCGTGATTTATTTCCTATTTCTCTTGGACTAAGCCTCCATCTTCTGTATTTTTCAAGTGTCACTCCACATCAAACCATTTGACTTCAAGCCCTATCTCACTAGCGACCAGTATAAACATGCGTTCTTTCATATATGACTGAACGAAGAAGGTTAGGGTTGGATGGAATTCTTGGATTTCATACTATAACGTTCACAGACTTGAATTCTACGCAGATTCTTCAGGTTCTTAACAAATGCCTAGGGGAGATACGGGATTTTTGGAGTAGCAGTGAATCATGCCTTCAGCAACACCAATATCCAAGAGGCTCAACCCTCGATCAAAACCATGTTAGACGGGTATAGATGAGGAAGGTTATGAAATTAAAATCAAATACCAACAACTACTAATGAATAGAGTTCTTGAGAAGCAAACTATTAGGGAGGATAAAGAAGGTGAACATAATCGAGAAAAAAAGTTAAAGCACAATAAAATAATCAGGTTTCGATTTAAAGAAGGATATTGAGAACATACCGAAACATTTAGATAAATGTGTATGTTTGTCTATGAAGACTTTTGCGGAAATAACGTTTCCAAACGGGAGGAACGTCTGAGCAAGCTCAGCATCTGTGTACTCAGCTGGTAGGTGGTATATGAACAGATTAGCTCCTTCAGGACCTTCTATTTGTTTCCCAGCTCGTCCAATCGCAGCTAAAACACCCATCAACAACAACATGTTCTCAGGTTTTCGTCGATTTTCTTTAATCGTCTTCAAAGTTAAATTTAATCTGATTTAAAATACAATATTTACGTACTTTATTTTTGTTCATAAACTGAATTAAAAGAATGAAAATCATAAACGAAAAAATCGATAGGGGGTCGAAGAAGAGGGAAATGTGCTTAAACAATACGAAATAATCAATTTTTGTTGAATTGATTCCCTGCTGATCTACAACATTAATTAAACTTCCTTCTTTTTCTGTGTAATCTTCCTCCGAATTACCTAACTGTGACTCATGAGACAAATCTCACTTGTAAAATCAAACGCGTGATACTTATAACTGAAAAACCAAAGATACGAAAAAATTGTGATTTTTCAAGAGTAAAACAAAATTGATACTAGTTTTGCAGAGGAACGGTGGAAAAGGATTGGAGGTTTGAGGAAGATTGAGTGGAGAACGCCACAAAAAGGAAGTGAAATAAAAGTACTAGAAACTTAAAAAATTAAAGTTAATTAAAATAAAGTAAGAATTATTCATTTTCAGACAGCCAATGAAACGTTAGCGTTTGAGTGATTATTTTGAAAATTTCATATTCACAACTACAGGCCTAAGGTAAATATGGGTCTACTTTTGTAAAAAATGCCACAATTTAATTAGGTGATGTAACTTGTGTTAAGTAAGAAAATATTACCAAACGGAGCTTGGAAATTACAGTAAAGTCGTTTGTTTTGCAGGGACAACTCAGATACAGCTGAGTGAAATAGGGTTAACTAACCGTAAACATTCGCTTTCTTCTTTGAGCATGCATTTGTGAATTTTGAGTGGCCCTTTTCGGCCTTCTTCGGCACAGTTTAGAGGCAGGATGTCTATTCGTTGATAGCTTCCTATTTGGAGCACCTTCCATATAACGGATTTGTTCACTCAATGGTGGATAAGCAAGATAAGCACCGAAGTCAGTTTATTTTTGTTCAAGGGGTTAATTCATATTTTAACTAACCAAAGATACTTCATATGACACCCTAAGCAGTATCTAAGATCACACAGAAAAACTCAAAGACACAGCAGACAAGAATAGGGTACGTCAGTGTGTCGGAGAATAATTCTTTGATAGTCAAAAATCAAAAATTGGTGACTCACAAGACATGTAAAACGAGTAATTTCAAACGAGAAAATTTTTGTTTAACTACCAGATTGATCTGAATTTAAACTTTTCCCGCTCAACGTGGTCAGACGGTGGTTGTAGTTGATACAGCGGCTGATAGGGGCGCGCAGGGGTGGCTTTCATGCACCGCTTTCGGGAGCCAATCAGAGAGCGGTTTACAGAACCGGTCTAAGTACTGCTCTCTGATTGGCCTGGGAGGTAGATGACGTACATTGCTTCCCTCTTCCCGCTCAATACGACTTCAAACCTCTCCAGAAGAATAAGCACTTACTTAAACAAATTTTTACCGCTGTCTTAATTATTCCAAAGGCGAGTTCTTCTCAGGAAAAACAAATATATACATAAAATTAAAAAAAGTCACTGTCATTCCCTATTGTTATGTACACCAACTCAGCACACAGTATGGATGTCTTCCTACAATTTATGCAGCTTTGCTCTACACCAGAACTCTCTTGACCCTCCTCACATCAACAAGCTTCAGCTTTGGACGAAGGTTTGTGAAATAGGTTGTGAGTTTGTCACGAATACAGGCAACAAGACAGTTTTGGGAGAATTTTTATAAATTGCAAACCTACGTTTTTCCAAGCTCCTTGGTAAAACTCACTAGAAATTACAAAAAAATAACTACTCCTCATTTTTTGTTCTAAGCTAATACAAGCTATTTTTGCAAGACGTTTCAGAACTAGGTATCCAATTATAAATACATTAGTTTTATCAATAGTTAGAGATTCATGAATATACATTAGTAATATAATACTATCACGTTAGATGGAAAATGTCATACCAGAAAACTGTTGGTAGGCGTCAGCCATCGACAGAGGTGAGTGGCCATAGCCATTGATTGAACCCAACGTACTGAGAGTTGGAGTAGCTGAAACAACAGAAAAGTAACAATATTCAATTGTTGAAGCCCAACGAAATCGAAGTGTAGTGTAACATAGTTAGGGGAGAACCAATTGGGCCACGTAATTTAGTATTTAATTGAATTTTAAGATTTTTGTTATCGAATGAGGTCCCAATTGAAACGAGATACAGATACTTAAAGTTTATAATGGACTATCAAAAGGTGATCTCAAGTAATTTTATTTCTTCTGGCATATAAATATGAATAAGGTGAAACCAAACTTAAATTTTTGTTTTTAATTATCTAATTTAATTATCCTATCAATTTTTGAGAAGATAGTTTGTTGAACATTCATTATTTTTTTATTAAATATTTATGAGAATAAAATCAGGAGAACATTTTCAGGAACAATTTGATAATGATCACAACATAAAAGTCCTCAGTCGAATTGTTGGGATAAATTGATAAGCAACATGTTTAGTGAAGTTGTGGCTAATTTGAAAGTTGGAAAACCATGGGAGTTTTTTTTTATGAAGTTTATTTCGATGTCAACTTCTCATACTTGTTGCTTCAATCAAAATAGACAAAAACATAATTTTCATTGATTGGGAGATAGAGACTAAAATACTTAATGACTGAAACGGGAAGAGCCTTATTGGGTAATATAAAGAACGAAATATTGAAATCAATAAAAGAATTATCGTTTCATTTCTACCTATGCTTTTCAAGTCCAACTTTGCCTATTGATACTGGGGACAGGCAACTCCGAAACTTTGCCTTGGATCTTCTAACGGTTATTAGGGGTTTTGCCTGACAAATTGAAGTTTGACCCGTTTTGTTTCAAGAGTGGTGTAGAAATTGATCGGACAAGTAGTAATTCATCATTCATATTTGAAGTGGGCCACAAGTTACAGAAGCAGGAACAGTTAAGATTAATGGTGATCTAGGAAATAGCTAAGAGGTGAAAGGCAAATCGAAGAATATATAAGGCAAAACGATCAATGAGAAATAGGCTCGGTGGAAATAGAATTCAAAGGGGTTCACACACATTAGATAAAAATCGAAAATATTAAATTTAATGATGAACTTTGATGAATGAGTGAATTGACAACTCAATCATGTCATTTGTTTAAAAATCCTCTAATCACACAGTGACAGCTAATTACATTCCAACAGTTGGTAAGCCTGTGGGAACCAGCCAATCACATTGAATGTCCAATATAGGTTATCCCACGTTTTCTCATAGTGTATTCCATTGAAATCTCGCGTATCACATCCGCCAAAATAACAAACTTGAATCGCACATTATTTTGATTTTGTGTAGGAATTTTCCAGCCTAATGAACAGGTAGGTAGGTAATTAGCTAATATATTCCAGTCAGCGATCTGAACACCAATCATGTTAAATCTCTTAATTTGCCTGTCACTTCCAAGTTACAACAGCGCTTAAAAATACAGATAATAATATTATATATTATATAAACACAAATAAATCTTCTTCTGAAGAAACATTTCAATGAAACACAGGGAAGGGACAAGGGAAAATACGAGGTACACATTGATGCTACTCATATTTACAATAGCGTGAATTTTATTTTTTTATTTTATTTTAATCAAACCGGAAAGCGGGTCCAGGAAAACTCACCATTAGACGAAGAAGCTTTTCCTAGGAGCGCTAAAACAAGCGGGGGTGCAAATATTACACAAAGCTCAACTAATAGGAACAGTGAATACATATCAATCACAGAGCGGGTGGAGGTAATTTTGTGAGCAGCGGGACGTCGATAAAACTGTAGTACTTGAAATTACTCGATATAATGACCCTCCCTTAAATTTCTTCGCCGATCTTTCTCTGGACAGCAATAAATCGAATATATAAAAATCTCGTGGCACCTATTACCTACCAAACCCCTCAAAAACGGCTTCATCGATTTTCATGAAATGTTTTTGTGTATATTTGGTAAGTCTGAGAATAGGTTGTAGGCTATTTTTTATACCCCCAGGTGACAAAGGTGGCCCTCCCCAGAATTACATTAGTACAACAGAATTAGTACAACAATTTATTTTCCATGATTTGGCTTCAACAAATACTTATAACTCTAAATTCTTCTACCACCAAAACCTCTATTTTTTTATAGCGATATTAGTAATTTTTAATTTCTTTAATAGGTTTTCAGTTGCAAGATGGCAATCGATTTATCATTGTCGTACGATACATTTTTTATTCATTAAACCCAGTGAAAACGGAAAGTGCGATTGGGTCGGAAATTCGCCTTTTTGACCCCAAATTCGTTTTTAGCGCCCTTAAAAACCCCTTAAGGACCAATTGTCAGGTCAAAACTCATTCTGGTTAAAGTTAAAATTTACAAATTTCACAATGAGATGAAACCAGTATTTTTGAGGAGATTAAGGTGATTTAAAACATTTAGTTACACGTGCAGGAAATATTTTCTGATCCGAGGTATGTATGTTTACATTACATTTAATCAATTTTAGCGAATTTTCGAAGAAAAGGAAGCTACTGTTTTCGGACCAAAATTTTTAAAACTCGTATTTCACCATCCTGAATTCACTGCCAAAAGACACCAAAATCACCTCTTTATGTATGTGTCATTCCAGACGATAAATCTCAATAGAGATACAAAGTTCAAATTTGCACAAAAAATCTGTCTTGGCAAGTTCGGAGATGGGCAGAATCGGGCCCGACTAAAGGGGGTTATTGGGGGATAAATTACACATAAATTGACAACTCATTTCAAAGGTTTTTTTTTTACGCTGAACACGATGGTTAAGTCGAAATTGCGATATCTTATTCCGTTATCAGATTAGAGCACTTTGAAGATGAAGAAACGTGGTTGTTACTTGAGACGTTGTTCACGGTTCATTTGCTCTATTCTGGTTAAGGATTGAGTTAATGCAATTCTGACTTCACCAACGTGTTCAGCTTTGAAAAATCTATAAACTGAAGTGTTACTGGGCAAAAGAAGGAGACAAAATTTGTTACAAAACCAGTAAAATGAAGACATTTTACATAAAACCAGTTATTTCTCCAAAAATTCGCTCTTATAGCCATGCTGCATTACTAAATTTTATATCCAGAATGGTTGTAGGAACGTTAAAAATTGATGAGTTTGAATTTTCTGTACTTATTGGATCAAGTTTGAATAGTACGCAGAAAGAGAACAAGGAAATTACAGAGTGAAAGTGGGAATTAGGGATGACTATGATGAAACGAACACATGACATGAATACAATCACATCAACACAGATAAAGTAAAGAAAAAATGCACACCATAATTACCTGCCGCAGTGGTCCCAGCCAGACTTGATAAGGCTGTAGAACAATAAGCATAAAATTATTGGTTGTCAAATGAGAATGGTATGGAACTAGGAAGCAGGGTATCCACAAGAAGCAACCAAAAACACACATGAGACGGAACAAGTGCAGAAAACCTCTACAAAAACTGTGAAAACAACTTGCATACACCATGCAAGGACCACAACATACGATTTTTGACTCAGACGACACCAAACTTGAGATTCCCTTCTCATTTAGAAATAGTCCAAAAAACACTTGTTGCAAAGTTGCAACCAATAATGATCGCCTTATAATCCGCTCCAACATGTGTCAAGTTAAGCAGTGTTATGAATCGAATTGGTCAGTTGAAAAAGGTACACATTCCATAAAAATGAATTGAGATAGTCATTTTGAGCTTTACCACCATCTGTTGGGCATAAAAACAAACACATTCGTAAACTCGAAACCTAGTACAAAAACGAAGAAAGATTTGATTGAGTGGAACAACGGAAATATTCCGGGATATTTTCCAGTTTTTTCAGTTTGCTAAAAGTTTGGGTTTTTGGAATATGTACCTACCTTTTTCAACTGACCAATTCAATTGATCTCACCAACTAGAGTTCCTTCATTAGGGGTGGAATATAATGAACATATCAAAGATGATCTTAATGATCTTCCAACAAGTGGAAGGTCTTCAGAGCGCACAAGCAGTTCTTGGATATATCTCTGGTATAGGATAGCCCACCTATGAATATTAGAGATCTGGGTGCTCTCATACAGCAATTTGTAGTAAAATGTGGCGTATTTGAGGTATCATGAACCGTAGCCTTTTCTCCAGCAGGAGTTGAATGCTTTATAGATGGCGATGGATGAAACTTCAGATTGGAAGTCATTTAAATATCAAATGTTGCCTGTTGTAGGCACGGTCCGTTAGAGTATTGAAGCCTCTTAGTAGACAGGTTGTGAGAGCTTGCGCAGTGTGGGTCCCAACAAGATGGAAGGGCGGACAGTAGCTGCTCATACAATTACTCCAGATAACCCGCAGAGTACGTGAGATTTAGGTTTGCCAGTGCCTCTGGAGTGAAAAGCAAGTAATCTAAATGTACCTGCAGCACTGGTTATCCTCCATCGAAAAACAGTGAAACCTCTAGTCACTATGAAGTTAATGCACAAGAAGCGAGTCGTACAAATAAGAACCGACCAAACTGTAAAAGCCCCTTGCAACTGTTTACAATACAGGTGACACGACACACACGTAGAATGTAGTAAAGGAGCCTCTACACGAGCAATTTGTCCCGGCAATAATTGCACAACTAAGCTTACGATCTCCCATCCAGTGCAAGCAGCTGAGAGGGGACTTATAACTTAGTCAAAGGCCTCGGAAAGCCGCCGAGTACCTGTTTTGAACTACAGGTGGAGTCGAGTGTTCTAACTCACTCTACCAACTGTACAGGTTGGTGCCTCACTTCACGGTTTCCCACAGAACTCACATGCCGGGGCTTACTGGTATGGTCTCGCAGTCCATCCCAGAGGGCCCTTCCCCACTCCAACTGGACTATTCCTGTTGTCTGGGTAGAAACCACGACCACCACGAATCCGACCTCAACTGGGGGGCTGGCAGGCGATGCTTCGTTGTGTTGTACAATAAAGTTGAGCAATAGAAATTGTTCATTTTTTCGTTTACACGGGAAACGCCAACATGACTGATGTAGAAGCCATCGCTGCTGCTGTGGTTGTCGTCGCCGCAAACGATCCACAGGAGGAAGAAAAGGAGGTATTGGCAACGCCAGTTTCTCAGCAGAAGAGACTTATGTTATTGGAGCATGATTTATTTTTGTATTTTGCCCGTATGACCAATACGGAAGTTTTGGTTGGTACAGTCGGGCCCAAGGTCAGGAAAGCTGACACGAACATGAGATTGAGCGTCCCGGTGACTACACGCTTGGCCATTGCGCTGCGCTTTCTGGCAACTGGTTCACTCTTCCACGATTAGCCTCATTGTCCCAGAGGTCCTTCAGGCTCTTGTCGAGGGATTGAAGGAGAATATCAATGTAGACTGAATCCGTCAGAAACCTGCGAGAAGGTTATGCGGGACGTCAGTGTGAATCACACCGAGTTCCAAATCGCCGGATTTGGGGCCTATTATGGGTTAGCCGAGACGCGCAGTCGAAAAAATGCCAGTTCATTTTCCGAACACACTTCACTTCACTTGCAACACAACGCAACACCTTCCGGGAGCTAAAAATGTTCCGCAACACCCGGCAATTAATGCTTACAACTTTTTCAGGGCGAGATTAATTGCATTGTGTTGCATGTGCCATTTCCACGAGCAACACTAAATCTAAGCAACACTTCTTGCACGCAATTATTGCCGGTAAAAATTGCTCGTGTAAAGGCCCCTTATGAGTTCAGTCAGCTACTTTGTGATTAGTGGTACTTGCATAACGGCCCTCAATTCGTACTATTAGCTCCTGAAAAGCTTGCTCTAGTCGCCACTATATTATAGATTCGAACCCTCCTGAATATACTTCAAACGACGCTCACGTGATAATTCAAATCCGTAGATTAATCCACACAATTTCAAATTTATATAAAATGAAATACCCCCTAGGTAGATGGGGGTATTTACAAACTTTAATCATAGCCAATAAACTATAAAAACAATCTTATGATTGAATAAAACCAAAAGCGAGTACACATGCGAGAAGAGAATCATTTACAGAATTCATGCTTCCGTTGAAAATATAAATGTCCATGAAATGTTAAATAGGTATCTACTTGTATATTTAAAAAGTATAACACCGTGTACCTAAAATAAAAGCTGAACAGAAAAAAACAATGAAAACCAAATTAATCCAACTCATACCGGCCGAACATGGAAAAACACTTCATCAACTACCACAATAAACAATTCAATTACGATGTCATCAATTTGTTATTATGAAACGCATAAAGTGGGGGATTAGGTCTTCTACAATGACGCACAGCATTCTGGAATGGTGTGTACGGGTCCAGTGGGATTAAGGTTAGTTCGAGGAGTGTTCAAGAGAAAAATAAATGAAAGGCTAGGGGCGAAAAAAATAAACACACAGATTGAGTGGAACAAACCTGGACTACTCAGGCTAGATGAACTGGACCCTAAAAAACAGAAGAGTGGCAACTTTAGAAGGGCTACAAATGGTCAAAATTGGTTCACAATGGAGGGGTCCCGTCACCGCGAGAATATTTACCGTCCCCCTCCCACCTCCCCCATTCAGAAACCGGTCTTGTGGATCTCTCACAAGGAAGGTATTCGCTGACATTCGGAAGACTCACATGGGGTAGGTAACTAATAAAAACCGAACACCCACGTTTTACAGCCTTCGATAAATGTCTAATCAATTGTACATACAACATAAAAATCAGTAGGTAAGTTTTTAATGACTCGGAACAGGGGGTTTGTTCTCAGAGAGTCTTCGATAGTGTTGACATCAATCAATGAAAAATGTTCAATGCTGCTAAATTCATTCAAAAATTTAGGTGACTATCTGGGCGATTGTAAGCTGAGTCCAAATCCGGGGTAGCCGATGTAAACTGAGCCCAATCCTTCCTACATGCCCAACCCCTTGATGTGTAAACTCAGCCCATGATGCACTCATACTCGTTATCTCCTCAACTCGTTCACTGTAAACTGAGGACAATGAACCAGTTAAAAGTAGCCGTTCATTCCACCAAATTTTATTAAGAGTATGTTTTTATTCCGCAACCCCGTCCACTTGATCTATTATAGTACCATATAGATTAGTTGGACATATAATATGTCCAACTAATCTATATGGTACTAATCAGTTGATTGGGGGAGGTTTTTATTCCGCAACCCCGTCCAATTGATCTATATGGTACTAATCAGTTTTGATATACTAATCAAATTTGAACGTATCCACTTTGATTTGAACAAAACCAAGCTGGCTCATAATAACATTCGCACATGAAATACAAGTAGTTTGGGTACCCGTTCACTTGGAGAAACTGATAGACTCCTGGGGCTGGGCTGAGACTACAACTCGTATCGATGAGCGATTAGAGGGCTGGGCTGAGTTTACATGTTTATGTTAGATAAGACAGTCTGACCCTTGGGCTGAGATTACACCCGCCCGACTACCTGCCGGTATGTAATTCAATCACATTCTGAATATTCAAATGTCTCAAGTATGTGGGTAATATAAAGGCAGTACAATTGACTTTTCACAGCTATTCACTCATTCCAGTAAAACATCTTCGTTATTTGTGAAGAAAAAAATGTTGTGTTCAGTTTCTCACATTGAAGGTGAAGCCCTGTGTAACTGATTCAGATCATCTCATCTGCGTTTTCTTTCTGACCAATTGATCATGTTTGCCCGTCCGTATTTTGTTACATTACTGCAATACGTTGTTTGACACTTTCATATTAGATCTTCGTTAATTCATTTCTTCTCCAACCTTCAAGTTGAATATGCATGGAGCAAATGCCGTGTTATCCGTGAATTATGCGACAAAATTAAGATCCAAGTTGATAGTGATATTTTTTTTTTCAAAACAATCCTTGTATCATCAAAAATGAATTGGAATTAGTTGAGTATTCCCTCTAGGCTAGTTTCGTTTACCAAGAGAAATGTATAAACCCTGGGGTGAAGAGAATCGGTTTGTAGGTGTCTTGAAATGTGGAGGAAACATATAAACATGTAAAAGTAAACAGACAGTTCTTACCATTCGGGGAAACGGCTCCCGCTCCAGTCATCGCCGCTAAGGTAACCAGATTCTGCATACTCATGGGATTACCTGAACAAAAATATATAACCAAATAAGTCAGACGAACAGGGCCAGATTTAAGTATACGCGACAGGCGCACGCCTAGGGGGGCACACCACAATTAAAATGACAATATATTGTTGGTATGTCTTCCCAATGAAAAATCTCCCAAGGGGGTTATCACAAATAAAGCGTTAGCCCATTGTTCTGTTCACGTTCAACTCGCGAAGTTCTCATTTTTCCTAGCCCCCGATTTTATACAATATTATTATTCTTTATAAGACAAAGTGGACAAAGTATTTTATACAATATTATTATTCTTTATAAGACAAAGTGGACGTAACAACTGGCGACGAGGATGGGATGTCACTGGTCATGTTTTATTATTGTAGATGAGATTAATATTGTACAGATACTTGATACGAGACCATGATTGTGGAATATCTTTCACCGGTGCGCGTTTGAAATATCTTTCACCGGTGCGTGGAGCTGTTATAACTGACGAAGCATTAATATTTTCAGGCTAGACAATACTGAATATTCAGCGCAAATTCCCTTAAAAATCGCCATTTCCCACATCATTTTTCAAATTTTCCCCACTACGGGTAGGGCCTGTATTTTTTAAATCCGGCCTTGAAGACTATGACAAGGACGTTGAGCAGAGCTTTCAAGATTTACGATAAGACATGGTATTGCGTTCAGCAATGATAATATCAAATTATGAACAGACGGGTAGACCATCTGTATGTGAGATTTTGAAACGACTGCTAGTAGGTACGTACTACGGAACGTTTGATTAGATGATGATTCAAAGTACTGAGAAGTAGTTGTGCACATCCATGTACAAAGTCGTTTCCAAAACCTTAATGGGATCCCAACACAATTTTTCACGTTACACTAGTGTAGGAATATTTTGATCGAAATGTCGGAAATACGAGTAGGTACATAATTGTACATTCAACATTGGTATACTCAACGTGAAAAGTTGTGTTGAGATCCCATTTAGATTTTATGTTTCATGATGAGGTTTTATGATATTATCCCCTTACGACAGAGATCGATTGTCCACTAAGGTTCCTTGAAAAATGACCTAATTGATAAACATCTGCATATTGAAACTTTATTATAAATAATATTTATAATAAAGTTTCAATATACTATACTAAAATACTGAACAACACATGCAGTTACTGGATCTTATAGGGGTTCCGAGTGGCATTCAAATGTTACTTAACATTTAGAAATGTTGAGTATACCAGTAAAAATTATTAATGGAACTTGAAAGTTGGGATACAACAGTCATAATATGATGAACAACAGACATATTATGTAAGCTGAAAAATACCTTCTTAATAGTTCGAAACAAGCACAGATCAAACCTGCCGAAAAATCTATTTTCAGGCTGTTACAAAATTGATCAAAGCAGAATGTGTGGTACAAATAATCAGTGAAATTGGATGAGAGGATGGTAATTTGAACTATGTGAGTCTATTTTTTTATCACTAAATGAACAGTGAATTTCAGTAAGAATAAAGCTAGAATTATTGTGTTAATATTAATTAATAATTAATAAAAAAACTACTAATTGGTTTCAACTGACCGTACTGACCATTGGCAACAGAAATATTAGCCAGGCCCTGGAGAGCTGCCAGTCCCTGAAGATTCGACTGGTTGATTTCCACAGGCAACGACGGATTTGATCCATTCAGTGCCGCGAGGTTTTGTAAACCTGGAAAAGTCCAATCTATTTTTACATCTTTGCAAGGTTTCAGTAAACATATCATGGTAACGCGAATTCACGCGTGGTAAATAAAGTACTTCAGTTGGAATGACGAGAAGGTGCCTACTTAAAAATACTGGTAAGACTATGGGCAAATCTATTAATGCAGATGAAACAGGGTTAAGTAGACATAGTTGATAAGAACGACTGAATGATAAGTATCCAATTTTAATATGAATGAGTGGGAATCTGATGTCAGGGGGGCCTGGATACACGTGCTTATCCCACAGGTGCTGCCATAGCTCGACAGGAGGTGCGGGGATGTGGACTACACTACAATGTTCCTGTCAGGCCATGGATACTTCTGGTCGTACCTACACCTAAGAACGCTAACAGGCACCGCGAAGTGCTGGTACTGCAATGCACCAAACGATGATGCAGAGCACTCATTTTTCCACTTCGCCAGATGGACAAATCACACCTACAAATCAGAAGACGATCTCCAATCAGCGAACATAGTCCGAATCCTCAAGACGAAAAAGCTAGAGTTTTCCTCAGGTGAAAACAAACTGGAGACTGCGAGATGACACCAGAAGGGCACATAACATCGCCCAGTGATAGACTCCTAGTAAGTAAAATATATATATATTTTTTCAAATTCTGGCTAAATGCAAACATTGCAGTTGTAACGTGTGAAATGAGCGAGCAGGGTCTCAAATAAATTTCGATAACCTTTCGATAAATTTCCTTTCCTCTCCCCTGTAAGCGTGCAAAAATGTTCCGCTGTTATGGTTAGGGCTCCGATTTTTTATCTATGAGGTAAGCCCTACAGTTACAAAGTCTAATTTACGTTCAATTTTTTTCGTGAATAGGAAGACGGATTTTACTATGGCGCCCAGAACGACCCCTCTCCAATGTAATGCTGAATAATTGATTGCGGGGTGGACTAGGTCAAGAGGATAAGGGTTAGTGGGTTTTTATTAGTGAGTGAAACCTCACACGGCTGCGGTTCCTCCAAAGCTTAACAAGATTTTAACACTGTTACCCTCGGAAAACAATTAAATATGAGACAATTAAGAACAGTGACGCTGTGGCATTAACACACTAGCAACGTCCGAAGAAGTATTAGTAGCAGCCAATCAACTACTGTCACTCAGGAATGATGATTCGAACTTGGGGAAGATCTGATCTTATATTCAATTATACTATCAATTCTTTTTGTGATGTTCGTATTTCAATTCCTATCAATGCCACTAGTCGAAGGGATAAGACAGCCAGGTAATATGTATGTGAATTTTTCAACTCATGGTATTCCTAGTATGTACGTGATTTTCTTCGTAGTCTTCACAACTCCAATTGGCAGATGTCTGATATTCTTTGACAAGGGTTCTTGTTAGTTGTCTTGTGATCAATACAGCACCTTTCTTAGTTCAACTCTCTTGTCGTTCAATCAACTTATTTTATGAAACTGTAATATTAGGTCTAATCAGTAATACTATAAAAAATCAATGGAGAGATACTAACTCGGTTGATAGGTACCTGCTGGAGAGTTGTGAAGGAACAGCTGGGTACCCAATCCAGTGGCAGGCTGGGTGTTGTTTGTTTGCAGGTGTTGAAGGATTTGTAGAGGCGCTAAACAGGAACTAGGATCACTCTGAAATACAGACATCTACATTATTCTCAATAACATGAAATTTGCTAAATTAGGGATCAATCAGTTTCAAAATCACTGCAAGGAGCGATACAAAGAAACACAATAAATACTTAGCACGAAATAACGTGGTAAAAGTCCAGTGCATATAACGTGTTGAAAGTTTCATGAACAACCCTTATGATTATGATAAATATTCAGCATTAATTTTTTTCATTGACTTTAGTTAAACTACATTACAGTGAAATTATGAGGTTTGCACAAAATAATTAGAGGTCTGACAAATTCATAATTTACTTCCAAGTTGAGAAGTTTCCTCTGAGCTAATTGATCGGGATAAGGGCAGTTTTCAACATCGTTGAATTTTATCAAACTAATCAAACTAACTCGAAAATATACGTTCAATTAATGATTTTACAGGTTTTCACCAATCATTTTATAATTTAATTATAATTAAGGAATACAATGTATTCATTATGTCATAATATTAAAAAGTAAACACTTTAACCAACAAGCGCAACAAATATTTCAACGAAATGAAAACATTGGGCGCTCACCTGTTGGTTAACAGCAGTCGTCAAATAGGATTGAGGTGATAAACTGACGCCCGCCAGGTTCCAGAGGTTGGCGTGCATTTGCTGCAGTCTTTTTTGATCTTTCTCCTTTTGAGTATCAGCAAATTTAACTACCAGGGGGAGCGAGCATCCCTAAAAACAGACAAAACTAACATTTAGAAGGAAAAAAGTAGTTTTCTGAAACTTTATAGAAGTATGTAATACATGTAGTAGCGGCGGTGCAGGTATTTTAGTTTCAGAAAGAAGGTACAACTACATGTAATAGCTGAGGGGTCCGTGGATGAGTGCAGTTATGGACAAAATGGTCCTTGGTGATAGCCACGAATTTGAGGGCGTTACAAGTCAAAACCACCATTCATTCCATACTTTGTATTCTCCTGTACGTCCTGTATACCAACGATCTCTCAGAAATAGAAATGAACAGCCACTTTCGCAGACGATACAGCGATATTGGCAGTTGGGGATAGTCAATGACCAAGTTGAAGCGGTTAATATCTACCATACAACAATGGACAGCGAAATGGAGAATCAAAATGAATGAAACTAAGTCGGTACATGTCGATTTCACCAATAAAAGGATCGACTATACATATACCAGCTTATATCAATGGCAAAGTGATTCCTCATGCCAATGTAGTCAAATACCTTAGTATGACGCTTAATGACAGGCTTTGGTGGAGAAAGCCCACGTCAAGAAAAAGAAAGAGTTTTCTAAAATTCAGAAAAATGTACTGTGGCTAATGGGGAGGCGGTCAATACTGTCAATCCAGAACAAGCTTACGCTGTATAACCAAGTCCTTAAACCAGTCTGGAGTTACGGAGCTCAGCTGTAGGGCTGCACGGCTCAATCAAACTGGGAAATAATCCAAAGATTACAGAAAATGTGCTGAGAAATGTTGTCATTGCACCATGGTACTTTCGAAATGAACGACTCCACCATGAACTTCATATTGAAACCATAAACGGAGCCATCAAGCGACAAGCCGTACGACATCTTCAACGGCTAAGGTCTCACATAAACAAGGTCCGACTCCTTGACACAAGCGATAAATCGTACCAAACCACTCAAGCTCGCTTACGTGTGAAGGAGTGTATTGAATGCAATATCACCATAAAAATGAACAAACCTCAGTGATGTATCCAAGTTTTGAATAATATGCGCCCTAGTTTCAAAATAATATCGTTAATGCGTTATTACTAGCAATAGCAGTGATAAAATCTTTCAAACAAAAATCTTTAAATCTACCTACATGAGAAATTTAAACTTCATAAATCACACGCGACATGTCTTTAGAATGTATTTTTGTTTTTTAGGAAAAATGCCACACCATTGAATTACTTGAGATACAATGAAATAATCCAGCTGAAGAATCAAAATTTGATGGAGTATATATACTTCATATAATATATATACCATATTATGGTATATATACTTCAAACTGTAACTTGACAACTCAGTTTGTTCATGACACAAAAGGTCCCAAAAGGTATCAGATTGCCAATACACCAGGAGCAGCCATGGGAAGAACACCTCATACTCATACCATCATTTGCTTCACTCTGGTCGGCCAATGTGCACTGACGAGGTCGTTGCTACTGAGAATTGAAGAAGGAATATGACTACTCATTTCAAAAGTTTTAAACAGCAATTAACTGCTTAGTTTCGCGTACATGTGGGGTGGAAATTGAACCATTGAAGTTATCCCACAACGTGGTTTTACCCACCCTACCACGCACAATATGATCAAAATAATATTTTTATTCTAATAATATTATGTGTGCAAATTCAGACATCCATTGCAATTTTTTAACGGACGAGACAGCCAAAATCAACAACAGAATTCAAATCCTTGAGAACCCTCATAAAAATGATACTTATTGAACCACAGTTCGATAGCTAACACCAATGTCCGCAGGGGGCGTGAAAAGAAAACATAATTGTGTAAAAAAATAACTGCACCGTAAATAAATACCTACCTATTATACAGAAAAAGTTCACTAGCATAGTTTTAGACCGATGAGTTCCCAATACAATCGAACAAGTTCGAACACGTCATTTGAATGGTTCAATTTGATTAATTAATACTGACTAAAATTTGACGATGTAATTAGACCAACTTTAGGCACCTTACTTTGAAAAGATTCCCAAATTTGATCTGCAATCATTGTTCACGACATTGTTCATTGTTCAGTCATTGTACAATGGAAATAACAGTACCTATGCTGTTATACGAATTCGATTTCTCAAACCCTTGGCTCACTTGAAAACTAATTGACCACTCAATATAAAATTACCTTCTTAAATCCAAAACAATACATACCTTTTGGAACCGCCGGTACAACGCTATTTCAAACATTATCATGTTTACAATAGTAACAATGCTTACAACGGGCGGCGTATCTCCGACTCGGTTGGGCTGAATTTGATTATGAAGGGGCTAAAAATACACATGGGGTGTATACGAACTATACTAACACAGAAAAAAAAAACAGTGAATAATATGATTCGAAACGGCTTAGTCCCCCAGTAGTTACCAGAAAGATTTGCTACTTGTCTGTTTGTTAAAAAACTCATGCAAAACACAGAAACATATACAATAAGCTTGTGTACACATTGCATTTTCAAGACTTCATTTTGGGCTGTAATATTCTTAATACTACCTCAGCGTTTCGGCTGTTTGGTACTAGGAGATACGTAGAACACAAAAGTATTACAACACATAAATGAGCTAAACGAGAGAAAAGTGAGTAAGTAAAAGAAGGTGCACCGCAAACCTTGCCACATTTTGTTTGAAACGGACTAAAAATGTTTGATTTTATGACATTAAGAAGGAAATAGGCGCGAGGATATCCAACTACATCACAGAGATCATGATTGGCATGTAGGGGAGAGGGAAGAAGGACATTTGTTGAGCCAGTGAAAATTCGATGGTATTTTTGAGAAATCGTGTTTTCAATGTGGAAACTGAGTGAGATTGAAAACGATTTCCAGGAGACATTGGCTTGCAACTTCGTATTAATTTACATTATGCCTGGTATAACATAGTAGAGTTAAACATTGAACACTCATGGTGCAAGATGTCTGGATAGTGAAATCCTGAGTCTAATTTATTATTAATAGATAACCCATTTTATCAATACTGATGGTTGAGTTTTAAACTTTGAATCTCCTCCCATAAACTATGTTCCAACTTCTTTATTGCTTTTCTTTGCAAGGTTAGAAACACAAGGGTAAGTCTAATTGTAATCCAAACGCCACTTAACTCACTCACCGCTCCCCTAAACGGATGGTAGGAAATGGTCAACCCCTAATGGTAATTTTGTATGTAACCTCGAAAGATTCAACCTTCCAACCAGTTGCATATTCATCCAAGGAGAAGTTTGCTCTAAGGACACCACAGCAGTTGATTTCTAAATTCCGGCAGATTTCCAGATAACATCAAATCAATATTAGTATAATCGTACTCGTGGCTTCTACCATTTGATATAACTTCAATTTTCACAGGAGTTACGCGGATATTTAAAAAAAAAAAAAAAAAAAAAACGGTAAAGCCGCAACGAACATAATTATTAAATAAAAACTCAAGAAAGTGATTAATTATTATTTTTTTTTTTATACGACTTTGACACAAACAAAAACATCGTTAGTTTTGTCGCAATAAATCCTATTGTTTCTTTCAGATATTGATGTTTTTAATTACTCAATTATATTTACTGTGGCTCCAGACTAGTCGAATGACATAAAGAAAATGTTTATTACCAATTCATTTTGGAGAAAAAACAATGGATATTCCACAACGGTTTATCATCTTCTGTACAGGGGGGGGGGGGGTGTCCCGAGGGGTCGATAACTAGCTCAGTGATGGTCTTCAAAATTTATATAGAAGATAAAATATTTCGAATTAATTTGTATTAGTATAATTCAGGGGGTTTTACTTGTACCGTCGGCACTCATTTATAGCATGAAGTACTTACCACCAAATATTCGAAGTCTTTTCGACAAATATACCGTTTTTTCGTAGACACAAAAACCATGTTAGAACAAGAGGCTCGATGTCTTAATGTGTTGTCTGAACCAGCTGTTCCCTAGTATGAACAATGGCCTTTAGATTGCCCACTGCAATGAGCCCATTTTGCCCCCTGAAACGCCCCGGATGGTCTTAAAGAATTCTCTGAATTGAATTATATTCAAGTTTGTACGGAAAACTGTACCTACCGTTCCATTACAAATTACAAACATTCATTCTAAACCCTTTCTTATTGACCTGTGAAATATTCCAAAGAAAGAGGTTGTGAAATATTCCAAAGAACAACTTCTGGCTGTTCAGAGCCTGTAACCAGAATTTTATCTGCGAACGGTGGGATTTTTTTTAAATGAGATTTTCTGATTATAGGTACCTTAAAACCGTTTTTCCCAATTGAAATGGTTTTATTATAGAAGACGATGAACCGAAAATGAGGTCTTTAACGTAACTGATCAATATTAGAGATATTTAGATTGTAAGAGGGGTCTCATATTAAATATGACCCCTCTTACAAATTTTGCTAACGTCTAGTACACAGTCACCCCGCGGTTTCGTAAATACTTTAACGGTAACTCTTCCGGCGTTTAGCATCTGAAACAGTAATCGATATTTAATATCGATTACTGTTTCAGATGCTTGAGTTACCGTTTAAGTTTTTACGAAACCGCGGAGTGACCGTTGGCTCCAGTTGGCTTGAGTTGGGATATTGTGAAATTCGATCAATTTTATTTACGAGAGTTCTAAGGGTTCTGAAAGTGTGGACAAAATTTGTCCACACTTTCAGAACCCCAACTCAAGCCAACTGAAGTCTAAATCCGAAGCCTCAAGCCAAAGTCTATCTAAATCCGAAAGTTTTCAAATTTCAAACATTTTGATTTTTGGGTCAGACAAGGTTCAAATTAATGTTTCAGGTAAGAAACTAAGGGCGTAAAAGTCTTCTTGTCTCTAACCAGTTCCAGCCGGTTTTTTAAAAACGGAACTATTCACTTTGCGAGTTTACATAATGAATTCCTGGACGATGGAAGTTGAAAAGGGAATGAGTGGGGGAAGGGTGACTTTGAATGAAAATTCATATTATCCATTTTCTTTGGACATTTTCGACTTTAAATACCACGAGTGAATGACTCGGTTTATGAAGCCATTCGTTGTATTCAAAATCTCATGACATAGAAAAATGGCAAAAATCAAATCAAGCACTCATGAAGATAAGGAGGAGGTTGAAGGGAAAACGTTTGGAACTTGATGACGTGGCGATAGCCTCCTTCTTACACTCTATGACGATATTATACGTGATCTTGATGGTGATTATTGTGGCAAGGTCATTTCTGCAACTTATTTGTCCCTCTCCAATTTCTTCGATTCAAATAAGTAATGTAATCAATGAAAAAAAAAGAACTAAAGAAAAAAGGGAAAGGGTGAGTGTCATTACCTCCATAGTTTTAGAGTGATGCATAGCTTTTATGGCGTTGATGGCACACTGCTTCGCAGAAAAAGTGACAAACGCACACCCTGGGTTCCGGAAACACACATACATTACATAAGCAATTATACAAATGATGCCACAATGATGGAGAAGGGGACGGAGGGAGGGACAAAGAAAAACAGTCCTGCTTGTCGGGGAGAAATAAAATCATTAAAAGAAAAATTCGGACGAAGAAAATAAGACGATAACGGAAAAGGGGAGAAAAAAAAATCATGTGCAACGAAGGAAATAAGTCCGCAGTTTGGGAATTTCAATAAATTCCAAGTTTATAACGGAAATGTGAGGGTACTGTGGTCAATTATCTGTGAGTGGAAAATGTTCATTTAGTGGAAATTGGGATGTGTCGAGGTTAGAGTTACCACCATACAGATGAGCGAAAAGGAGACGAAGCATGTGAAGTAGAAACACAGAGAGAGTCAATAAAAATTGAGGGGGGCCCTAGAGGTTGGTACCCAGGGGTTTGAACACTTATTAGGGCTGGGACTAGTATGCAATTTATGGTGTAAATTTGGGGATGAGGAAACTATGTTTCTCTGATACAAATTGTGGGTTAAGATTCATGTTTAAATGTTTAATGAGTAGAGGTAGAAATTTGCACACGGATAGAGGTAGTGGTTCTGTACACGAAACCCAACATCAACTCCGGAAATATTTTGTAAGTACATTTAGGCAACGAGTTTCGGACAAATTCGGAACAACGAGTGGTACATACAATCACAACACAATACTGAAGTGAAGTGTATGAAACAAAAAAAATGAAAAACCCTGGGAAACCGTATTTTTGTAGATTCCAGTTTTCATAACAAACGCATTTTCCACACTAAACGTTCCAAGTGTTTGCACCAATAACGATTCGTGTTCGGCCGGCCGACGTGGGCCGCAAAATTGACACCGGCAGATGCGATGGGAGTGTGACGAAACGTGGGCCGCGCGGAAAAAACGCTTTGCGTGACCAAGAAGTACCAAATCCCCTCACAGAAGTCGCTTTTATATTGAAAGAGATCCTGTACTTAGTCGATATGTTGATGCTCATGTAGTGCCCACAACCCAATTTGAAACCGTTAGTAACTAATTGGTTAATGGGGCCTTAATAGAGCCTATTGTGCAGGCACAACAATGTTACCTTCTATTTCGCATTCACTGTTTACTCATAACACAACTCACTTATGCATCTTAAATGATTGGTTCACTACGATTCGCCATAATACCCTCATGAGTGGGCATATTACCTACTCTGGCCATATTACCAATAAAAAGTAGTTTGGGAAATTCAAATATTATTTGGAAGGAAAAATGAGTCAGATCTTGAAGAATTATTGAATGCACTAGGTATCATTAAATGATAGTGAAAATTTTTCACCAAAAACGTTCCTTCAATTGAATATACCTACAGTCCATAAGAGCCCCCAAGTTAAGGTGGCCATGTTACCCTCAGGAACCTTAGGAATTTCAACACTAATTACCAACGCAGGATTCATTCAAGGTAAGACTGAGAAAATTACTTTGAAATAAATATACCTATTCAATGTGTGAATGCTTCGAGGGCCAGTTCGAATTCGAATTGTGAAGACAGGTGTGGGTTGGAGTAAGTTGTATGAAATGCGCTTAGTTGCTTCAGTGTAGTTTTTTCATGTTTAAAACCGCTGTGCTTCACAACACAGTTTTAGTTGCAACGAAGAGAGACACTGGAAGAAACTTACAATATTATTGGAAATGTTCGTTGAACTCGGTAGGTAGTTGACTGTTCGACACAAATCGGTCGATGAAATCGGTATCTATCCATGTCATCATTTTGTGACCTGATATGAACCGCTTCATGTGAACAGCGATCAGGAAACCGAGTAAGTACCTACGAATGAGTAAGGTACTCTTTGGTTGCTATTAAAGATAAACGAGAAATGATATGAGGTACTGTCGTGCAGTCACGCAATATTGGCTTCATGTCGATTTGACTGACAGTTGCTTTTCAATATTGTATTTCGATTGACGAATAAATTCCTGATACACTTCAATTAGACTCCCAATGATTACCGTCTAAATTGCTAATGGAGACACTACTAATGCAATTTAAAAGAAGAATAAAGCTACACGATTTATATTGTTTCAAATTAGCAATTAGGTCCAATGGAGAGGAGTTAATTCGTTTCTAAATAACTAAAGCTAAAAATTTGGACAATTTCCGTGACCTGTATAATTTACCGTGACGTTCCAGCACTTTTTGGGAATTTTAGCGAATTGAGTGTTACAACAACTCAAATATGTTCCGCTTCCTGTTTTCCGAAATTGCTCTTCTTCAAACTCATCATTTTTTCCGGTCAAAACAATAATTTCAGAGAAATTACACATCTTCCACACGAATTTAGACATTTACAATTCTACAGGAATTACACATGTAGGTACATAATAATTATATTATAATACCTACATATTGTACGTGAGTATATATTTAAATATACATAATAATATTATGTACATATTATGTGCATTTTAACAGAGCTCTGAAACTGATTCATTCATGGAGGCGCTAATAACTTCTGGACCCTTTGCCAAAGAGTGTAATATTATTCTTTATAAATTCGCTGTGCCCGTAACCTACAAGGGGGATGAATTATTGGTTGTAATAACATCATTATTTAATTTAGTTTCTAATAACGTGTTGTTTTCTGTCACGCCAGTTCTTGAGTCAACCGCTAGAATGCAGGATGAGAAAAACGGTGCAAGCTTTGGCACAGGACGTCACTCTCCCTCTCTTCCGAATTGCAATGCAGGTGTAGGCCTACATTGTTCTCACCTACTCGCATATTCATGAATATTGAATTCGAATTGCAGAGACTAAAAATAGTCTCACATACTAATATCACACTCAGTAAGAAACGCCACCTCCTACAATCATATTGACGAAGTATGATTCCTCCTCCGGCAAATCATGAAGGAGGAAACCATGATTTCGTATGTTACGATCTGAATTTGGGATTCAGTAAGACCGGGTATTTAAAAAGAGATCTCATCAATTTTTAGGCGTATAGCCTTAACACCGTACTGAAGAAGTCAAAGGTATTTTCGGACTTCTGCACACCACCAAAATTCTTCGCGTTATTGAATATCATTTATACTTCGATAGACAAATGTGAGGTTCTGCGACGGTTCATTCAGAAAATATCCTGGCATGATTTTTTCTTTGATCTCTTGTCATTTATCTCTTTGATGCTTGAACTTCAATTTTCCGCCCTTTAATATCGTGATAACTGAATGACTTTACGTTGTGACTCTGCCCCAAAATGGAAATTTTGGTGTTACATAATGTAACATTGCGAACATAAAAATCCACATTTACATTAATTTGTACAATGATCATACATCACATATAAACACACTGATCTTATACATACGAACACACGTTCAGATGGTGACCTGTACATCGGACGATTTACAGAAACTTGTTTCAGCCAGAACGTATCACTTCATAACATGACCTTGACCACGAACCATTTCATTTCACCAAAAAATTAAGAACGAGAACAGTGAATGTTATAACATACCGAGAAAATTATAACGTCATTCGTATTTACCTACCTCGATTTTTCGCATCACAACATACCTCAACGATTTCGGAAGTAGCTTCGTTCATCCATACAATTTTTCACGGAGTTTTTGAAAAACCACCAGATGCAAACGGGAGGTAAAGCAACGGATCCGGCAGAAGGCCAAACGTATCGATCATACGCACAACCCCGACTATAAATTCCCCTCACATTTAGAAAGTTCTTTTCGCCCCCAGCAAGAAGTTTAGCCGCTACCTCCGCCCGGCACGTACTCAGCCAACATCCAATGCATTACAATAATCGAAACATAAATTTTCAACTTCGGCAACAATCCATTTCCAGTTGTCAAAAACTCGATCTCATCAAGAACACTTTCACAATTGAAACGGTACGTTTCATTACAGTGGGAATGAATGTTTTCAGACGAGTTTCGGATCAAATTGAGTTTTTGATCCAAAAACTTTCAACTTTTAGGTGTTTGTTAATTAGCCCGGGTTAGGTCTCCATGTGCTCCAATTGGAAATTCAATTCGGTACGTTTCACAACATTTCCAACAATATCCGTAGTTCTACACAGTTCACTCTTCAAGTTTATTATAAAAGTTCAAATAAGTGATTGAATGCAAAAATATTGGTTATGTAGTTACGTAGTGGAACAGGGTATAACTTTTTTTTCATTATGAATCATTCCCTTCGTGCACATAGGGTGGAAAAAAAGGAAAAAAGAAACCTACCACGTCGTTTATTCGCCTCACTGATTCAATTTTGAATTCAACATCCAAAAAAAAAAAAAAAAAATTGAATTCACAGGGATGCTAACCAAATGGCCATGTCCTCAGTAGCGTTCCCTTAGCCACTCATCACCATTTGCGAAAAAAGGGCGAGAGATGTTAAAATAGATTTAGTGAGATACAAAGCGATTGAATTAGTTTTGTTTATCATGCAAAAGTGAACAGATAGGCGCTTACATCTACCAAAATTATGACACCATTGAGAAAACTAGGGAAATTCCTAGAAATATTACAGTAGAAATACTAATAGACGAAACGTGACCAAAAATATTAACTAAGGGGTGGGAATTGTACTTCAACGGTTAACCCATGTATCGGGAATCGGTTTGTCAACCCTCAATTCAACTTTGGTGATAACACTGAAAGAAAACTGAAAAATAAAACGAAAACACGTGGCAGAGAGTAACATAAAAAACATAAATTGAACAAATGTCACATAATTACTTTCAAAGACAAGAAAAAATCATCTTCTCTAAAAAAAATCTCAACAGCCCAATAGTAAGAAGCTACACAAACTGTTAGCTGTGCTCATAAAGGTAAAGGTATAGTAAGTTGATGGGGAAGACGAATGGTTTTAATGAACAGAGGGATAAGAACAAACCTTTTAAAAAATATCGATTTCAATACTTTTTTTAAATCAATTTTGCAGCGACATATAAAATCATGTGTGACACCGAAAGAAGCCAACCAACCACACACTACTGTAAAAACATAACACTTTCTCCAAAAATATACTTTTGGAGTTATGTACAGTGAGGTTGGGGAGGGAGCCGATTTTCGTAGTTTAATTGATTAGTGCCTATTGATATGTCTGATTTTGATGGTCATCTGAGTTCAATGATCAAGCATGTGTGAGTTTGAATACAAATTTGTTCAAAGTAACTGATCACTGCTTGTAAGTATTCGGTTTAATATAGTAGGCCTTTAGCATTGTAGTGGTAGTAAATGCTCAAATTTAGTCCTCGATATACAAAGTTAATATCATTTCAACGATAGAAGATGAAATCGAGTAGGAACAAATAATTTATTGACACAAGTTCTTGATTATAGTTTGATTGCTAGTTTCAATATTTTTATTTATATATTTGAACGCAAATGACCATCGGAAAACCAGAATTGATGAGCAATCATCAACGGAAATCAACAGAATACAATTTCGGAATTTCCGCCCAAGTTCCCGAAGCCACCCGAACACGGCCGAATATAACACAGTACGAAAACGAGTAATAGATGTGAGGTGACTCGGAAAACGTTACCCCCCAGTGAAATCATTACTGTGACATAATAACGTAACGACAAACTGAAAGGTGTGGTGAGTAGAATGTATTAAATACACTGAATTATTAACAAATTTTGTTAATAATTCAATGAATTTAGACGAATATGAAATATGACAGAATCTGATGCTTTCCTTTGTTCAATTAACATGATGTTAGTGGCATATTAATTATCCACCTCCTGAAATGTAGAGGTTCAAAGATATTTTTTTGCGGTGTAAGGTATTGAATCCAATATCAATTTGATTACATTTTTGGCAACCTACAGATGTATGGAGCTGAATCGTAGGGCACTTTTCCATAGGGAGTTCACTTCTAATCAACAGCTCACCCATTTAGAGGCGTTATACATGAGAAACTGAAAAAGATTTGTGAGGGTGTTTTGCGTGAAAAATGTTCAAAAATGATGTATTTTGCTCCTAGAGTAAAAGGTTCCTGTAATGAATAGTTCATAATTACGTAGTCAAGATTTTGTTACGAATTGTGCACACAGGTAGAAATTTCACGTTGAAGGGTAACCAGTTTTCCGGGAGTCTTACCCAAGGGAGGGGGTATTTTTATTTCATTTTTGAATTGTTAGGTTTCTTTCTTTTCAAGGAAAGGCAACGCACAGTTTCGGAAGACCGGGCGCCCTTACCTTTACTCTGGCTGGCCGTGTCTCTCAGAACAGTGCACTCCTCGATCGACCCAAAACCTTCGAACATTTGCCTCACGTCGTTCTCATTGTATTTTTTGCTCAGCATACCAACGAACAGTTTACGCTCTGAAACAGAAAGAAAGATAAACATAAATCAAACGGGAATCTCAAGAATCTGTACGGACGAACCGAGTTATTAACACTTGTTCCGGAGCAATCATCGGATTACGTCTCGGCTCCGACCAAACTACGCAACAATTCAATAATATTAATATAAAATTATATTGTATTTTTGTTTACAATTACATGCGGTTCAAATTAGTATTTGTCCTTAAAAATGAGGGTTGTTTAAAGAAGACAGTTTGCGCTACGCTGTTGGCGTTACGTTATGTTCCGTGGAATTTGAAGGAATAGGTGGGGAACGATATGTGGACCAAACCTTGGACGCTTGACTCACATGAGTGATAATAGAAACTATACGTTGGCACAGACTGATTTTGATAAAATTCATATGGAACAATTCAATTCCTACCTCCCAACCTCCAAAATGTAGGCATTGAGAAATGCGTAATCATGATTGCTTAATTGACGAAGGGTATCAATACACGTAGAATTGAATGTATTCTTCAACAGGGATCATTCTAAGCCACAGATAGATACCAAAAATGAAACGGTCTGTCAAGTGACACCTCATTTTAAAGGTTTTTACACGCTGAATAAGATGGTTGAGTCAGAATTGCTATAGCTTATTCCGCTCTCAAACTGGAGCACTTTGAAGATGAAGGAAACGTGGTTGATACTTCATGGACATCATGTTCTTCATGGACATCATGTTCTTTAATGGAGACATTTTACATAAAACCAATTATTTCTTCGGAAATTCGCTCTTATAGCCATGCTGCACGACTGTGGATTTTTAGAATTTAATGGGGTTCAATCTCCCGCATGAAGAGGTTTTTCTGGGACGCGCACTCATGTGTGTTCCAGATCAGTGTTCAACATTTGGCACGGAAAATGATGACGTGGGGTAAAGCTGATTCACGTGTCTTAATCTGAGATGCTGTTCGTGTCTGGGGAAAGGAAGTAATCGGCAAATTATGACCAAACACAGAAGGGATCAACTCAGTTGGGATAAAGGTTCTTGTGAAGTTTAGAACCAATCGTAATCGGAAGATGTTGGGGAAGCCTTTGGGGGATTTAGGGACTCTGGAAGGTGTGCGTGGGCTATCAGGAAAATCATTCTTCCCCCGATGTGATTGAGTTGGAGGACGCGTGGCTGGCAGGAGATAGAGGGAGAAGAAAAAGGAAATTGATTTAAAAGGAAGAGAAAGGAGAAACGAAAGGTTATTCAGACGAGGGAAAAGGTGATACGGGCGGATCCAATTCTTACACCCTTGAAAAGGAGGTTTGAGTGAATCAGAGGGATGAATATAATAGAAAACTCTTATGTTTTGATGTGAGCAAAAACATTGGATCTGGATTTAAGGAGGTTGAGCTGCCGAGTCAAGGACACTCGCCTACAACCTACCCTTCAATATGCTACATTATCAAACATATTGAACCGTTTTTCAAAATCATAACTATCCTAAAATTCAACAATTGATTGCCCTCTACCTGTTTCTATTATTGGATTATTTGTTAATTATTCAAGATTATTATAAAATTCCATAGATTCCAGTTTCATTATTACGAAAAAAACGTACCTTTGTTATACCTAAATTTACACACAAAAAAAAAAAAAATCGATTTAGCATTCCAAAATCCACGAAGAAATCGGCCCAAGACGTGTGTGAATACAACTGTATGAATACACAAGGCGTGTAATTTTGTTGTTGCTGTATTTTACAAAAGCAAAAAATCAAATTTGACCCACTTAGTATTTTCCAAAATTGTTCATCTTCAACCAAGACATCTATACATCTTTCCGTATGTATACACATGATAACATTTCGGCGAGATTTCGGATTTTTAGGATGTAGCTGTGGTTAGCTACCGTCAGAATTGACACATATACAAATTACATGCACATGTGTTCGGCGTACAAATCTCACTGATTTTCGTATTACGAGAAATTCGATCCAAAGTTGGTAGATGCCTACACAACTCTTGTGATCGGTGTTTGTAAACATTTCCAACGGCCCTCTCCGCCGCAAGGACATCAATAATCAATAACCTTGGACCATTTTCCTGTTGTGAAGCGACTCAAGCTCGACGACACGGTCAGAGCTTACGTCTATTCTAGCACCAAAATGTTCTATTGAATATGAAAGAAGACTGTAATACACGAATTATTATATAGGCTAACGTGAAGTGATGATTCTACTTTACTTTCCAAACAAAATTGGTCTCGATGTGCGGAATCGTATGATTTCGTTAACGATCGTGCCAATGTAGGGTTAACTTAGGTTACAACGTATACTAATCTGTAGTTTGCACCAATCTATTTTTAGTTGAATATAGAGGGAAACGTGTAGGTAGTTTGAATGTTTGAAAATTCAGGACGCTAAGCTTCTAAAATCTAAATTTTGCTAGCTTGACTGACATGTAATTGTTCTAAATAGCCGAGTGTCACATCAAAAGGAGTGTGACAATAGAAAATTGAAAATCGGGTCTTTCAACCTTCATAAACAGCATTTGTAAACTGCCGACGGAAATTCGGAGGTTACCGGATTATTCGGAATCAAAAACCGGGGCTGTTCTCTTCAATGTGTAGGTACGAAATACGGCGCTGCAGACAGAACAGTGATTTATACTGATAATAAACCGACGTGGAAGAATTTGTTTCAAACCATAAACGAAAACAAGCAAATTTTGAAGGGAGAATGGAATTGTTTTTTGGTCGAATCCTCTGGTTCAGTATTGCGAATAATACACCAAAAATAGGATGTTGGGATTAGTAAGTGACGCCAGCCCACTGAGCTTGGTGAAGTGAACGGGTAGATATTAGACAGATTGCATATCCAATTTAGGGCCCGTTACGCCAGATAATTTACCCCCACGGCATACGATTTCGGCATTACGGTATACGGTATACGATTTCGTAGTGTTACCGCACCATGTTAGGAGCGACTGTGTGCACAGGTAAGAGCCAGCCCATTAGACGCATCGAATCAATAGCACGAGTATAATTCCACTTAATCTCCTCAAGGTATCCGCTGGTAATTGTGCAAGGGGAACAAATAGAAAGGGCTTCGCGGCACAATTAATTCGCACGAGCATTTCAGTTCTGAGCCCTCACCATGACAATAGTGGAAACACGATACGAATGAATGTGTGGTTACTATACGTATACGCTTGCATCCTACATTACGTTTTATTTAATTATACACATATTACATCCGTGGTAGAATGGAATCGTAGTATGTATTAGAACCAATGCGACGTTTCATTGAACCTGTGGACAGCTGAAGGGCACTCAGAAGGGGTCTATACACAGTTTCTAGTAGCGTGATGCCATATCAAGCTCACGGTAATAATACTCGTAATATATTATGTTGTATGATACTGGATACCACGAGCGTAGCGTGGCTATGGACATGGGGGTACAGCACTCAATTCGACCCCCCTCCCCACATACAACCACAACCTCCCTAAAAATGAAAAAAAGAGACTTAGCTAGATCAGATTTAATGCCATCTAGAATGACACTAGCTATTATAATAGTTGCACTTATAAGATCATTTTGGATGTCGGGGGAGGTCCCTTTAAAAATCATTGCAGTTTTCAAATGACATTCCAATGGCTGGTCGTTATTTTTCAGGAAATTTAACAACTCGAGAAGAGGATGACTCGTGTTTCCCTATGAACGGCTGTTCCTGTTTAGCCAAGAAAATAATGCAGTCAACAAGCCGAGTCATAATCTCCCTGGTTTTTTTCCGTTCTCAATATGAAGAGATATTTGCGCGGTTTGTTGCACTTTCAACAAAAAAATAATACGAGGGCTCTATTGAAATTTTAATAAAGCAACAAAGGACACTAAATGAGGAACACTGGTGTTTTTCAGCAGCTTTTGACAAGTTGGTAATACTTGAGAAGCCACTACACTACACCAAGATGTTTTTTTAGAGGAAAACAAAATATTATTTTGTTATTATTTTGAACTACTTACCCTGATAACCATTGGTATCTATGGTAGTTCTCAACATTAAAACGTCGAGTGTACTCACGAGCCCTTCACCTGTCGAATTTTTCGCTGAAATTTCGCGAACTAAACGACCGCTAAAACTATAAAACTATAAAATAAAAACGAATAACTAAAACTATAAACGAAACCAGAAACTAAAATAGAACAACTAAAACTATAAACGAAACTAGAAACTACAAACAATACATGAACAACTAAGCACTATAAACAATCAAACAACAGCATGGATATTAACAATCGATGGACAGTACCATATACTCGTATCACATGAAAGCTGCACATGCGCATTACATCTGGGAAGCGATAGTCGCCTGCGCTGTCCCGCTCTATGGTAACAGTCATGAGACATACAAACACGCGCCGGAGTACTCACAGACATACACACACGCTGTAGGATGACGTCATGGGCGCCCGCTGGAATCTTGCGGTTTCCCTGAGGCCTGAACTGGTAGGTGGCCTCACGCAATAAGATATTTGTAATTTTTCTTCTTCTTCTTAAATTACTTGGCTTTGGCCATGCCGTTCATAGTCATTGGATTCGTGAATCAAAGCAACCATCAAAGGTAGGTAGCTATGGGTAACTGTGGCATAATGAGCGGGCGATTCAAATTTTCAATTGAATGTTTTATTGTTTATAAAATATGTTGTTAATTTCAATACACTTTTTCCTACATTCTTCATTTATTGTGGGGAAGCGCCGCTTCCTGCGCTACGCCCCTGCTAAATACCACTAATCTATTCTATTGTATCACTGACATGAAAATAATATTGTCGACTAGTGTACTTTCACATGGCTGCTGTGAGGTTTAACAAAATGTTTGGTATAGAAAGAGTAATACAGAGCATTCTAATTACAGTCTCAAGGTCTCAAGTTAGGTTATTAGATATGCATAGAAATTCCCGGGAAAACATTTCTCTAGGGGTATACTATCATTACACTAATTGCGCCTTTAGGTAGTACTACGGTAGAATGAAGTCACGAGGGATTGCAATGCTCAACACGGAGTAGATACTTGGTCGACCAATAACATTCATCTCTCCATACATTACCGAGACGGAGCACATCGTCGAAGTTGATAAAGTCGTGTAACTAGTCGAAGAGCGAGCTCACATCATTTCGTGGCGACTTCAACTAGTCCATCTCACTTTTAAATCGTATTTTGCATCAATACGTCCTGAAATCGCGTCGAACGACAAATTGTCGTATCAACACTCGTAGAAACGCCTAATGACCACGCAAGTGACTTTGAGTGGAGTTACCAAGGTAACTTACAGGTTGGTCTCGCTCCCCATTAGCGTTCAAAAAGCGTGTCTATTCCTGTCGGAAGCCGGCACTCGGAATAGAAAGGTGGTTCGGCTCAAGATAGACTGATACAACACATCCGTCAACGAACGGGCTTTCCGATAGAAAGGTGTTGGCAGAGCTCGGCCAAAGATTCCGCGCCATTCTTACGGACGAGAGTCTAAATTTAGTTAAACACCTCACGGTTGAGCTTTCAAGAAGGGATGCTTGATGTCGATAGGGTAGGGCATAAAACGCTCCATCAGGCTAATGTTCGATGTGACGCGAAGTGACCCGCCACAACATGTTGCTCGTTTTCTTCGACCTGAACAGATGGACCTGAGCCGTTGGACATCTCAATGCATGCATAGAGTCCCACTCATAGAAATATTGGCAAAAAACGTATTCTAGAGCAATGTTGAACATATGTTGTAAAAAATTAGGTGCCGAATAGACCTACTGTGACATGGGACACCCTCAATTCGTTCTGAAGGTACCTGAAGTTTGCTAATGCAAAACAGCCACTATGTTTCTCCAAAATGTCAATAATTGCCAACAAAATTATGAAATTCGTAGTTTCAGATTACAAATACAAAAAACTCTGCAAATTCTTGACACAACGGTTCATTATCTTCTTTGTACAGATCACCCTTCTGTCTAGATCACTAGGTCTAAATGTCTAGATCCTAAATCGATACCTTACTTCACAAAGGGAATATGTCCTTAATAATTTATGATGGACATATTCCCTTTGTGAATTAAGGTATCGAAATGTTAGATCAATTATTATTATCAATTATCACTAATTATTAACAATTTTATCAAGTACCTAGTGAAAATGATTATAATTTATTGTTAGGTATTAATAATTCGTATTTACTATTAATAATAATAATTATTAATTATGATTAATTAATACGATATAATTCTGGGGTTTTTAATACTACATCGGTAATAATTTTTCTATAAAAGAAGTACCTACGAACAAACATTCGCTCGTGCGTCATAGGCTCTGACGTACTTGTTGGCCTCCTGCTAGCCGTCTTACGTCATACGCTCGTGCGTCATAGGCTCTGACGCACTTGTTGGTCTCCTGCCAGCCGTCTTACGTCATACGCTCGTGCGTCATAGGCTCTGACGCACTTGTTGGTCTCCTGCCAGCCGTCTTACGTCATACGCTCGTGCGTCATAGGCTCTGACGTACTTGTTGGCCACCTGCCAGCCGTCTTACGTCATACGCTCGTGCGTCATAGACTCTGACGTACTTGTTGGCCTCCTGCTAGCCGTCTTACGTCATACGCTCGTGCGTCATAGGCTCTGACGTACTTGTTGGCCACCTGCCAGCCGTCTTACGTCATACGCTCGTGCGTCATAGGCTCTGACGTACTTGTTGGCCTCCTGCTAGCCGTCTTACGTCATACGCTCGTGCGTCATAGGCTCTGACGCACTTGTTGGTCTCCTGCCAGCCGTCTTACGTCATACGCTCGTGCGTCATAGGCTCTGACGCACTTGTTGGTCTCCTGCCAGCCGTCTTACGTCATACGCTCGTGCGTCATAGGCTCTGACGTACTTGTTGGCCACCTGCCAGCCGTCTTACGTCATACGCTCGTGCGTCATAGGCTCTGACGTACTTGTTGGCCTCCTGCTAGCCGTCTTACGTCATACGCTCGTGCGTCATAGGCTCTGACGCACTTGTTGGTCTCCTGCCAGCCGTCTTACGTCATACGCTCGTGCGTCATAGGCTCTGACGTACTTGTTGGCCACCTGCCAGCCGTCTTACGTCATACGCTCGTGCGTCATAGACTCTGACGTACTAGTTATCCTGCCAGCCGTCTTACGTCATACGCTCGTGCGTCATAGGCTCTGACGCAATATTTGGCCTCCTGCCAGCCGTCTTACGTTATACGCTCGTGCGTCATAGGCTCTGACGTACTTGTTGGCCTCCTGCCAGCCGTCTTACGTCATACGCTCGTGCGTCTTAGGCTCTGACGTAATGGCCCGCCGGTCGCTTGTGTTCTGACGTGATCTGAGGGAAAGGGTGAATCAAGGGAACAAATTTTTCCCGTTTCAGTTTATGTGCCAAAGCAAAGACATGAAAATGTCAAAAAAATGTGTAAATAGGTACCTAAGCCCAACTGTAATGTCAATTTTCTGACAATGAGTTTTCGACTATAGTTTTCAAACCTTTTTACTCAAGTACTTATTGCAATTTGAGACTGATAATGAGCTGTTTGCAAATAAAAAGTCTGATAACTACTTTATTACATCTTATTAATCTATTTTCAAGTTCCGATTCACAGTTGAATGTATTTTATTTAGATGTCGTAAAATTCGAAAACGATGGAATGACGAAACCTGTCGACTACTGACTCAAGTGATACTGTCGACTTCTAACACATGTAGGTCGACTACTAGTGCAAAACCATGTCGACTACTGAAGAAAATGTTGGTCACTGGTATCGACTACAGTAGTAACTACCTAGAGCATTGGGATTTTTTACAAAACTTGTTTTTCCCTTTTCAAACCATGTTGAATAATATTTCCCGCTGCCAGGTCTTTTAGGGAAGGATCTCGGGTACACAATGAACAGGTTTGCAATGAGAAAAAAACCGAGTGAATATTGAAATGTCATCCATTTCTGACCTATATTTAAAATTTCAAGTATCGAGCTCATCATCAAAATTTAATTTGTTTAAACAAATAGGTATTATTTAAACAATTTTACAGACAAGAAACCGAGTGAATATTGCATTGTGATCCAGTTCTGACCTATTTTTAAAATTTCAAGTCAATAGCTCAGCATCAAAATTTAATTTGTATTATTACAAAAAGGTATTATTTAAACAATTTTACAGATGAGAAACCGAGTGAATATTGCAATGTGGTCTATCCCCGACTGACGGTTAAAATGTCTAGACTGTAGTTTACCTGGAAGATGAAACACTAGGTCTAAATGTCTAGATCCTAAATGTTAGATTAAGTATTATTATCAATTTTATCAAGTACCTAGTGAAAATTATTATAATTTATTGTTAGGTATTAATAATTTGTATTTATTATTAATAATTATTATTATTAATTATGATTAATTAATACGATATAATTCTGGAGTTTTTAATACTACGTCGGTAATAAAAATTATTTTTCTATAAAAGAAGTAGGTACCTACCAACAAACATTCGAAATTACCTTCATTTCCGTAGCACGAAACGCACCTCAGAACAACAAACTCGACATCAGTTAAGCCATATGATGTTCCAAAGAGCTTGTTAGTATGAAAATGGACCTGTATTTCAACAGTTTGAGTCACGATCGTGTTGTGAGGCACAATCTTTGAGCCGTCATTGTGAACGAACGGCTGGTCGTACACAGCTGCAGATGGTCTTAAAAAATTCTACGGAACAAACTCTATCTAAATATGAAATAAAAAACATACCGTTCTATATGAATTTTTCGAGATATGAGATTTTCAAATTTTCAAAATTCGTTTTGAACCCCTTCCCCTTGACCTAGGGTTATGAAAAGTTTCGAGGACCATTGTGGGGTTGGTCGAAACCCATAAAAAAAATTTCGTAATTTTAACTCAACGCTAACTGGGCAAAGTGGCGCGGACGGCGTACGGCGGACGGCGTACGGCGTACGGACGGATTTTTTTTTATTCGATTTTCTGAATCTACGTATCTTGAAACGTAAACCAACAAATTTTGAGGGGGGGTTAAAATTTTTTTTTCTTTGGGCGATTCCAATGGTTCATTATCGAAGATAATAAACCAAAATGACCCAAATTTGAGTGTTTGTGAACAAAAAATCGGTGAGACCTATAAAAATCACCAATTATTAGCGAATCTCCGAAATTGTGTAAGATCATAGGTTGAGAGAGGAAGATAGGTTGAGAGAAGTTTCCGATTTTGTTTCTACCCAATTCATTTTGGATTATGGCATCCAAGTCATCTCTATTTTAGTGTGCCAGGAACAAGTCCGACGAGGAGGTGGCAAATTTTCTCCCCTGGCCCAGAGGGGACCACTTAAGAGTAAAAAAATGAATACTCGAACATATTCAATGAGAATATTAAATTTCTATTTTAATACCTCCTGAGTAAACTGTTATTAATAATATTTATCCACAAAGGAGAGTCTCGGAATCCCGAGTACCGGTTTTTCTAGCTTTCGTTAAATTTGAGCCGTTTTTCATGAAGAACAGGAAATTAGATGGTCAGACTACCGAGAAATGTGTCCTCAGTGGTTTTTAATCTACTAAATACTAATTTGAAACAGGGAACACAATTTACACAACAAACATTTAAAACGTAACACAGCTAATCTGATACATTATTGCTACGTTTGATGTACTGAACGATATTGTTTACTCTGAGAGGAAAGACGTGACGGTGACTCATGTTATTGTACAGAGTAAAAGACAACAACCGCTCGACAAGCGATAAGCCTATTCTTGGAATCACCGACACTTATTTCCTAATTATTACGTACCAGCAAGAATTGTCTACATTGTAGACTCTAAAATATCCCTGTCAGTGTATCACAAGCTGAAAGAAATATTAGTAAATTGAAGCAGATAAGAAATGTTCAGAGATCTACTATGGCACAATGTCAATTATACAGCCTTCCTTTGCTCTGCTGTGAAAGTGAACTAGCAAGAAGTTCTTGCTAAGAATATATAATATAATATTATTATAATATAATATTATTATAATATAATATTATTATATAATAAAAACTCATTATGTATTGTCGTGTTAAAGTGTAATAATTACAATCAATGTGCATTAATGACTCATTAAAACGTCTTTAATTTTTATTAACAGACTCATTTATCACAGCTGATTAATACAATGCAACAGTTATTCAGGCGCTAAAGTTGGCTGATTGCAGTCGGAATTGCAAATCTCGGAATCAAAAATATAGTAGGCAGAATGAGCGTTTGATGTAAAATTATGAAATTATGACAGAGACTTACGCCCTTCTGTACAACAAAAGATTCCTTTCCCATATAGTTTCACCTTACCTCCAAGTGCCTTAAATAAACCTACAAACTTTTTTTTTTAAATTGCATTTTTGTTCATTACATAATATAATGGCTTAAAAAGTAGTGAAAACCCATTTTTGTAGCTTAATAAAAACTCAAATATTTCCGGGAGAGGGGGCGGACCCCCCCCCACCCCCAAGCCCCTCAGTAAGAATTTTACCCGAAAATGTAGGGGGCTTGAGAGATACTTTTTCCCCTTGGCACCCCGTTGGGAGGGAGAGCATAACAATTGATTCTCCTTTTGGAAATGATTTCATGATGGACGTTCCTCACCACGGGCTGATACCTTTTTAATAAAGTGAAAAATGCCAAGTATTAGAGGAGATGGACTGTAAGAATAGGTTGAAAGGAGCTTTTAAGACCCTTTAAAAAAATCAAGTTAGGGTCAGTTGTTGAAGGGGACGAAGGCATGTCGGAGTTATCTTGAGGGGAAAAAAAGGGCGCTCGAGGGAGGGGATAGGAACCGATAGGCGCAACCACTCAGGGATTCCTCAATATTCCTCCTCTGTATCATCATCTTTGGACGGGGAAGGCATTCTATAAACTTCTATGCAACATTTCTTCCTTTTGCTCTGGTACCCTCGTACGGTCTTCGGCACTACATCCCCTTCTGAGTTGAAAGATAGCGTAGGCCTAACGACCCGGCCGTTATGTACATAAGCTCCCTTTCCCCCACTTCGCTCTCTTCCCAAGGGAACTCTTTTTTTCCATTTCTAAAGGAGACGTTCCGGTTTTGATCGGGACGTGATGGTTATGGCTGGACATTCCGCAACTGTGCCGCGGTCATGTTGGCAGAATCCCGGTGGTCTTTAGGGCCAAACATGTAGCGTAGTAAGCCGAGGGTTATGCCATAAGGATAACAAGGCTCAGATAGGCATTCGGGAGATAGATACGACGAATTTCCAGTACGCACACGGTATCGACGCCTCCCTTGAGGCAAAAATTCGAAATTTCACATACACATTCGTGAACCAGATCAGTGTCGTCGGAAAGACGACTCCTCCAGTACACAGAGGACCGAATGGCAAAGGCTATTCAAGACGTAAGAAGTGGAGTAAGCATCAAGGAGGCAGCAAAAAACAACGATGTTCCTAGAACCACTCTACTTGGCCACTACTTTCAAGGCCAAAGTAGAAGATTCTCAGCTGTGTTTTGTGAAAGATGTTAAAGATAAATTAAACCCAGGGGCGTTGCGTCCATAAGGCCACTTGGGCCACTGCCCCGGCATCCAGAAACACAAAAAACTCGACAAAAAAAATATGCCACCCAGTTGGCATTCGAATATCGTTCCGTATACTGCACCTAGCATTTTCACGAAGTCAAAGAGTTCTCTCTCTCTCTGTCCCAACCTATGTCCAGCATGGCTGCGGCCAAGACAAGTAACTGGGAAGAAGAAGAAGAAGAACGATATTCGATCATTCTATCAGAATATATCGACAGTAATCGATGTTTTGCAATCGAAATCGAAACCTACGCTCCAGGGGCCGGGGACCGGGTGTTGGCATGGAAACGGACACGACGCTTTACGAAGTGGCCTGCCTGCGCATGCTCAGTAGAGTAAAAATTCGGTAAGCCACGCCTCGTTCCGGCCCGGGCCACATTTCCATAAAAAAATCGTTTGTGTTCACAATCGATTCGATCGTTTCAATTCATCTTGTCATCTCGATAGTAAAACTTTCTGTTGAGTATTCAGTTTTCTGCTTAGGCATGGAAGAAGCCGCTTCTTCCATGCTGCTTAGGTTATAATTTTGTATGTTCCCATTTGAATTCGAGCTCCCGTGACAGATTTGGATTTTTTTGTGGTAATTAAGTGCGTTGTGTCCTGTCTGTGGTCTTGTGGATTGATCAACGTCAACATTCACAGATAAGTACTGCAGTGGAGGTTTGTGATATTATCATACCTAGCTCAAGCTAGAGGCAGCTATTCGTTCAGGGGGCATTTGGCAGCTTCCAAACTGCTTGATACTGCAAGTTTTCCGAATTTTTCAAAATGTTTTCCAACTGAAGATTTTGAAAACACGGTCACTGCTTACGCTATCCTAGAATCTCGGAAACTTAAAACTGAATTGGTGACAATTTATCAGAGAACCGATTTTACTCATTTCACAGGGATTTCTGTTGTTTTTGCACAACAATAACTTAGTTGATACTTATTCTGAAAATGAGAAACTACTAACATTATTGATTACAATTCCAATGACTTCTGCAAAAGCTGAGCTTTGTTTTTCTACGCTTAAAAGAATAAAAACGTTTATTCGATCAACTATTACCCAAGAGAGACTTAATGCTTTGACGATGTTGTCAATAGAGAAGGAAATGATTGCTAATTTTTCTGATTTCAATTGCCCCGCCGCCACCTCCTCGTATGAAGCTATAGCTTCTGGTAATCCCGAGTAGGTACTGGTCAGAACTGCTGTGAACACAGAGCTCACATTCTGACTTGCTAAGAGCTGCGGTTGATTAAAATACACCCATTTCTCATAAGAAGACTCCTGTTGGGAAACATTTACAGGTATTTTGTAGAAAAAGCTCTTAATTTGTGTTCCGAATTTGGTGGCCCACCATTTTCAGAGCCCACGCACCGCTACTGATTAAACCCTGTATTGATTGGGGAAGACAACAACGAGGACAGGAGATACATTTTGCCAAATTCTTCCAAGTGATTTTGTTCATTTTGCAATAATAAGTTACTTGTGATTTTAATTAAACATTTATCTTGTGATTTTATTTATTTCGTAATGTGATTTATTAATAGTCCACAGCTAGTGTGTAATGAATCATGCAAAGTATTTCTCTAGTACTTGACAATATTTTTCTTGAAATTAAAACTGTGCTCTACATTTTGACATTTTATGTCTTTACTATGGCACATAACTCAAAAAGTGTGACGTTACGGTGTGACGAAGAAAGCGTTATGAAAAATTTCTAATGATTTTCACGTACAACCGATTCGTTGCTACGGAACTTTAACTTCGCCAGTTATCATCGTACAAAAATCGCTCACCACTCGTTGGATAGTTCTCGATTTACCTAACCATATTAGGTACGTTAACCACTGCGGAGTGCGTGGCCGACAAGCTGCGCTATGAGCGTAATTGTTTAAATAATTGTTTACACACAGGTGATCATTCTCAATAATTTACTATATAACAATAAAAAAAAAAAAAAAAAAAAAGAAGTACGAGGTACGTGGTGTGGGTGTGGGAGGGGGCGCAGAGACATAAAATGTCCCTCGTGGTTGCGTACTTGTACGAAAGCTGTACATTTTATGTGCAGTTTCTTCGAAAATTCGCTCTTATAGTCATGCTGCATGACTGGGGACTTTTTATCTCAGTTTGATAACCCCGAAACAGAAACACTGTACTGAGAGTGAGAGTTACACCGATAACCCGCACACAGATGGATGCCAATGCATAAGGGATCTACTAACATTTTCTGGTTTACTCAATCTTTATGTTGCTTATGTATCCCAACCGTTGTATAACGCTATTTACTGAAGTGTTTTCCTCAATAAAAGATTTATTAGATGTCGATGGGCAGACTGACCAATTTGGGTGGACAAAAATCTGAAACTCGGAGATCCTTCAGGAAATTTCACGGTGATCACGAAAGTAGTGAGGAAGAAATGGGGGTTTCAGATATCTGCCTCCCTCTGGCCCCTCTGACGTCATCACCACCTCCCTTCGCTACCACCCGATCACCAAGCCAGCGAGCCCTCTGACGTCATAGGCTATGACGTACTAGTAGGCCTCCTGCCAGCCATCTGACGTCATACGATCTTGCGTCATAGGCTTTGACGTACTAGTTGGCCTCTGCCAGCCGTCTGACGTCATACGCTCGTGCGTCATAGGCTCTGACGTAGTGGCCTGCCGGTCGCTTGTGTTCTGACGTGATCTGAGGGAAAGGGTGAATCAAGGGAACAAATTTTTCCCGTTTCAGTTTATGTGCCAAAGCCCAACTGTAATGTCAATTTTCTGACAATGAGTTTTCGACTATAGTTTTCATACCTTTTTACCTAAGTACTTATTGCAATTGAGACTGATAATGAGCTGTTTGCAAATAAAAAGTCTGATAACTACTTTATTACGTCTTATTAATCTATTTTCAAGTTCCGATTCACAGTTGAATGTATTTTATTTAGATAGAAGTCGAAAAAAGTGAAAACGATGGAATGACGAAACCTGTCGACTACTGACTCAAGAGATACTGTCGACTTCTAACACATGTAGGTCGACTACTAGTGCAAAACCATGTCGACTACTGAAGAAAATGTTGGTCACTGGTGTCGACTACTAGAGCATTGGGATTTTTTACAAAACTTGTTTTTCCCTTTCAAACCATGTTGAATAATATTTCCCGCTGCCAGGTCTTTTAGGGAAGGATCTTGGGTACACAATGAACAGGTTTGCAATGAGAAAAAACTATTTCCCTACGTGAAAGGTAAGCTCAAAGTTCAAACTTCCTTTAACGTGTCTGACTTCTGATGCATTACCTTACCGCTCTACTTAAAGTTTCCAAGATATGGACCATCTCAGCTTAAAAGATCAGCTTTATGAAATATGGAAGCAACCACACATACCTTTTTTCGCTTATTTTTTATGTATCGGCTTCAACTGAAACAAGTTGTTAATAATTAACAACTTGTTTCAGTTGAAGCCGATACATAAAAAATAAGCGAAAAAAGGTATGTGTGGTTGCTTCCATATTTCATAAAGCTGATTTTGAGAACAACACTAACACACTCTTGTTTTTTGACTTCAACTAACGTGTTTATCCGTGTGTAGAGAATAGGGAGGTTTTTGTCGGTTGGAAGTAAAATACTGTACGGTCAGATTAATTATTAATCTGACCGTACAGTATTTTACTTCCAACCGACAAAAACCTCCCTATTCTCTACACACGGATAAACACGTTAGTTGAAGTCAAAAAACAAGAGTGTGTTAGTGTTGTTCTCAAAATATGACATCTGCCCAGGAAATGGACTACATCCTCATCCTCCCCCGAATTACAGAGTGGACAGGTGAAGATCTCGGACCGTGATCCAGGGTTTGAAATTCAAATCCAGCATTTTACACCTGGCTCTACAAATAGGTACTTCTGACATTCGCGAATGATTTAGTTCGCCTAAGCCTTGATGATCCCAAGAGTACAGTTTTATCTTACCAAGACGGCATGTAATCGAATGATAATGTCAAGAACACGATTTTAACGGTTAAAACACAACCCGAATTCAAGCAGGTAGGAGATGAATACGTGATTTGAATCCCTCCCGTTGAACCAGCTCCTCTTTTTCCATGGGAGGAAATTGTGATTCAGGCAACAATGACAAAAATAAGAAAGGGCTAGAAACAGGACCTCCAAACAAGGAATTGCGGGCGGGAAGAGGTGGAGATGAGGGCTCCAGCAGCAAATGGAAGCATATGGATATGATAATTTGAACGTGGTGCCACGTGCAGCTGTCGGCGACTGGTCGCGGGGAGGACGGTGAGGGGTTCAGTCATCTCACCTGAATCTCAATGTACTCGACGCTTGTTGGGGTCCTCGGGGTAAATGCGAGGCTCGTCCTCATCCTCGTCCTCATCCCATTAGAACCGTATTGTTTCCTCTAAAGGCTCCTCCTATCGTCTCTGGAGTGAGACTCGTAAACCCGTTGACCGAGAGGGTCCTGCGTTATACTCGTAGCTAGAGCCCTCTGCCTCGATAAAGTTGAAGCTATGCATTGGCTGGGAGTTGCAGGCATTTAACGGTCGACTGAATTTATATGCAACCATACGCCTGGTTGAAACTTGTCGGAAATAATAGTTTCCCTGAAATAGACCACCAGGAAAAAAATGTGCCTTGGTAGGCTCCACTTATATAATACATTTTATACTGCTATTGTGTTATATATTACAACTACTATTTCAATCACTTCCCCTTTCTTAATCCCAAGATATAAATACAGCATTTGTACAACATCAATTACTACCCACAGTATAATCCAACTGTGTTCTTCTGGAGCACTTCTCAGGTGATTTTTGGTATCCCTCGAACTCAATTAATCATCAGAAAATATTTTTATTTTTCGCCCGTTCTAAAATCATGTAGCAGAACGAAGGTAAAATGAAACCAACAGTTAATTTCGACAACAGTTACTGTTCTTGTTTGAAACGTAAAATGAACAAATAAATTGACACTTGATTGAAATTCGATTTCTATAACAGAAGACTATGAATAACTAGGAGAGATCCAATTTAGAATCGATCAAAATGTTTTCGATTGTGAGCAGAGCGGAAATAGTTTTTACTACCTATTGTTATGGTTGATTTGATACTCGATACTTGAGGATTCAGCGTTTAGGTAAGCCTAGTAATTTTTCCACAAACTGAAATGTCAAGATGAGGTGAGCACTACAAATAAAAACGTATTCAACCTGCAAGGCAAATTGAACGTAGGCCCTGATGCTTGATTCAATTAAAGTGATTTCTTCAGTCTCTGGTTTTCAGGTTAAATATTCTATCATGATATGAGCATAACCTCTTAACGAAATTGAGAGTACAATAATGTAATCGGATTTTTGACCAAACACATACATACAGAATACGTACGAGTTTCGGAAGTAGGTACTTAAAAATATTAATATACTTCCACGACATCAATTTCCTCGATCAGGAGTCATTAATCGGCAACTCCATCATTCCAAAACACAATAGCTTTTGGTTCATTATTTTCAATAATGACTCATTAGAATCTACCACCTCTATAATTGGTGGCTTTACGTTTCAAAATACCTAGATGAAAAACACACTTCGCGAGAGAACAAAAATTTGTTCGTTAGCCATATTTTGCCTGTAGTGTTTCTAACATTAGGAATGAAACAATTAAATTTTGTATTGGAGTTTTCGTAGAAGGTGCCAGTGCCTCCTTCAGGTACCTAAGCCGAGGTCTATGAAGCTCTGACGGTGTCATCCCTTTCCAAAACAATCTTCCGGCAGGTCGGTGATAATGGAAAGAAAACACAACTCTTGGCTGGACCACGAGATGGGAAAAATCCTGGGGATCCGCGTTCTTCAACTAGGGCTGGTGTTACCCATTCATAGCGGAAAGGATAGTCAAGTGGTCGGTTTGTCCTTGAGAAGCGGATTGACCGAGATCATCTCGCAAGTCACTGGTGATCTACACCAGACCCCTCCCATGAAAGATACCGCCAATCCGATTAGAAGAGATTGCTATCCGATAATCCCCTCAGAGCAAATCTTAGGCTCATAAAATCCGATCTAATAACCGACCGACCACCGAAGCGTCACTCCAGTACATGTGAATCACTCAGATCTTAAGCCTGACCATCTTGGAGAGGCATAACATCCTCTACCAGCTAGAAATGAAACTGAATATCTGTCAAGTAATCACATTTCTGGTAATTACTGAGATAAGACAGTCACTTCGCGTCGGCCGCTTGAATACCCTCTCCAACCTACCATATCCAATTCCATAAACCTACCAACTTGCAAATACTTCACAGGAGTCAAAATACTCCTACTCAAGTTGGTTACAAGTTGACTGGAATTAGTGATCAGAGGTTTACTCGTATTGAGTCCTAGATGAATATAAGATCAATCCTCTTTCTATTTTAGGTCTGTCTGCTCATTTCCAATGTCCAAGTATCTTTCTATGTGTATGATCAGGAGAAGGGGGAATCCACATAGTACAAAAGCGTGTGAATTTATTATAATAAATGTCAAAAGTGGGGCCATGTAGAATGCAATAAGCGTGTTGTGACCTGGAATTAGGAGTACTAAAATCTTGCAATGTGAAGGAATGGTAGGAAATGTAGCTGTACACAGAGCTGTAAATACACGTATTTACATTGAATGTCCAAACATATGAAGATTATTTTATATTTTGATGGAACGAGAATCGACGAAGCAACGTGGGATTGTGGGAATGTAAGAATACAGAGGGGTATTGCCTGAAGACTGACAACAGGGTGACACTCGTCAGCGGTTCAATGAACGATTCGGCAGTGAAAACGCAAGTTTACAGATCAAGTGGAGTTTAAAAGAATGATAACGACATCTAAACCAACACTGTAAAAGTCTGGAAGCCTCAGTAGTCCTTCAGGTTGTGGATAATGAATGCGCGGAAGTTGGCGGGTCAGAGGTGAGATGAGCTAACGGGCCCTTGCTTCACCTGGGCGGGTACGAGGAAAGGTTGTTGAGATTGAAGAAGAAAAAAAATAAAGGAATTGACAATAACGTTTATGGTTGTTGATTGGGCTTCAATCACGTCAATAGGGTTAAGCAATGAATCATTGAGAAATAGTACTTATAAAAGTGTGTCATGACTGTTGGATAAGGATATGGGAATTGCTAATTACTAGAACACTCGAGGTAGATCAACTGGAGGTAACTTGGGATATCACACATCGTTGAGCTGAAGCCTTCTTTATGAAATCCAAGGACCCAAAGTATTGCCCAAAATTTAAAGGTTCGTGTCGAAATCGTTTATTGTAAGTCCAAAATAATTTATGGACTGAAAAGTTAATGGTTTTGAGGAAAGCGCTGATGAAATATACTATATAGGGTACTTGAACTCCTCAAAACATGTAATTTATTGAAATTCTACACGATTTATGAACCGCCAAATCTCAAATTTGAACAATTTTTGTTCCACGAAATTTTTTTAAATGTATAATTTTATAATAATTGTTCACTAAGTGGCTGATTTCACTGCATTTATTGTAATTTGTAGCAGTTTTAAAATGGTTAAAACTCGGTTGTGGTGGTTTTTTATAGGAGAAAATTCGGAACCGAAATCAGTTTATAATGTAGTACATTTCATTCTCACTTCAAGTCTTAATTGTTATGATTATGTAATTGAGATGGTGATTATGATTATGTACATTGTCGGGTGACTCCTGATTATATACGCTCTCGGGTGACACCTGATTTCGGATGATTTTCGCTTACTTCCTCTCCGTTGCTACGTACCTGTAATCTTCGACATTCTTCTTCGTACAAAAATCGTTAAGTAACCACTTTTTCGATAGCTCTTATCTCTTTTACCAATACATGAACAGCGTGACGGAAAAAAACATATTTATGTTAAAACTGTAATACAGACTCCATTGTAGACTTACAGCTTATCTTAGTGTTGAGATACGAGTCTACTTCATGAGTTCACGAATTCTTAGGATGAATACAAGTTATGTAAGAAAAGCGGAGAAATGTACGAGTCGTAGATTGAACTCATTATGTACCACTGAACTCCAGCGTCACTTGATTGTATTCTATTTCATAAAAAATTCCAAAATATTTAATAAGGACATTTTTAGAATCCATATGTATTTTCTCGGTGAAGGTACACGAGTCATATGATAGTTACCTACTGCCTACCTCGTGAAAGTCAATGGTTCTTAGTAAGTGTGAAATCCGTGACATGCTAATACATATACATGTTGCCTAGAAACCTGTTATGTAGTCTTGTAGACGATGACTATCCTTGAACGGGTACAACAGTCAGAAAAATAGTACAAAACCAACAACATATTGTGACAATAGAAATGCACAATCAGAACTGGTCAACTTAAGTTTGTTCAACAAGTAGTTTTACTCATCAAATATATCTCAACCACAACAAGGAACTTACTTGACGGTTTATGTCAACTAGCTGTCATAAACTAGTCAAATTCGACTACGCAGTGTGACAAAAGTGTATGGTTTCGGATGAGCGAGTAACCAACTATTACTTCATCCCGGAGTGAGAGCAACTGAGTGCAGTAACGTACGAGTTCTGACGTTTCTTACGACCAATCATGATTGACCATCAAGTTTGAATAGTTGATGACTCACCATCAACCACCTGTGCATACAGACACTACTCCCCGGAAAACAGAGAGATGGTGACTGGTATGAATCATTGATACAATCTTCAAGTACAGTTGTGAACTTACAAAAGCTCAAACCCCTGGACTGTCCATTATTTATTTACCAGAAATGAATTTTTTAAGAAAATGAGGTACAACAAACGGTTGCTCGTGATAATGTGGACATTCACCGATCAACAGTGAGCTTTTCAATTAAATAGACGAGAGCTTTCCAACGAATGGTGAAATCATGTAATAGCACACAGAGTTGACACTAGGAATGAGGGGGAACAAACTTTGAATGTGTAGGTTTGTTGAAGAACTTTAAGTCGCTTTGAAGAAATATGCAGGTAGTTTCTACTCCTCATGTTTGGAGTCTTCTCAAATTTTATAAAGTCTAATAGAGAGATTCGTATCTACAGTATAAAGACAGTGATAGATCTTCAGATATTTCCTTTGTAAAATATCACAAAGCTATTTCCATTTCAGGTGGTCGTATGAAGGGTTCGAAGAAGAAATAAACCAAAATGCCTATGGAAAGAAACAAGAAAAATTCCGTTATGAAAACCAAATAAGCTCTTCACGATGTGGTGGATAACATTCAGTTGAGTCAAAGTGTGACTTATGCCCGACGAGTCCCATTGGACGGTCGCTCCAAATCTCTGATGCAGGTTGTAACTCATTAGTCCCGTCTGAGGTGCAGTCCCTCGTCTCAAACTTTACATAATAACCTTCTCAGTCCTTTTACACATTTCGTTGGAGTCAAAGACTACGAGGAAAAAAACTATTTCGAGTACTTACCCAACTTGGAAATCAATTTTTTATCCACCCTCCAGGGACTTTATGTTGATTTCCTACAATGGTATTCAAGCTGGGGGATATAAATTGTTCGTTTAGATCGTTCGTTGACGGTTTGAAAATTCCAGGACGGCATGAAGGATTTGAAGCTCGTTCCAGCTTTCATAATAATATTATATTATTTTGATGATTATGTCTGCAATTAATGAAATATTTAGTCGTATAAGCCGTCAGACAATCCTAGGTTTGAAAAAATGCTCACAGTAACAATGAAATTTAATTAAAAAACCTGAGTAGAGAAATTAGAACTTATTGTCACAGACGTTTCACGAAGAAAGCCTTCATTGAAGAATATTGTTACTGTGAATAAGTAACACAGTCTTTTGTTTTTGCAGTCGGTGACGTCAGATGCCGATAACCTGGGCGACGGACGAGAAGATCCTTATTTGAGTTACAGATGGGCACTGGTCTCATCATTTTATATGGATGCTTTTACACTTCATGTGAAAGGAAAGGTCGGTACCCTATTTTTCTCGGGAGGGTACAAGACTGTGAACAATGGTAAATGACTACTCTGTACGATCCCTGTCTGTCGATCTGTAGTATTCCACAAGATAGAAGCAACTTTGCACCAAAAATGGTCGAGACCTGAAGTCCCCACAGCTACGAAAGACGTATGTTTCATCATTTCAAGTTTCGGTCTTACGGGCAACCCCCTCCGACAGTGTCTGGATCATGTGAAAAGAGAGACATTTTTGTCAATTTTGAAATCCATTATTTTGAAGAGAAATACAGCTTGGAATGTGCGATTCATTTTCCTTTGTGTCCACATTTGGGAACTTCACCCAGGTGTAAGTAGTAACACGTGACGAGATCACAAATAAGAATGAGTACTTACCGATAGACGCTTGATACAACGTTATTATCTTCATTTCATAATGAAATTCGATACTTCAAACCGTCTCAACCCATTTCAAATGCACTTTGCTGCCCAGTGAACGGGTTGATTCGATCCATATACACCCAATCTAAGGGAATTGAGGATGTGAAAATGGAAAGCTCACACTGGTTGAAAGAACTTATAAACATTGTTGTACATACTGATATTTTTCATACCAATAAAGATGATCCAGGGGCACCGGATCAATGCCAAACCGGATAACTTGGTAGTAGATAATGGTAATGAACCATTTTATTGTTGCATTAGAAGCAACATAAATGCTTTGTTTAAGGGTCTGGCACACTGAAAGCGTGTTCTTTGTATCTTTGGATGTTGCATCGTTCCAGCCACACAGCTGGGGAACTACCGCCTTGGACAGTTCACGTTCTGTGTGCCTTTATTGTTTTTGTTTGAGCTAGTCGGTTCACTAACACTTCCAAGGATTTGTGTGCTTGTACCATTATGCATCTCCAAGTCTTCCCCTTACATATTTCTCGACACCCCTCCGCTCGTCCTTATTATCATAATGGTATAATATCCTTGCAAAGATTTCTCCTTTCCAAAGTCTCTTCTCTTAACTGGAGACTAACAATGGAGAGTTCTAATCCCTGACACCACTCGGCTATTGTTAATATAAGCTTCACTCACATTAAGCCCCGACGTTATTGTGTTGGGCTTCGTACAAAGTGAAGCTTAGTTCTTCGTTTTCTTGGCTGAGGCGCGGAGTGGAGATTCTAATTTTCTCTCTTCAACCGCTATCTTGATCGATATTGTGGAGTTGTAAGTATAATCCCGTGTCCGCCTATTACTCTTGCCTGGTGTCCAATACTACCGGGACAGTTTCGGGATAATCAGTGTGCACTCTCTAAACCCTTATGATGGCTTATTTTTGTAATCATCTACATAGATCTCTAGGCGAGCAACAGCGTAAGACGCCAAATTCAGCATCGATTCATGAGAATTGGAGTATCGAATATTTCTACGATGCAGGATGCAGTAACTTTGGAAGCATACGATACGTGATGATTTTCATACTCGTATTTATAACAAGAAACGTAAGTTGAAAACCAGTGATAGATGGTATTTTTTTCAAAATCATACAATATTTTATGTGTTTGATATAAATTGTAGGTTAGGTTGCAATTTGCTCAATCAGAGGCAACGTGAGATAGAGAGATTAAGGAGTTTCTCGTAGGTTTAGTGTATCCGCAATAGATCATAGCATCGTTATTACTAAACATTGGGGCTTGGTAGTAGCACCAAAGCACCAGTTGGAAAGGAATAAGGCTCCGGAGAGTGGAAAGCAGAGTTATCAGAATATGCAGCCGATAAGAAGAGAACTCTGGGCGGATGGTCTGGCGGGGAGATGGGAAGGTTTTATGAGGCAAGCGATGAGTCACGATGCTTGGCAACCTCTCCAGAGCAGCACGTACGGCTTCAGACGTCGGAACTCGTCTCTAGGAGGAAATGGATCAACTTGAACACAACTAGTTTGCAGGTCTGCAGTAAAACAGCTCAGTAATCCGTTGAACAGCCAACTAGACAGTTAACAGTTCGCCCTTCATCGCGAGAGTGCGGTCCTTAAATGTAGAAAGGCATGATTCACAAACGGAAAAGAACAAAAATCATTTCTATCCCGATAAAATAGGTGAATCGTTCCCTCAAATATAAATACCTATTCCTCTCACGAAATTTGTCTGGAAAACAATGTCTCGTATTCAAAAGAAGTATGAAAGGTTTCGCAACATACAAAATATTTTGAGGTACCTACATGGTAACTCCATAATTAAAGCCCTTGCGAAAAGATTGGCAGACTTTTATTCCTTCACAGATGCGTAGATTCATGTAACTCCTACCTAAATACCAGCGATCAAAATAATGAGGATAATTCATAAACCAGCAATTCGGGAGACCAAAATGGAGAAATTCCAAGTATTATGGATATAAATGGGGAAAAAATCGGGACTAAACCAAAAGTGGTATGCGATTTGAGTTTTTGCAAATAGAAATTTTTTTATTATTATTTACAAGTTGGTGCCCATAAGTTGGTACTTACCTATTATGAGCAAAAAATCAAACATTAACATTGTAGTATTTAATATTTAATAGTATTTAGTAGTAGGAGGGTAGACTTGAAGAGTGGTAGTAGTTGGGAAAATCAATAATATATCATGAAAACATACCATATCATGAAAAATGGCGATAATAGTACCTACTTAGTAGGTTGACGGTACTATGAGTATATGAGTACGTTAATTAAAAAAATCATTCATGCAGTATAATTAGAACTTTATTTTGAACAAAGACAGAAAAACCAATAGGGCCTATGACGATGAGAGGTAGGTAATTGCTGAGTGTGTAGACGGAGGCTTAGCGGGGAGTGAATGATACGAGCAGTATACAAATGATGATGGCTGATAGGATTTTGAGGATGGTCAATGCTGTGAGAAGACGAGTAATTGTAGAGCAGAGGCAAGTTACTACTGAGCCAAAATAGACCACTACAGGACACAACAGAAGGCTATGGAGAAATGAGAGATCGCTCATGGGCAAAGACTGAATACTACTGAGCCAAAAATGAGCAATAGCATGGAGCCAAAACTGAGCACAACTGCCCGGTTGGTTCTTGACAACCAGGTGTGGCTGCATAAAGTCCAAGTCCTGCTCAGGACATGGATTTTCCTATGCTTACTGGAACACCACACGTTCGTTGGGTGCTCGAAGTGGAAATAAGCACTGGGCATAGAGTCACTCAAAGAGGCTCAGTAGAGCTAGTAGTGGCCAAGGTAGTGCAGGTCAGCAGCATATGTGGAAAGGAGGGCGTGTTATAAACACTCCCAGGCTGAGTTCCAACACGGGCAAGGAAGGTGAGGTTTTAGTCCCAAATAACCTCTCTAGGCATCTTACGAGATCCAAATGCCACCTATTGACTACAGATTTCCACACCGGCCTACGAAAAAAAGACTACTAAGCCAAAACGGAACACATTCATGAAGCCAAGACTGACCACTACGTACCACTACCGATCCGAAATGGACCACTACAGTTCAAGACAGGCACATTAGATTGACCCCGAAACCAGCGAACCACGCTCGGCCCTCCTTCGGCGGCGGATCCAGCGAGCAGATTCCTCTCACCCGGTCGCACGAGCCCTTTGACAGGGTTTTTCCTAAGGTGGAACTCACCACACGGAAGACCGCGTTCTTCCGCATGGTTTCCCTCCCCAACTTCTACCTCAGGGAACCCTTTGGCGCCCGGCCCCGAGGACTCCCTCGTACCCTCCGCCCTAACAACGGTTTTCCCAAACTTCTCTTTTCTGCATGAGGTAAATCCGTAGGGTTGAGGGTTGACCCGCTAAACGACCTCAACCCGTCATTTTTCATCGTGGGAGGGCGTGGAAATTTCTTTAAAAACCCGTAAATTTACAGTTGGCCGCGCCTTTCAACGCCTTTTCTGGGTTTATTCAACCGTTTTCACTGATTTCACTCTGTTCTCCAGAGCTGTAGGTGAGCGTATGTAGCGGTACCTCGGATCAAAATTGGAGCCAACTGCGGAAGAGCGCTTCAATTCGGTGGAGTGTAAAAATTACGGATTGGAGGGTTGGAGAGTCCAACACCTCCCCTCATAAATCGAATGTTTTCTCGAACGATAATAATCCGAACTCTCCTTTGCAATAGGTATATTATTAGCCACTCAGCTGATCCAGGGCCTGGGCTAAATTACAGCTTAATAGTGTGAATATCATAGAAATTGGATTTAGGAGCCACTCAGCTGATCCAGGGCCTATTCTGCTTAAAGTCTAAGTCCTAAGGAGGCTGCAATAGGTATATTATTAGCCACTCAGCTGATCCAGGGCCTGGGCTAAATTACAGCTTCATAGTGTGAATAACATATAAATTAGCTTTAGGAGCCACTCAGCTGATCCGGGGCCCAGGCATCCTCAAGTTCAAGTCCGATGGAGGCTACATACCACCCTATAGCTTCATACTGCGATTAGCATGGAAATGATTGGCGTAACGGACGGACGGTTTCAGCCAGTTACGTGAAGGCTAAAATATGTTCCATGTTAATACAGGAATTATGTGCGTTGGAGAGATTTAATGTTTGTGCGCTTCAGTCCGATTTTGGTTTTTCATTTTCCGGGGACAAACCTCAGAGGCCTCCAACCTGCAGATTAAGGGTTTAGATTGGGATGGAGATTACCTGGAGGCGAAAAAGAACAATCAGTTACGAATTGTGTCATACAATTATGAATTAAATCCGCAAAAAAACCACATAACACCCAAGAGCATCCAGAGGACGAAGTTTGTGAAGTTACCTTCCGATTATCGCTGGTGTTACATTTCGAGATAGGGTTGGAGTAGTCGGAATTCGTAGTTCGACCAAAAATCAAATCAAATATGAACTCGTCAGTCTTGAGGTGTCCCTCGAACGTGAGTACGAATGTCGTTGTTAATACAGAAGGAAATACAGAAGGAAATGCTGCAAGGACTAATAATTTCAAATGTTGGCACATACTGGAATGTACATTATTTTCCATCTAAATTCGATTTTTTCGACAACAGCTACATGACGTCGGCGCCGTCCAGAATTATACTGGGTCGCAAGCGTAGCTAATAACGTTGCGTAATCGAACAAGACCAACGAGCGCGCAGGTGTGTTGATGAAATGCGACTGTGAAGGAAGGAATTCCTGATAGCGTTATCGCGTCACCTGAGGAACATGTGACGACGCATGCGCAGAAGCGATAATCCGGAGGTCTCCCTTCTCGGCTCGTCAGGCTGTTTTGTAAGTTTGAGCAACTTGCCATTGTTTTTTCGTAGTAATGGGGCCCGTTCAGACAAATCTTGTCGCCGAATCCCCCACTCGAACCTGTCACACCTTCGCAGTTGTTCCCTTGTCGTTCAGACGTGTTGTTTTTTTCCCCCGTTTCTTTTCTTCTCTTCGCTCGAATAGGAGCCAATGCGAACGAAATAAGACGGTTCATCATTTTAGCTCACATTTCGCCCTTTTCAGTCGTTCCGCGGAGGCGACACGTGGGCTTCGGTACGAGGTGAAACCTAAACTTCGAGCAAAACCAAATTATTCAACATCTAAAATCCACAGCCATGCAGCATTGCTTTAATAGTGAACTTTCGAAAAAATGACGTCTTATGTAAAACGACTTTATTTTTCAGGTTTTGTTACAACAAATTTCGTTTCTATTTTTAGCACCTGAGTATAGATTTTTCAACGCTTTACAAGATGTTGAAGTCAGATTTGAGATGTCTCACTCCGTTACCAGATTAGAGCAGATGAACATCTCAAGTAACAACCACGTTTTTTCATCTTCAAAGTGCTCCAGTTTGAGAAGAATAAGATATCGAGATTCTGATTTCACCATCGTGTTCAGCATAGAAAACCCTTCAACATGGGGTTCCATTTTACCTTCCAGACTGTTCAATTTTAGGCATTTATGGGTAATTCCCCCCCCCCTCCCCTCCAAACTCCCCAAAGCCCTCCTTAGAGTTGCCCGATTCTTCTCATCTACGAACTTAGCCTTTCGATTGCCAGGACGGATTTTTTGTGCAAATTTGAACTTTTAATCTCAATTTTATCGAGGGTTATCATCTGAAATGACACACATAAATATAGATATAAATATAGGAGGTTTTTTTTTTTACTAGGAAACAGAAGAGTAGTTTGCGGGTGAGGATGACCAACACTAGTCGTTGCAATAAACCAAATAACAACGACTAGTGTTGGTCATCCTCACCCGATATAAATATATATACACGTATGACAATTGGTCTCTTTTGGGACTAAATTGCCTATGCAAATTTTTTGGAAAGTCGAGTTTTAAAATTTTGGACCGAGAACAATGGCTTCCTTTTCTTCGAAAATTCGCTAAAAGTTGAACAATTTATAAAATTGATCCAAAACCCGACCGTTGGCACATTTAATAATTCAGAGGTATTTTCATCCTCGTTTTACTGTTTCCTGAACCAATCACACGCCATTGAAATGATCAAAATTCCTGCAATTCCTGTCCAAAGATTCATTCGGTTCTGAAAGGTTTTATAGAAACATAAAATTTATGTGCAGAAACTTATAAAAGTGACTATAATGAAACTGTAGGATTAGGTATTGTACTTGAATAGGTGTAAGTTGAAACATGATTGAAAACACATCAATAAAAAAAGTGGAACTTCACCGATTTTTACTCGTACATTGCCTTAGGTATACAGTAGAGTATTAGAACAGTGATCTACTTACGCATATGTACCGGTATATACCGAAATACGAGTGCCTAGTTCAGAAACAAATGGCTAAAAAACGAAGTACCTTCAAGTTGGCCAGCGAGGGCAAAGCTTATCGCTACGCCTGCAACACTACAGGCGTTATCTCCAGCAGAACCGTTGGTCAGGGACAAGTCCAAATTATCATCAAACACTAACGTGCAGCCGTCGACGTTCATTTACCGGGAATGAAGTAAAATGCGAGTTCGAGGCGGTCTGAAAACTACGGAGTAGGAAAACAGAAGTTCCGAGTCGTATTGAGCGGTTCGTAAATGATAGTAGGACTAATGAAGACCCCCGGTAATGGACAAATCAATACAATCGTAGAGAAGTTGGAAAACATATTCATTTTTGAACCGCCTGACAAAAGTCATTGGGGATGTGGAAATATCGAAACCATGTCCACAAAACCCGTGCAGAATAGCAAGCAAAATATTCATTGTCACAGTTTCAATTCTCGTACTTTGATTTTATGTAATACACGTATTACACGTATACATGTACGTGTACAAAAAAAAACAGAGAATGGTGATCTTGAAAATGGGGAATGGCGCAGGTGATTAGGCCATTTTCTGATTCCTAAATGGTTTTAGATTCAACAGATACAGATTATCGATATTTCACCATATTTTAGGTTCGATCTCAGAATTGACGACTCAATACCAACGAAAACCCTATGATCACGTCAACGTGATCTGTTGGTCGCAAGACTTGGAGTGATCTCTAACATTAAAGTAATTCAATATAACTGGAGGGAATGCGTCAATTTTTACTACACTAGGACCATTTTCTAATGAATAGGTGGTTTTAGGATCACCACCAGATTATCGATGTTTCACGCTATTTGCTAACCCATTTGATTTTAGAGTAACAGATACAGATTATCGATATTTCACAATATTTTACCATACCATTTTCTAATAACTAGATGGTTTTGGGATCAAAACCGGGTTATAGATATTTCATGATACTGCAAGGTCAAGCTATTAAGTAAATATGAAGAAAAAGTGCCAATTTTGACTAGCATTAAGTTAAGAGCCGATATGCCAGACGGGATAAATTAGGACAGTTTCTCTTCAAAGTTTTACTGTCCTGGTTGTAAAATTCTGGTCTAGTATCCCGAAGAAGTTTAATGACGAAAAAAAGCTAAAAAATTGGGATCCGACTGTAATGCCACAGGTTTTCTAGGTCCACAATCACGTCAGTTTTCGACCAATCAACTCCGTCGTACTCTTCGGTTTCAAATAAAATGATGTAAACACCGTTTGACCACCATCTTGGAATTTCTTACTATGCCGACCACTGGTGGACATACGGAGGCGCGTTGGACTGGACATGAGGAAGTGGTGGGGAGAAACTGGTTCAGACTCCGCCCGAGCGAATGGACCAGAATGGGCGAGAACTCGATGGATACATTATCGAGATACCTATCACGTTGCAGCTTCATATTCCACCCAATCGAAGTATTCAGTTACAGGAATTCAATAGAAGAGAGTTAGGTACTCGCCTAGAGACCACTCATTCCTTTACCAAACAACACCGTCCACATAAGAAAACCATTGACTGTAAAACTACTTTGTGCCTGTCATCAGTAAACCAGATAAAGTTATTTAAGGGGAGCCAAGTGTCAACTTCGAGCAAAGAATCCGTCGACTCAGAAATTACTCGGACAACTGTCCCCATCTGTTTTTAATGGTCAGAACAAGTGAGAAAACGTGTTGTGTGCAATGATGGAGATAACGTCCATGAAGCGCTTCCTCTCCCTTTCCTACTACATTCCTTCAGTAACTTCATGTACAGTGTGTAACTTTCAGGATCTTTGCATGAAACATGAGCAGCTAAGTGAGCACAAAATTATGAGGTGTGGGACTTGAGGTGAGGCACAGAGAAGGTAAGCCAATACTGGAAGATTGATGATGAAGTCATGAGTAAATTCAGTAGAAGAATATTTAATGAACTTTCCGCTGCACCTTTCCATGTTAGTATACATTTCATTTGCCGGGTGCGCGAACCCACCCGACTCATGTTTGGTCAGCGGCTTCAAACCATTTACGCCTCTACCGTGACCATCATATAAATATAACTTCTATGACAGCCGACTGCCTGAGATCTATGACGAGATCTACCTGTGCAAACATTGGCACCCCGCTAAACAATATCCCGTTGCAAGAATTGATGTCGGAGGACGGGTATCCGACGCCTTTACCGCCCTGTCACTCCCGCAAATAGCTGACTTAACCCAGTTGTTTGCTCAGAAGAGTTTGACGGAAACCATGCAATCAGCGGGCGGTTGTCGGGAACACATTTTTAGAAGGGACCAACTCGAGAAATAAAAGGCTTATTAAACAGTTTAATCGATGCTCCGACGGTCAGCACCTTCTGCATCCGCACAAAGTCGAGCTGTTGCCCTCGTTGGTAGGTGACGAACAGACGTCAACAAAAGAATCATCAGTGACTATAAATGCTTTTGAACTAAAATCAATTTTCTACAAGATAAAATAAAAGATCTAATCCAAAGTAGTTCACGTGCACGATATTCAGGCCGCCCATTGGGTTAATTATCGCTCACAAACTTGCCAACTCGAGTCATTTCCAAAAATCGGGATAAATCGAGCTAAGTTTTCCGAAGTCTCTTGTTAAGATACTGGATATTGCAAGGGATTACATTCAACGAATAATATTTTAATGTTTGTAATTAATTGAAATCCGTACTGTAGAAGTTGATAAAGGTCCTTCTGAGGGCAAACTCCCACACGCCCTTCATTCACATTTTAGGTAGTGATGTTCCATACATCAAGCTTGTTACCAGAATTTTGATGTACTGCTCATGTATGTAACATAAGTATAAAATATGATGCAAGTGCTAAGCTAAATCATTTCAATGGACGGATCCGTGTTCACAAAGGCCGGGAATGTAATAACACGTGTTTGAGTATCAAAAGTGAGAAGTTATTCTAAACAATGAAAGGTTCTGAAAAATCTGGCTAAAAATGAATATTGGTACAAATATAGCAGTAACCGCGGGAATGGACCGAATTCCGTGGGATGTTTGTTGATTGTATTCGACCAGAGATTACCTCTTCAGATGCTTGTTTTCTCTTCTTATAACCCCCGGAAATCCATCATCTCCACCCAAACAAACAATATACCTACAGAGAGAACGAGGGATGAAAATCCAAGATATTGACTGAGTAGGTTTGATCTCAAGTGGAACATCTGGTGAATATCTCAAAACAAGTTTTCAACAGGTTTCAGACAAATGGGAGGAGAGGTCCGCGGACAATGCCTTTACTTCTTCACTGAGATTCAATACCAGCATTACGAACGACCGCAATCCGTCATTGGGAGGGGAAATTGTTGGCGGAGGGATCGATGGAAGAAATTGATGATTTTCCAAGAGCGGCGCATTGTGATTGAATGGTTTGTGTACGGTCGCTCATTCATCCGCGAAATCCAAGTTTATTCGTCAAAAAATACACTCGGGCCGAACCTTCTGAAATAGACTTGGAAACATCCGTCAGAGTCGTCCGAAAGCCAAAACTAGCTGCAAGGATAACATGTATAAAATTAGCCAATTGTATCGGCTACAGACATGTCAGAATCCACTTCATGTTGACACATACTGCTCATCATTGCCCCACTATCAACATATTAGACACTACAAGTTTGCTAGTTCAGTATACTTATGGAACATACCAATTTTTTGTACCCTAACAGCTAATTGCACATTTTGTCAATCAAATAGAAGAAAATCTTGTCGCTATCATACCACGTGGCTTGAGTCAGAAATCCTCTGCTAATGATTTGTACTCGAGTACATCATCAATCGATCGTAGATATGAGGAAAAATGTTCAGAAACCTACGTACGAATTTAGTATTAAAATAGTTTATTGAATACTTTATTCCAATAAGGCTACAGAAGAGATTTTATTAGTAGTTTAAGAAAAATAAGATTTTCGAGTATGCTTGGACAATTCCAATTTCAGAATGTTCAATTTTTAATAGCGTTATTGCAAATAATAAACCAAAAACACAATAAAGCGTGTTTGGAAGTACCAGCCTAAAATCCAGGTTCGGTAACAGAAACTTTTCATTGATCCTTGTTCTTCTCCAAGTATCGACTCGTTTTCTGCTCAAATGATATAAATTACATCTTTCAAATTTCAATCAGACGTTTCATGATTTACTCCTTCACCAAGCACGGCATGAAAAAGTAAAATACTAAAATTCACAGGACGTTATGTCTTTGCTTCTCTGCAGGTACATAATTGTCTTGGGTTTAATTTTATCTCATCTGGGACCTGCTTGTTTATCGTACGCACACGTTCCGTTACTGCATACGGACTCCTCGATTGCTTTTCGATAAGATATAACGCACTCTGATATAAACGTTTCCCCATCATAGATTCTTCATTATCTATCGCGTTGCGCCCGTTTAACTCATGCGGAGATATCGAATCCGCACCGTTATTTTCGCTGCTCAGGTTGGTGTTATTTACCTTTTTTCTTCTTTTTTTTAATCTTCTTCACGTTTTATCGCTTCGCCTGACTACTCCGGAGTGTCTTGAAGCTCATTATTTTTAACAAGCCAACTCTTCGATAAGGACTTGGTCGAGTTGTAATTTGTTGAATTGTAACGGATTACAAAACTAGCTCTGTTCTCCACCTCAGGCAGGTATTGGCCAATTTCTTCGCCGTTGAAAAAAAGAAATTCACTTCAGTAAAGAGAGTTCAACAACTCGAACTTGGTAGAATCGATCTGAAATTGAACAATCGTACCAAGAGCACTTGAGAAACTCCTTTGGATAGCGGATTGAAGGAAATTAACGAAGGATTTCATAATTGCATTGGCTATTCACATCATATTACCTGTATAGTCGCGGTGGATATAAAGTTTATCTACTACAAGTCTTAAATCCGTTAAATCCTTGAGAAATAACCTCAATTTTTCCACAAAGAACCAACGTTAAATAAACATGTCCATTCAGAAATTCGACATCGCATATTACCACATTAGTTATTGGCATAAATTAGTATAGATAAATAGGGCATATTACTGGAAACGAAATTCCGTCAAGTGTAAATGTTAATGTGGTGACTAGTAGAGTGGCAATTAGAAAAGATGACAATAGTAGTCACTAACGAAGAGAAAGCATGAGGGTCTGCGGGTCATAGCTGTAGCGTGCTACCAGCTCTGCCCGGCTATTTATAAAGCTCTGTGTTGGTTGAGGTTACTCAAAGGTGAATAGCGCGTCTTCATTCAACTCTGTCACACATACCTTGAAAGTGAAGTTTTGAAAGGCTATTGTATTTCAACATTTTAGTTGAGTATTTCCGTTGGGGACCCTTTTGAGGTTATCAATGTCCCTTTTCGGGGAATATATTTAATGCGAAATCGATGATATCTCACAAAAATTGTAACTTGGGTTTGAAAAAGGGCGAGTTGTTAAAAAAATTAATCGATCTTCCATTACAAGTCGAAGAATCGATTGGAAGTTTGGCTGTATCGCTCCTGGATACAGGGTGGTTCTTAATTAACGTACCACCCTTTTTATTTCGATATAAAGAGAGATAGCAAAAACACATCGAAGTACCTAATCTTAATTTTTTACAAAGAATTCAACGATCACATCTTTGTGCGCCGTGCATGCGCGCAAATACAGGGTACGCATGTCAACTTTGATTTTTCGGATTCTACGTCAAATTTCATGAACTTTTTACTTCGACAACCATTTTGTTTGGGCCCATCTACGAGCTTCCAGAAGCACCCAATGTTGGACTAACCGCGTTTGTTCGTAATTTCGAGTTTCGTAATAACCCCCAGAGTGGCACATGAAATTTAATTATTTTTCGACACTGAATCACGTGGTGATATCAGTTTTTTATTGGACTTGATTAAACCGGGATTACAGCCTAAAACATGGTCGTTTTTAAGAAAAATCACCTAATCCTGGCTCTTGATCAGTTTACTTATAGTTAGATGTGTTTTTAGGCAGGTGGGTAGGTATCTAAAGTACCTATATTGTTAGGCCATGTGATACATTTTCCCTTGCCCTTTCCCAACCCAGGCTTGGGAAAGGAGGGTTCCCATTTGGAAAAAAAAAAAAAAAAAAAACAAAGTTGACATGCGTAACCTGCATTTGCGCTCATAAGCGGCGCACAAAAATGTGATCGTTGAATTTATTGTAAACAATTAAGGGGGTGTTACTTCGATGTGTTTTTTTGCTATCTCTCTTTATATCGAAATAGAAAGGGTGGTACGTTCAACGTTTGGGAACTACCCTGTATCCCAAACGAAGATTGTGTCGAGAGGAATCCACTTCGTAACAAGACTATGGTTTTGCAGCTCCCTCTATCCCTCAAAAAGAAGAAAAGGGAAGAAAAAAGGGAAAAAGAAGACTATTTCAAAGGAAATTTCTATTAGCAGCGAATATTAAATGACAAAGGACTACCTGAAGTCGACTACTGAATCCGAATGACAAACTCCCGACTCCCAACTCACTAAGCAACAAAAGACTCGTAACCCGAGCAGGAGAGCAACGCTATATGGCGACGTTTCAGTTGTGTCGCTCGACCTCAGTGCCGAGGCCCGAGTTAGCTATCACTTTCATGTTCCGCTTCAACTGTCACCAGTTGAACATGCTGAAACGCTTAATTTGATATCTAACGAAGGGTTTTAGTTATCCACACAACTCGTCCTGTCAATATCCTCGGGCGTCTGTCATTGATTCGAGCTCTCGTCGCGAGCGAATGGGGAAGGAGATAACGAGATAAAATTGCGCGCGTGCCCATACGAAATAGTGTCTCGGAATTGACTCAATGCAAGCACTACACGTTGAGCTCAGTTACAAGGATAAGTTCGATAAGGCTATGTATAGATTTCCAGGGCGGATGGTATAAATACAGGTTCAAACTGAGGTAGTAGGTAGTTCACAACACTGATGTTCACTGCAATATCATTAGGTAGTTTATGCGGTGGGGAATACCTACTCGTATCTAGGAACTAGTGCCAACAATACGAGGTTTGACCAAGTAAACAAGTCCTAACTAATTCGAAGCAGTGTCCCAGACCTGACTCAATGCAAGCCACCGTTCATGGACGATTCTAGGTAGAGGTAGAGGAATCGATCGTCACACCCAACACTCCATACATGGCGACTGTACATAGCCTACAAGAGAGAAACTCGAAGTACTGAATAGTATAAACGTGATAATAGGAAGAATCTAATACTGAATGCAAGGAGCCACCCAACAAAGGATTTCCACATAAACCGAGAGGAGAAAAAAGAGATAGACGGTTAGTGCAAATTAGAAAGCTGTTGGAACGATTGGAGCAATGGGGACCGCAGTAGGGTCTGTTATTTTAGGACAGTTGAGGATTGTTCTTTAGTGTTACTCTAAGAGGGTACTGTTTTTGGGTTTCCTAGACAAAGGTTACGGAATTAAAACGTTCCATACAGTCAGAATAATTCATTAAGGCGAAGTGCCCAATAAAACAGGAATGCACTCAGTAGATGACTGAGGTACTTATTCCATATGGTGGAAATAGCAATGAGAGACTCGCGAAGTCTCATTCTGAATAACTCTTGCAGCAAATTAGACGACCCAAAAACACAATGCGGATGGCGGAGCGATGCGAGCGTGATGTGAAACGCTATGAGTTGGAAACCCGTGCCAAAAGGAGGTTAGATACCAGCACTATACGAGGAACTATCCGAATACTGCACGAGGGACTGGTTGGTCGATTGGTGTCCTGCCACATCTCCATCAACCGGCTTTCCTTCAACGAAATGTCTTTTGGGAGAAAAATTGAATTTACATACCTCCTACATAACATATCCAAGGATTACATGGTCCAAGCAGGATTTTCATATCCCACGTTTTACATGACTTCAACTGAAATGCCCTCAATGAAGAAAGCCATTTAAATCCAAAACAACGCTTCATCTCAATGGAATCAAACTGGTCGCATTGTGACAGCTTTCAAACGTTGATTAACAATAAAGTGACGGAACTCCGGCGTATTTGTACAGGTGGTGTTCGCCTGATCGAAACCAATTTTTCTTGGTTTCCAATTCTTTATTTTCATTACATTATGAATACAATAACTGGTTTATTTCATTTTAATTGGGAAGAACAAAACAAACAGGTTCGGGTCTCAGGATAGCGACGCTGTGGTAAAGGGGAAGGAAAGAGTTCAATTTATTCAATTCAGGATTTAATCAATTCATTGCATTTTTTTTTTAAACGAAAACAATTGGCAAATAAATTCGTCCGCAATTCAACATTTTGCAATAAATCTTACAGTTGAATCGATATCTTCAATATGGTTGCATTTCCCAATGACATCACCGAGGAGTAACAGTAAATATTTGTTTTCTTCTTTAAATAACGAGTAGTTTAACATCTTCCTCACATTACGGTATCGTTAAGAGTTGAAAAAAAACCTTTTCTCCTAACAAGTTTTTACTTGAGCGCAAATTTGAAAAACACTATTATTTTTCTGTTCAGTTGGGAATCCTTGGATCCGTGAGTACCTACCTATACACTAAATCATTTCGTCCCCTGGTCTTGGAAATTTTCCTCATTTTGAAGAGATTTTCCTTATTTAGACTTTTGGAAGAGGTATCCCTTATTTTGACTTTTTGAAGAGATTTGGTCTGGAGGGATTTGTAGACATATTATGAGTTGTTGGAATCGCCGATTAAATTACACCAAAACGGATTCGAATAAAAATTTCACGGTTTATCAAAGGTACCTATTATAATTCTTGAAAATTAATCAATTCAGTCATACTAGCATTATAGATGACCATCGTGATAGTGCACCTCAAATGAAGGGCTTTCTCCCTTGAGGCAATAAGTGGGGCATCGTCAGCCTTAAGAGATGTGAGAAATTTCGATTATATGTACTTAATCAATTTTGATTGTGTAAGTTCGTACTAGTCGTTATTTTGATCGAGTTCAACGGTAATACTAAGGTTTTTTAATAGTTAGAATGATGCTCAAGGTACCATTGGTCATTTCAGGATGAAAGTGAGTGGTCATTCAACTTTCCGTGGAAGACGAGTTTATTTATGAGTTCTCCACCCAATTTGACGATTCACTCAAGGTTCGTCCTTCGAAGGGCGACTGTAAACGCGAATAGTGTCTTGAGGGAGACACCAGCCATACTCAAGTGTCACCCGAGCCTCAAGTGAAGTATAAAAATCCGGCCGTACACTCTCCACAACGTATTCTCTCTGTTCCGGGCTGACAAGAAAAACGTCGCACGAGGTCCCGTACGCCGATCTTCCCATCCACTTACCCACTTAGCCGATAAGTTCCTGGTTTTTCTCATCCGCGATCTTCCGAATCGCGTGACGCAACAAAGCAACTGTCCGAACCGCTATCATCTCAAAATTACATCCTTCTGCCGAATTTTTATTGGTCATAAAGTAGAATCAAACACCACCGCGAGTGCTACAGTTGACTGAGAGCGGTCACTGGAAGGAGATGATGTAACCGGATGCCACTAAGGCACAAGACATTAACGAAAAGTCCTTACTAAACTTACAATATTAGGAAAATTATTACATATCTCGAACGAACTGGGCTTCTAAGAGCTATCAGACAATAACAACATGATCATGGAAAACAATTATTGTAACTATGAATTTTAACAAAATTAAAGATAATGTTTTTTCCGTACTTTGTCTTTCTACTCATTGTTACTGATTAATCGGTTTTCGAATACATCAGAATTTTGAAAGAGCATGAGGTATCCTTCATCCATGGTCTAACCTTTTATTTTGACAAGGAGTCCCAAAAACCTACTTTTTTTTTAATACCTACTTTTCAAGATTTATATACGTGATACTTTTATCGGTTCAATTTATAATAGAAAATTCTTGAACGTCCATTTCATCTCAAATCCTAAAATAAGAGGTCACTATGAATCTAATCCGAGGTACATAATATTATTGTATAAGTTTTTCAATTTGTTGAGTTTGTTCCTCTAAACTACCCAAATCCATGGTTGTAAAGCAAACCAGTAAACTGATGTTGAGTATCTAAACTACCATGTAGTCAGTAGTTGAGTATCTACACATGTCATACAGATACATCTGTACATGGATATGACTCATTTTCTCCGTTGCTTTTTGTTGGTATCGCGTAACTTTTTTTTTGGCAACATTTTTCATGACCCCCAGCGGTAAAACATGTATGTTTTATCCATGTCCATGTCAAAACAATTTTATGCAATTTTATTCGTTTTAGCATTTCCTCATCTTCATTAGCCTTAAAATGTATCAATAAGCCGTCACCTACAGACGAAGAAAACCATAGGATTTTTAGATATTGAGAAAGCAAATAATTATGCGTTTGAAATACGTACTTACATAAATCGATCATTTGCTTTCGATTAATCAAACATCGATTATTCAATGCCTATTATATGGTCATGTCGATTATTAGCTTCCGATTAATAATTAATCGTATAATTACACAAATAATTATTATTTGATGTTATAATCGATTATTTGGTTGTGATGTCGCATCCCTACTCAGTACGTAGGTATATTTGAAACCAGCGAAGATCTTGATGCGTTTGACACCACCAACTGTTACGTGTGTTCCGTAGGGAGGGGGAAAACTTTTTTTGGTCGATTTTGTAGATTAATTTCTCAATATTGGGCATTGTACGCTGATTTCCCTAAGCCAGCATCTTTTTGTGGAGAGGAATCGAGCACGGAAAACATAATTTGGAACTTATTTACTGATACATAAACATTTGTGTGAAACATGTAGAATATGGAACATCATGTGGAGTTCCAGAAATTGCCTTCTCAGGGTGACTAGGTACAATACTTCCCTATTATTCGATTGGTTGAGTAAGAAAAGTCAAATCTGGTCTGTTCTCCGCCTCGGGTGCTCGGGAACCGGCTCACAGCTCATCGCGACCCGAAGCTGATTCAGCATGAGTTGCTCTGACGCGATTTGACGATTACTCATCAGCCCCGCGGGTCTTTGATTTACTGATTACCGAGTCGAGTCGACGGGAGCCCCATACGGACCCACGCGGTTAAAAGTGGTCAGGATTTGCAAGCACCGTCAAAGGGGGCGTCTCATTGTAGGGGCTTCATCCTCGTTCTAACTCATTTACGGGTGTTTGCGAACCCTTGGCCCTTTGTGCAGCGGCGTTTCCGTTTGCCGCTGCGGCCACTGCGGCGGTCCCGTCGGTCGTGGAAATCGGGTTTCCCGCTGCGGTTATAACCAGTAACTGCACAGGATTCATCTACCGCCCTACAGTACGAAACTTGATTTGCCTCGACCCAACAATGCACTCCACCATAGTGCACCCCACTAGGAGTCATATTGCAACAAAACCTCTCGTCTCTATCAAATCAGGCACCGATACAGATAACACGGTTTTCTGCCTTTCTACGCCAATATACCCAAACCCCACATTCCACAACTTCGACATATTTAGCAAACATGAAATCGATTGGTCATTGTGGAGTGACCAGACAATTTCAAATAGTGTCCAGACATGGGTTATTCTCTGATCACATACAAATACATCAAACTGCTGGAAGGCCTTAATTTGTTGTCAAGATTGCGCTATTAGACGTATTGAAAAAGGATGATCACATATAAGCGACCTATTTACTTTCGAATTTGTCGCCAACACTTTGGAAATCTTCATTATATTATCATTCATGATTGGCAACACAGTAGCAGATTCCCGTCAGAACGATGGTAATCCAGTTCACAGAACTCCTAGCTCTAGATCCCTTGAGTACTGTGTTTTCAAGAGTGTAAAAAGTTATCAGTGTCATTTCACCCTCTATCTCCCTCACGCAGTGATATTTCCTTTAAAAAAGTGTTTGATTGACGTTATATTACACTTAATTGGTGTGTTTCCAAGGGAGTTTCAATTTGATTTTCCTCGCACCTTCAACAGTAAGGAGATAGAATTTAAGCGATTTACATGATACATGATTTACATGAATTATGATCATGATGTAAATAGCTTAAATTATGGTTCCTTTACAAATTAATTCTATGAAGGTGTTTTTAAACACAATTAGAGAAATTCATGGATGAAAATCATTCGACATCGACATTTTGGCGCAGAGAAATCAGAACCACGTAATTTGTATAGGTACAGCAGCAGATAGGTGTAGTAACTAATTTTAGCAAATTTTCGAAGGAAATTAATCTATTGTTCTCGGTCCAAAACTGTTAAAACTCGAATTTTCAAAAGATTTTTATACCAAAATCCATTTTAGGTCTGACAGAATTCAGATAAAACGTTCAAATTTGCACAAAAATCTGTAGTGACAATCGAAAGGCTATTTCATCGATGGGCAGAATCGGGCCACTGTAAGGGGTGTTGAGGGGAGTTTTAAGGGAGGGAAAATTACCCATAAATTCCCAAAATGAAACGGTCTGACGAGTGACACCTTATTTTAAAGGTTGCGTTTACGCTAAATACGATGGTTAAGTCAGAATTGCGATATCGTATTCCGTTCTCAAGCTAGTGCAATTTGAAGATGAAGAAACATGGTTGTTATTGAGATGTTTTTCACGGTTCATGTGCTCTAATCTGATAAAGGAATGATTTATCGCAATTCTGACTTCATCGACGTGTTTAGCCCTGAAAAGTCTATAACTGAGGACTTACTTGGCAAAAAAAATGAGACAAAATTTGTCATAAAACCAGAACAATTCAGACATCTTCTATCAAACCCGTTATTTGTTCGAAAATTCGCTCTAATAGCCATGCTGCATGGCTGTGGAGTTTTGTACTCCATGGCTGAATATGGTATTTTTTTGTCGACAACGGAAAGTAACATTCCTATTAGCGTCTAATTCGAGTGAATACGTAGCTTTCATCAAGTGTGGATAGGGACATGATTATCCACTCACCAGCAGATGTGACGGTGGGTTTAAAAAGTCAACTTTCAAAGCTCAACTCACCTGTAAAAGAGAAAAAGTTTATTAGTAATTGAACTGCTATCAATGCTATCAAGCTTCATTGGAAATAATGAAAATAAATACATAATGAAAATGTTAAATTGGTTGGCATTTCCGTTTAGGAAGTAGTTCATAACCACATGTTTTTTATCGCGAAATGGTCGACACTTCCTCATGTTTTAGCTTTAGTAGAAAAGTACAAAATGAGCTACTACGTGAGTTGTTGTTGAAGAAAAATACTACACTAAATCATTACATTAAAATTTTTAATGTTGTATCTCAACATGACATGTTGAACACATTGTGTTCCCCGAAAAGAGGTATGGGTAAATATAATCCGTTTGCAAAGAGGTCTGGGAGACTCGAGTGTCACCATTCGGTTCAGCATAAAATATTAAGTAGATGTCGACACTAAGCTCACCAAGTTACAAATAGCATTACACGCTAAAACTACTCGATTTCGAAAATCTCGACGTTTCGCCTTCTGTTTGGTTTTGACATGGAGAATTGGTAGTGAAATCGATACTTGAAATCTGGGGCCACCTTCGTTCTACAGGACGAATGTTTACCATTTTACTTCTTTGTTATTGCAAATTTCATCAGTGAGCGTCTAATTTACGCAAAAAACCGGCGCCCTCTGTTCATTTCGGCTCGGGTGAAGAAATCGACAGTATCAACAAGATGACAAAACCAATATTTGTGCTCCGACTAAGCTGGGAAACGACATAAAAAGGAAACGTCACGTAGGCCGTTACAATCCAAGTAAACTCATGTCGCGGAGGAAATAAAATAATAAAACGGAGAAAAAATGTACGATTTATGAGCGTAGAGATAAGTTATCAGGTGGGTAATCGAAGAGATCGTAAAACGCGAGAAGACGGTAAAGAAAAGAACGAGAATGAAAACAAAGATCGAGGAGGAGGGGCACCAACGAATCATTTCCCACTTCATAAAGTCGTTTTGATACCGAGGGAGCATGAAATTAGGTAATGAATTGAGCCCTAGTTGAGAGAGGCAGATAGATACTGGATAGGCGATGGAAATTAAAGATGCAGTAAAAATATTGTAAAGAGGTAATGGCCACTTAAAAGTAGCGTTTTCTTTACCTTGATCCTAAACAGCAATATATCAACGCGGAAGAAAGTCTTGTTAATGAAAAGAAACAATTTGTAAGCAAAAACTCGATCAAAAGATATTCGAATACAAAGCCGAAATGCCGAATTTTTTCGGTTTTATCAGTCCCATTCAGTCATTTCTTGAACATTTTTTTTTTCCTTGAAGATGTTTCCAATACATCTTTTACAACATAAATTTGATAGTCACAATTCATGTTTAAAATAAATTGAAATTTTAAACGCATAATATACGCAAGTAAGGCTATCTGGAACCCAAGAAGCCCTAGGGTGAATTTGACTTTGTGTAGATATGCAGTAATGGGTCATTCTATGTTATATCAACAACCTTTCAAGTTATTTGAAAGTGTGCTTTTTTTGAGAAATTCAAATTTGAAATTTAAGTTTGAATTTTGAGAAAAAAACTTTTTTTAACCCCTATACGTGCATGTCCTTTGAAATTCCATATAAATGGCTTTAAAATTACAGAAATTTCAATTCTCTATCTTGAATAGGAGAGCTACTATATGTACCTATCTGAAAATGACGCGTAAGGTCAACATTTTGCTGTTCTTCGAAACTGTACACAGTCATATTTTGGAAACGGTCGGAGATATTAGGCTGAAATTTGGTATTTTTCTTAGTATCTATAAAGATAACCTATGTACGGAATTTCATCGAAATCTGAGATGGTGAAGGAAAAAAAGTGTTGGTTTGACATGGAATGACCCATATGTGTCAGGCTTCCGATTGCCCTCATGTGATGGAACTGAGCTGGTCTGGCTCCAATCGTTATTTATTTAAACTTTGTTTATTTATATGGCCATTGGAGAAAGGACGGATTCGGGGCAGGCCGGAGATAGGCGAGGCTTGTGCAGTCTTGTTTGTTGTTCTAGAATCAAAGGTAGTACTCTCTACGTCCGAGTCTAAACTGACGGTTTTTGTAGAGATTATTTTCCAATTATTTGTAGAGAATTTTTTCATAACACTATTCAATTTTAATAGTTGGTGTTGCGCTCGATTTTAGTTAAATTGTTACAGATCGTTAGCTTTATTTTCTGTAGGTTAAAACAAATTTTTCCGACGAGGTTTCGCTTTCCGCTTTCCGGATCCCTTTTGGTTAATTTATGAATATATTTATTTCACCCCTCCCAAGATTTATTTATAATTTTTATTTAATTTCAATTAACAATACATGCTTTAAGATAAGGTTTTTTCTTATGAAAAAAAAACCCTTCCTTGTGGCAGAACAGCCCGTGTTTTCCTTTCCATCCACACTTCAACTTTGCCCTGTTAAGGTAAAACGCCTCAACTCAAAATTCAAAACATTGCAGAAATTCGCCTCAAAGTTTTACACTGAAACCTTTGATAAGTTGACTGCAACTCATTATAAAACCCCCATTTTTTGGTGAGATTTCGATAATATCTTATTATCGACATGCTCTTGAGGCAGTCACCTTAACTTAAACAACACAATCAAACGGATGTTTTGTTAGGAAAATGTTGTAAATTTTTGTAGGTAAAACGCGTCATCTCAATATTTTGGTGAGTTGAGGCGTTTTATGGTTCATGGTCAGAATTTCTCCCACTTCCGGTTCGAATTTTGCAATTTGGACTTCACCATCGAAAAGGCCAGGTCCAAAATAGGGGGGTTCCGTAATAACCCCATTTTGGTGAACATTGGATTTGAGGCGTTTTAATGTAACAGGGCAGAACTGGAGGGGAAAGCTTCTGCTTTGGCGGGAGTGAGGAGAATCCCGGAAGATCAACTGCACCAACAGGTAGCACAGCCCTCCAACTTGATTCGACCACCACCCAGACTTCTCATCAGACGGTCGAATCTGAAGGGGGAAATGGAAAACTGAGGTACGAAAGAGGGAGTTGAAAGGCTGAAAAGACCCTCCCAGTCACCCTGACGACCGAATCAACTCCCGACCGTCAACCCCAGACGACCCGAAAATGCTGAAAAGCAAGAACCGGAGAGCGATATCCAGAGGCGCGGTTCGGTATCGTCAGGCGGGAAAACAAAAGTGAAACACGGGACAACACCCTCTTCCACCGACCGAACCAACGACGTGTTTTCTGGGTTCGAGAACATCGCTCTGGGGGAGGTTTGATGGCAACTCGGTGGCCTTTTATGTGAGCGTCAGCGATAAGCGTGACATCGTAGTCAGCGGTCGTTGGAAATGGAGGGAGGTCACATCGTCAAAACCCGCGACCACCACGCCAACTCTCATGACGATCCGACCCGACCAGGAAATGACGGGAAACCGACGACTTGCAAGGAGTCGTCCGCATGCAGATGAGGACTGGGAGCACATTCGGAATCTCCTCCCGACTCCTATTCCCACTAGATGTCGCAATAACGCCAACTTTCGTTGACTCAGAATTCAACCTTTAAGGAGAGCGAAAGTATAAACAACGATCAAGTTACCACTTTTGTGGCAATTCACTAAATAAAATCACCAGTCATAATGTAATTGGCTGAATGGTTCCATTGACACATTCAACAACGACGGCACGAGACAAGCTCAGGATCTGAAGTGGGTACGTCTAAATTTCCCAAATGGGCGTAAAAAGCATTCAACCATACTCATCGAGTCAAGATTAAAAATATGATAAATACAATGCAGGGATAATCGTGACATCACCAGACAACGATGCCGTACTTCGTTTCAGTTTATAATGGGCTTTGCCCGTGTTTACTGTCAGGAGTGACGTTGCAGGTTGAGTGCACCGTAGGGATGCAGCATTGGAACCAAATAATCGATTATAACATCAAATGATTAATCGTAAGCCAATTATCCATGTGACCAATTAATCGGTATTGAATAATCAATGTTCGATTGATCGAAAGCAAATAATCGATTGTTATATTAATACTTATTTCAAAGGCATAGGTAATTATTTGCTTTCTCACTCTCTAAAAATCTGGTGGTGTTCTTCGTGTGTAGGTTACGATCTGTTGTTAAATTTTAAGGCTAATGAAGATAAGGAAATGCCATGATGAATGAAATAGTTTAGACATGGATATCTTATGGCTGGGGTTCGTTCCGAAATTGACGTAATACAAAAAAATGTGACATTTTTGATGCAATTTTCGTGGTGGTAGGAACTTGAAATTTGGTATGTAGCCTCCTTAGGACTTTAACTTGACGCAGTTCAGGCCCCGGATCAGGTGAGTGGCTCCTAAAGCTAATTCCTATGCTATTCACTCTATGAAGCTGCAGTTTAGTATGCAGCCCCTTCAGGACATTCGCCTTGTACTAACTACCCACAGGGAGAAAGCACAATACCTACTACACTATCAAGTAAAACGGGCAAGTGTGTAGAAGGAATGAAACCGATTGAATTCCACAGGAATATATTATAATGTAAAGAAACCTAACTCGCCAAGCACACGTCTCGCTAGGTATTCTCAAATCGGAATGGGGAATCCAATGACTGCAGTTCCACGTAAAATCGCCGTCCAGTCCCCGGAAATAGGTCACGAGTGTTGCAATCACGTCCGCCAATGTACCCTCGGCCACCGGTATTTCATCGTGTTGGAATCTCTTATCAAACCTTGATAATGTCAGCTGGGCCGCGGATCCGCGCAGTGTTGCCATCGGCACGGCTGCCATACGTGTCCTCTCGGCCGGCTGATCCGGGTCGGTACATCACTCCCGGGGTAAGATTGAGCATGTCCTCATGCGGGCAGCCGGGGTACGCCAGGGTAGTCTGGGGCTAATAGACTAATAGACTTGATCAGAATAGGCACTGGATCAGGTGACGGGCTCCTACAGCTAACCGACATATCTACGATCATAAGTTTTCCCTAGTAAGGGAGACATTTTATTATATACTGAAGGTATACCTAAGTATACCAGTAAAAGTATCAATTATGAAATTAGAAGAGAAAAATACAAAGACATGGTTGAAGACAAATCTTCGTTGTTATTGTTACTATCTCCATGGATTCCTTATCCTTATGCTTATGCAGACTACTTTCATGCTTATGCTATTTCGAAATCCTGAAGTATTCGAAAACCGATTAATCAGTAAGAATAATGATTAAAATTAATCGGTTAGTCGGGGTCAAATGATCGATTATCCGATTAATCGATTTGCATTAGTGCAATGATAACGAGTGCGTCGCCAATAAATTTCATCACAATCAGAGCATTGACAAAAATGTAAATTCTACCACGATAAAAGTTCAAAACCACGAGAACCAAGTTAGAAGTGAGTAGTTGACTTAGTCATCAAATGGAGCGATATGGGCAGTAGTACCTCAACTTAACGGTAACAGGCAATGGAATATACACGGCAGTGCAGTTCCAATTACAGAGAAACCGTTTATGTCATTAGAAATCCCAAATTTATAATCCAAAATAACTAGGAGAAATTACTTTAAAATAGATGGACCATCGATGTTATTACATGGCAAGTGAGAGGAAGGAATAGTAGTTACTCAGTAATAATGTATCATAATACCTACATTAGTCTATTTAAATAGTCAAGAGAAATCTATAGCTTATCGTCACCAATAATCTTTTGATCGATAAACGGGAGCCCGATAATTGAAGGAGGTATTCGTCCTTGAGATGACGTACGACGATGATGGGCCCAGGCGTTCATTATCGACGAGCCCGCGGCTCCTGTAAATATTCGATTTTTACTTCTATCAAGTAACGAAGAAACTTGGAAAAATGTATTATTTAAAAGCCGATCAATGTTGTTCATATTGTGCCATTTGGAAGTTTCCTCCTCATTCGGGTTGATCATCGAAGTAAAGGTTATTTAAAAACTGGGATAATAGGAAAACGCAAGTTACTTAATTAAATCAATCACTTGTTCAGTCACTCAGCAGCATTATTCAGAATTATGAGTGAAGAAGTTATAATAGTTTCTTGCTTTTTGGCGGAAGAAGAAGAGCACGAGTATAAACAGGTCAGAAAATCAATTAGACGAGAGAGGAGTATGGAGAATACCACAAATTGTTCCCTGACGCTGGATTTTGTCAATACTTTCGCATGACTACCAAGTGCCAAGTTTTTTATGTGGTTCCAAGATTACCAACAGTTGAAAAAACATGGCACTGGGTAGACATGCGAAAGTATTGACAAAATCTGGCGTCAGGGAACAATTTGTGGTATTCTACATACTCCTCTCTCTTATAATTGATTTTCTGGGCTGTTTATACTCATGTTTATCTTCTTCTGAAAGAAAGCAAGAAATTATTATAACTGCTTTACACTCCATTCTGTAAATCTCACAAAAACGTAATTTGTATTAAAAAAACCGAAATCAAAAGTTAACGCGCTGTATTGATACAAAACAACACACAGAGACAAAATACAACATAATCGTACGTACATGGAACCCCCAATGTTGATTCGGAATGAATGTAACATCTGGGATTCTCTTCGCCATTGCCGATTCCCGATATGTACGCGTAGACCCATTTGAACCAGTGTTACTAATAGATGCGTGCGTGCGCTTCGTCCGATGACGTAAGTGCGCTTCTGCCATTAGGCGTATGCGTGCATAAGGATTTTACATAAGGCTGGATGGTTCCCATGGGACTAATAAACATTGATGACCAGTAGGTACGTAAAAGACCTTCAACGCTGCAGGTTGAGTGACTGTGTTGCTCCTGAGGAGCACAATCCTTGGATTCTCTTCGCCATTGCCGATTTAAATTTAAAATACCAAAGGAATTTAAATTCACCTATGAAAATACCAACCTAAACTACATCAATATGTACGTTTACGAACGCTCAACTCATCGATCCTCCAGAACCCGACTTCGAAAGTAAAATAAACCATTATTTAGAAAACTATAATAGTTATAATAGTTATCACGCCATAATAATTATGGCGTGATAATTTGTCCCGGTAGCTTTTTCACAAATACTAACCTGCATTAAAGGGGACGTGCGTCCTCTTCATGTATACACGTCACTCTCAATTATCAATCGATTTGTTCATAAAATGCATCTTCACGAGGAAAAGAACCTTTTTTCGTACGTTTTTTTTAATTTATTTATGTTATACATCTCACAAAAATTACGAAATAGAAATAGTAAACTTATAATAATTATAATTTTACAATTTCTATTAAATAATAGAAATAATTATAGCAATAATGTTAATAATTATAGCAATAATTATTAACATTATTGCGAGGAAAAAGGCAAAACGCCCGCACCGCCCCGCAAGCGAAGCGTCGAGAAATCCCTACGTGCGACTATATGTAGAACTAAATTATACCGAACAGCATTCCAAAAAATAAAAATACTTCTTCAATAAGAAACATTGATGGTACAGAGACGATAAACAGCAATACACTACAATAACAAACTTACACGTAACCGCTACAAATCATGTTTTCGAGTTCTCTGCTACCTATTTTAATCAGCCATGACCATACTTTCTTCCTGAAAACATCGCGGGAAAAACATTGTGGTGACCGGAGAGTCAAATCAATTGCTCCATGTATTAAAAACATAATATATTGCGGACTTCTAGTAGCAATTGCTAGTTTCGGTCTAGGGTTCACCACGTTTCCTGCCACTCTGAACTGCATTTGGTGAACATGTTGGTGCCTATCTTCATTAATAATCTGGGGTTTTAAGGGAAAATGAGGAGCATTGACTTCACAAAAAGCTGTCTAGGGGAGAAAACCCTGAACTCCTCATAAAGATTTACACTCGGGTACATCCGAGGCTTCTTCATAATAGTTCGACAAATCCTATCAGATAAAACGTTGTGTGTAAACAGCAAAATGTGCGTCTTGTTGAATAGGTTTAAGATCAGAGGTCATATCGAAGAACTGAAGGGAGAAACAAAAATTTCCGAGAACTAGTACAACAAAACGGAATGTGTAAACTAAGGTCAGAGAAAAAGGTCCGATCTCGGCCCAGTTCACCACTACCTGTGCTCCGGACCGGGTCGTTTTCTATGTAAAGTCAGTCGTGGCCTCTAAAAATGTCGAACTTACTACGCCAATGTACCCACGAATTTCTTGCGAGTTTATTGACACATATAAAAGTTTCCCATGCTGGTAACAAATAAAGCGTAATAAAAAAAAACCTCGCGTACCTAAGAGCTGGAAAAAAATAAAGAAGTAGATTCAATGGATAATAAAGAGACAGATACTTACTAAAAAATTAACTCGGTGAGAACAAGGGGTTGGCAACCACCTTGCGGCCGATAGAGCCGCTGAGGATCGACTCACACAAATACGTAGACTCAAAAAAACTATTAATAATTAATTATTAACTATTAATAATTAATTAACTATTATTAATTAATAATTATTTGTATGACACAATAAAAACAAAAATATACCACCTCAGCTGGACGCGGAAACACTGAGGCTACCGATGACTGTAGGGCAAAAACAAATTAATCGGGACACTTCAAAAATCACGACGAGACGCCCGGGACACCACGAAAATCGGGACGGATGGCAGCTTTAGTGTAACCCAGTGTACGCCCAGTCCTGTTGGTAATAGAAAAATTTAAGTGGGCGGTCCGGCTAACTGAAGGAATCCTGAAAACTGCTTTGAGATCGATTGACCCGTTCGACCGCGATGGCAATTTCATAGATATACAGAAGAGATAGATAAACGAGTTGTATATTAATAGAATTGGAAGAAGATATTTCCATAAGAATGTTGGAATCAGTGGAATGGAAAGGGGGTGAAACACTCGGAAGGAGTCGAGAATTATCGGCGTTTTCATCATGTTCCGCCTTCTGACGACACCCGAGAGAAACTAATTGATCGAAGAAAGGGATTCCCGATCGTGACCTCACACGATTCGTGCGACGCGTGTCGGTCATAACGCGGTAGTTGCCTGGGAGAAAGATGATGAGGAATCCAACAGCGGTTCCATTCAAGAAACGGACAAGGACCGGCAGGCGATCGACTAAAAACGGCAGTTTTTCAACCGAGTCAAGGTCGCGCCTTCTTTTGAAACGTGACGCAACGGAAAAGCGGGAGTGGAGTGGGATAATGCAGCTACCCGCAGTTTATCTTGAGGTCTTCGTTATCCTCGGCTTATTTATAGCCCGATCTGAGCTCAGGAAGACCTCCTTGTCTGTCAAACCCATCGAGTCAGCAGTCCTCTCCAAGTCCTCCAAATCCTCCTAATTCAACAGAGTAGCTGAAATCTTGCTAACCCAAGCACACGTTTAGTTGATTTTGAAATCAGGTTTGGGAGAATGGGGAACGGTGAGACATCAAGAACAGTGAGACAAACGGTTTAAAAAATACGCTTGAGTGCCAGGTTGTACAAGAAATACTCCTTGTTATCATTGATAATCCTCAGTCGGATGCCCACTTGGATGCCAGGAAATTTGCTGGTTTGCATCTCGCCGAGTCCAAGATGAGAAAATCGTGTTTTTTGTTCAACTTTTTTGGACCTAATTAATTAGGATTCAAGCTGCTCTAATGCGATTGCAAATTATATCACTCTTACGTTCCAAGTCATGAAACCGACCAATTCTTCCCATAGGCCAACTCTTAGGCCTTGTGCATCGATATTTGCAGAAACTAAACGAACATGAAATATTATGGGATTCATTATTATTATTTATAATATATTACCTATATACCTATTTATTATAATATTATACCTATATACCAATATTATTATAATATAATAAATCCCATATTATGGGATTTAAAAAACTCTCACATTTTACAGAAACGACGATTTACAAGTGAAGAAGTGAAATTACATACAAGTTGAGACGCTTTTTAAAAAGATTCAACGAAGAAATATTTAGTCGGTATTCGAAAAACTTTCAGACCTCAAGATAAGACTGTCAGCGGAACCACACCTTCTCGGTATCTACTTGCGCTTTTGAACCCGTCCCTTGTCTCTCCCCTTTCTGTGAACTTGTTTGGCAATGGCCGCCTTCTGTTTACACTTTCTCGGTCTCTTCCGCCTATTCCACTACTAAGGCCTATGGAAACCGTTTTATAATAACCTTCACAAAATGTGTACCTGATAATGTTGGTTAAGTTTCTACCTGTAGGGTAAAAAGAATATCCAAAGTATAAAAATTTTAAAGACCTGGATTGTTCGACCTCCAAAGATTATTATTCGGCTTTTGCGTTCGCACGTTGTGGACAAAATCTAATAATCACCACTTCTATGGACATACATGAAATACGTACGGTTCACCCAATTTCGACAAAATGACCAAAATTCGGGTTTATCCTGCCTCAACTGTTGGTGTTCCAATCCTTTACTGACACGATTCTCGATACCAAGTAACAATACAATAGTTGAAACGAAATTTCAAGTTTTCAGAGAGCGGGTTGTCTCGTCCAGGCCGTCGACGTCACCGGATGATCATGGTTTATGTATGAGGCACTGGTTTCCAAACGCTCATTTGGATTCGGATGATCAGTTTACTGCTGAATATCAAGGACCACTCGCAGTTTATTTTAGTCAGACTTTCTTCCTTGAGCAATAATATCAACGAGTTCATGATAGGGAGGATTTTATAGGATGTGGTGAGTGGAGGTGTATTGCAAGTGATTCAAATTCAAATTGAAATTTTTGTCATCCCATTTACTTGAAAATAACCATTCATTATTACAAAGTATACGGCAACGAGCAATGGATTTCAAAATTGTTTACCTACATCATTTTTTGAATATTTGTCCAATTAACATCCTTTTTTTGAGCTTACTGAATCCAACCCTACATTTCAATATTAGCGCGTACCATCAGTGTCCTTCTAGGTCAAATCGTTACCACCACACCAAACGCTCCAATCTGATGTTTTGGACATTTTTGTTTTAGTGCAATAGGTATTTGGTACATCTACAGATACACGAAATGAATTCATCATTTTTCAAAGAATTCACTGGGAATGACGTATTGCCTTGGCAAATAGGTGCACTATTTTAATAATAAACAAAAATTGCACACTAGGTAAGACACCTGGCAAGAGAGAATCGGGTTTGGGACTTATTCGACATGAATCGAGTTCATAGCGCCACTACTGGGCTTTGATGGGTTCGTTCTTACAGTTGGGCTTATCTTCGATCACGAATAAATATCATACTACTGAGGTAATAAATTATCGAGTTCAAATAATTATAATTGTACACCCTAAGAAAAGAAAACTTGTTCAAAACGTCATTTCAGTTGACAAGAACCAAATATAAATGAGAGATGAAATGACCGTCAATGATTCGGGATTATTCTAGTAGGAACAAATTTTCAACGATTTTATTGGAGGATTTGATATTATTTGATGAGTGAAGTGTGATGAAATTTGTTGATTCCACGTTGGTTTGGGTCAACTGGTTTGTTGATTGATTAGTGCCCGATTAGTTAAATTTATGAAGGGTTGTTTATTAGGGCTTGTGAGTAAATGATGTTGAGCTTTCCTTCGGTTCCGTTATGTACAAACGTACAGAGATGAATAGGTTCTAGAAGGTTCGGTTTAATCCAGTTTGCAAACCATAAGCCGTTACATGCGTTAGATTCCGAACCTATCATCTAAATTTGTACACGTCCCCCACATGCGATATTATTTTCCTTTACTTATAATCGACGTGAGATACTACTCGTACGAAATCGACTAACGCCCGAAGGAGAGGCACGACGTAAGAACCTTCGGAAAATTCCAAAACTGTTTGTATTGAAAGCAAAACAAAAAAACCTCGGCCTCCTCAACCGGAGATAGCAAACACCTATCTGTTACCAAGCTGTTCCGAATTGGGTTCACTTCACTAGTAACAAAGTAATTTATTTATTCAGCTGAGAAGTTGCTATTTCGAGAGATAGAAGATTCCTCTCTCTCTCCAAACTAAGGAAACGTGCGGTATAATTTCGGCTAAGGTTTCACGATGTTCGAAACCCTCCGCTATCACTGTATAGCTCTGCGTATTGCTGCACGCGAGTCTAAACAAAAGGGTTGAATTTTGATTCATTAGTTTCATGCATTAGACTCATTGTTTCAGTGTACTTTAGGGAGCTGCGTACTACAAACTTGGGCACACCATGCCAAAGCCGACCTACGTCACTCCGAGTAGATTTTTTTGAAAAATAATGAATTCGTTTCGTGTATCTGTAGGTGCACTGAATAGTGCACTAAAACAAAAATGTTCAAAAAAGCAGATTGGCGCTTTTGCGTGGTAGTAACGATTTGAAATGTAGGGTTGGATTCAGAAAGCTAACAAAAAAAGAAAAGATTTTTATTTGAAAAATAATATTAATATTTTTTAATATTATTAAACAAATTGAAAATCAACATTGGCTACAATGAAAGAGTGGTAGATTTCTTAGAGCATATTGGAGATCAGAACGTGGGGAGAATAACAATTGGGAACTTTGAAACATGACAAATATCCGTACAAGGGTGTTCAGGTTGAGATGGTCTTCGTTCATCATCTATTCATCATAAATTTTATCCCTACAAGGGACGAGCTTCGATTACCCGGAAACAATGTGGAAAATAAAATGAGTGGATTCGGGAAAGACGTTGAGTCAGAACACGCAGTAATGAAACGTTGTGAGTTGATTAAATCCACTTCCCATAAATAATTTCCTGGATACTCCAGTTGACCTGAATAAAATTAAAGTCCTTAATTTAGGTGCATTAGAGCTTCGTTCAATTCGAACAGTTCACCTGAATTATTACATTAAACCACCCTCACTAACACACAGTACAAAAAAAAATTGATACCAACTAACTGAAGGAACCTAACCGTGACAGAAATTCCAAATATGGAGGCCATAAATGAACTGGTAGTAATTCATAAAATACTATAATAAAACCACCAGGAAGTCAAATATTTTCGGTTTGTCATCATAAAACGTGAGTTGTTTATATTTTCAAATTTTATTGGTCTTCGGCATCTCAGAAATACGGACATCAGCTCGTAATCTCGTTTTCTAACGTTCCTGTTACAGGTGTCTATAAACAATTCAATTAAATACAAAGCGGGATTGTGGGCGGATGGAAATTTCAATATTTTGTTGAACGTAAGGAGTGAATAGACGATTAATAGAAATCCTCAAGTCCATAACTAAGGTAATGTTACCACTTTTTGTGTTACAAGTAGTATTGGCTTGTTATGGAACTCTTCAGGTTGACAGTCACAATGCTCTGTCGGCAGAATGATTCATTGTCGTACACTTTCTGCTTAAAGGATTCCACTTTGTTTGCCAAATATTCGTCCAGTTCTATTGTTCAATTTCCACGATTTCCTTGGGCCAAGTTCCTTTGCATAACATTTCTTTGAGATTTTGAATTACTTGGCCGGCTAGCCGGTTGCGGCATTTTTTTTACTCCGATCGTAACTGACTCGCTTATCATATTCCATATATTACTGCACAATAAGATCTGACGAGGTTGTAAAAATTTTTGTATATACAAACATTTTGGTTATAAATTATACACTAACGTATCCAAAAGTTATGAGAAATATGATGAGATGCAGAATGAATTTGCCTGCGGTAAATACATTCATTCCATCGTTAATATTTCAACTAATATAGGTATAAGACCATGATTTTCTCGTTTGGCTCGATTAGTTGGAAGTATGCCACTCAAGTCATTGGATGGGAGAACAGGCCTTCATTCATACAGGAATGAAAGGGACGCCGACATTTCACGCTATGAGAGAACTTGCATATTCCGAAATCTATTTTATAAAACGTGAGACACTACAATGCCTCTTTTACAGTAAGGGACTATCTATAAGTGTGTCTGATTTAGTTTGACCGTCAGTAAGAATGATGTTGAGGGATGTCGAGGGTCGGTCAAATGAAAATTGATTTATGTGCCAACGTTTCGAAGAATATATTTCTTCATCTTCAGGGCCTAAAAACAGTTTCATAATTCTGATTACAGTTCTATCGTGAGAAAATTGTTGCAGTTATTTAATTACCATTAGTTATAGTTGTTGTAGTTTTTTGTTTTTTGTTTTTGTAGTAGTTGTTTTTGTAGTAGTTGTAGTAGTTGTTTTTAGGCCCTGAAGATGAAGAAATATATTCTTCGAAACGTTGGCACATAAATCAATTTGTAGTAGTTGTAGTAGTTGTTTTTAGGCCCTGAAGATGAAGAAATATATTCTTCGAAACGTTGGCACATAAATCAATTTTCATTTGACCGACCCTCGACATCCCTCAACATCATCAACTATCTATAATGTACTACGTGTAAATATGCCACCAATTCCATCAAAATTTACCATTCCATTGGATCAATATATGAATAATAATATCATGTTTGAGAAATAGTATTTCTCTGTTTCAAGCGTCGTACGAATCAGCCCAGTAAATGTTCACATGTTGATGATCATGAAGTGTCCGAAAAGTAAGTCGCCAACAATATGACGTCCTTTAATATTATTTTTCTAAATTAAATTAAAGCGATCCAACCACACAGTCAGTAGTAGTGCTGAAATTATTCTTCACTCAACATTATCGCTTTTGGGTCAAACATAGCTCACCGTTAAACGAAAGAAGAGCCGTGTTAGAACGGTGTAACCAGCTCAACCCATGCGCTAGACCCCGAAGGAACCGGTCAAGTTGCATTTAAGTGACACTAAAAGTCACTCTTTCATGCGGATTTTTGCGAGGCACGCCAAGTGGGAGGAAATAAAATGTAAAAAAAAGTACTTTTTCCGCCACCGCTTTCCAACAGAAGCTCACACTGAACGCGATTTTACCAGTAGAAATGGTTCTGGTAGTTTATTGAAGTTCTGATTTTATTGCAGATCCACTCGTGTCAAACCACCCAGAATAAATGTGAGACCATGCATCAGATTGCGTTTATTTGTAGACGCAAAAGTTGTAATAGTCAGTGTAAATTATGGAATTGTCAAACGAAAATTTTACATGATTTACCAGATCAATACCTACTATTCAACGACGTGAACGGGGAAGTTGTACACTTGATGAATTCCAGTCAAAATTTAACGATGAGATGGCAAAAGCATGATGTTTACAGTTCTTACAGGTCCATCATACATATTCCAAACTCTTCATAAAATGTACCTATATCTTGCTACCGAACTCCGCAGCTTTCCCCTCCTACTTCCAACGGCCTATTCTCGTGTGTAGATCATAGAATAATACAACCCTAAGCCCTTATGCACACGGTGGCAATGAGAAGGAACTGATTATTGACGCAAATTACCAACTGGTGTACTTCGAGTCAATCCCGTGTAATACTATGGGACGCCGCACATGGCGCTACTGGTCAAGGACTCGTCTGCAATTCACTTTCAATTATCAGTATTTATTAATAATAATGCCTAAGTAGTTGAAATAATATTCAACGGAAAAGAAAATCTATTAAGGCTCAATAGCCCTTGTATAGTTCTAAAATCAGCCACCACGTAGCAGCACCAAAATGAAGGAAATTTAGATAGGGGATAATTCGAGTTCTATTGAACCGATTTTAGATCTGAAAACGGCTATGGACGTAAAAAGAGCGTAGAATTTTCGGAAATTAGTCGAAATGAGTCATAATCAAAAATTGAGAAAGTTGCGATCGTTTTTTTACATTTCCAAGCCGTTTTTTGAAAAACTGAGGTAGCTCTGCAATGCACTGCATCGTCCTGAGTCCAAAACAATTTTCAGATTTCAAATCGGTTAATTAGAACCGACCGAAACGCGATTTTACGGAATGGGAGAGGCAAGGGGTGGAGGTGATGAAGGAGAAGCGGCAAGGGGCTGTTCTCTTCGTCGAAAACGATATGGAAAAATGGTACAAACACGGTGCGTAATAGGGTGGAGTTTGGACTACGTCCTAACTAAGAGTACCTAGAAGGCAACAAGGCGATGATTTGGGGAACCAGTGAGTGGGGGAAGCCTCACACATCATCGGGTCCCACTAGGCCCCTCTAGTATATTGAGATTCCCAGCGTTTCTGACCCTCGAAAACATCGAAGTATGCCAACAAGAGAGCCGTCTACATTGAACCAACCATGATACATTATGTTGCTACAATCTGTATACTAAAATCTTCATTTACTGGTATATAAAAGAAGTACCTACTCATCTTCCTGTATATTTTGAAATTTATACTTTCTTCACCCTATCACCAAAGCCTGAAAAAGATAGGTAGTATTGCAATCGGCTTGAAAATCAAATTTCGAAATGAAAAATTCCTTATCAACATATAAACCCGTTTCAGAACATTCTAAACAAATTTCTGTGTGTGTGTATGTGATTATGTATGGAAGTCGTCACGATTGCGGCCGGTAGGAAGAATACATTTTTATAATGTAGGTAGTTTCTTCATAATATTTTAATTATGGTTTATAAAATAGTTTTATCGTAATATTGAGATATACTCAATATTATACAATACACCACATTACTAAACAAGTAAACTTGTACAATAATATACAAGTATACTGTACAATATTATATGGTAATAAACAACGCCATTCTTTCGCCCGCTGTTCGAATCAACTTGCAAAGGGAAGTGGTTCCCCATCCTCATTGGGATCATCTACTGTGTTGACGTTTCCAAGGAAACGAATGATGACCTTGGTTTACGTGCTTTGATGCCTACCGGCCCGCCTGTTTGTTGCCCCCTTCTCCCTTGCCGCGATTCCTTCATCACCTCCACCCCTTGCCTCTCCCATTCCGTAAAATCGCGTTTCGGTCGGTTCTAATTAACCGATTTGAAATCTGAAAATTGTTTTGGACTCAGGACGATGCAGTGCATTGCAGAGCTACCTCAGTTTTTCAAAAAACGGCTTGGAAATGTAAAAAAACGATCGCAACTTTCTCAATTTTTGATTATGACTCATTTCGACTAATTTCCGAAAATTCTACGCTCTTTTTACGTCCATAGCCGTTTTCAGATCTAAAATCGGTTCAATAGAACTCGAATTATCACCTATCTAAATTTAGGGTCGATGGTGCAGCCATCTATTGAATTTTCTTACAAGTTTTTTTTGGGCTATTGAGCCTTAAACCATTAGGCCGTACTTGATGGATATAACAAAAAAACAGCAATTTACAGAGGAAGGAACAGACGTAGTGGTGACAAGGAACAGACGTAGTGGGAACAAGGAACCATTAGGCCGCATTTGATGGATATAACAGAAAAAGAGCAATTTACAGAGGAAGGAACAAGGAACAGACGTAGTGGGGACAATCCCACAGGGGAGCCAAATTCAACGAAATTCAATCCCAGGAATCACAAAATCCCAGTAGCTATTTCTTTCAAGTTTTTAAATAGAGGAGGATACATAGAAGTCATGTTTGTAACAGCAGAACAGAGAATTTGAAAAAAACCGGACTCAGTTCGACAAACATTGAAAGTAGAAGGAACACACCGAATTCAACGAAATTCAATCACAAGAATCTCACAATTCCACTACCTACCCTTCTGGTTTTCTAGTTCTTCCTAAGAAGTTCTTAAAATGATGGGTATTTAGGCACCTGTTCGGTTATCGAAAAGTTTCGAGAAATTCCCATGTTCAAAATAACTATCGACAGGAGGCTACAAACACCCTAGTTCCCTCGTGATTTGATTCTTCAGTTCCTTGACGATGAGGGGCCAAAAAAACCAACCTATTGCTGGTAGGGGAGGGGGAAACGCCCTATTTTATACAATTTCCAACTTTCTGGTTATTCAATGAAGCAGGAAAAGAGAAGGCGTGGGCAGAAGTCGGTAATTTCTAAATAAAGAACTACTTCTAAATACTTCTACTGCCAGGGCAGAGAAGCTAAGTGGGATTAGAAAATACGAGTTAGCTGTATAGGCTCTGAGATCATCTGCTCGTGATTTGTAGTTTATGGTCAGCCGCTGTTGGAGAGGACTTTCATGACTTCATACATCAACATTTGCATGATTTGACGAGTACTGCAGTCCTAGTTTCCTTACTCATTCTGTAGAATGCCAAGAATTTCGCGTCGGAAAAGCTGTTTTGAAGCAACAAACAACCCAGTTCGAATACTTCTTTCAAGATATGAGTGTACCCCAAATCTTCTGGCTATTCGTCTTCTCCTCCTGAAGTACGAGGATAATACAGCACTACAGTGTCGTCATCACTCGACTCTTCCAAAATTGCACGATCAATATCCATGACATCGAACGAACAAGAGATTTCAGTTGCCTCGTGTGTGGAGTCAAGACACCATTTAAGTCTGTCAAGTCTGTAACTGGTCAAAAACCCAAGTTACCAACTGGTTCAGTTCATTTCCAGTATCCCCGCGTGCATAGGCCCTAATGCAATCGCTGTTGGCAGTCTAGTGACTATTTTCTTCAATATTCTAAAGAGCCTGATATTATACGAAGAAGACGACAACGAAATTGACTTCCATAAATTTAGCACCTCAATTTTGGTTTGCACATACCAAATTATCTACTAGCAAATTTTGGTATAGGTTATCAGTTTTGTAGATATTTGTAACAATCCTGTACCAAAAGTTGATACAGTTATAACAATCAACCAAAAGTTGATTCCTTAGACATGAACGGTCTTCAAGATCAAATATAGTTAGTGATTTATGCTGTAGTTCAGGAGTTCCTCAGCAATAACTACACTGATATATTGAATGTCAAAAAAGCATTTAACGTTCTAACAGAAAAAGTCCACGTGATTCTAGCTGTTACATGACAAATAATGTGTATAATGAATGTCGAATAATCAATTTGTTAAAATGAAAACAAAAAAACGATAAATAAAACTTTGTTGCTCAAAAAATAATCCATGGTCAGGTTTGAAATACCGTAAAAACGAGTTTGGGGTTGAATAAATTGAACTGAGCAATTTTTTTTCAAACAATCAAAAATGGATTTGAGAAGTTATTGCTTAAGGGCGGCACAGATAGATGATGGACATCACAGTGAAAATAGACGGCAAGGCTTGCAAAGAAAACCAAATTCCGAAAGACATGATGTTCCTTGTATATGAATATTGTGATATCAAGTGATCAATATTAGTCTCATTACAAACGCACTAGGCGATGAGTTTACTGACACTTGGAGGTTCCCTAGGAACTTTAACATGGGAAAGATTATTTGTTTTCCGAGGAGACAGAATGAAGTCAATGATGAATGAACGGGTAAAAATATCTCCATTCAGCTCAGTTCTGGGGATTTTTTTCTCTGTAGGCTACCCAGCAAGAACGGAATCCGATTCATTAAGAACATGTCAATAAATTGTAAAAATATCTCCAAGCCCTGTCGAAGTTTTTCGTCCGATCTATTACTCCAATATTTTTAAATAGTTCTGTTTAGGGTCCTAAAGAGGAAGACTAAAATAAACACTTGTTTCAAAGATCACTAATTGATTCTTTATTCCGGTTGTTAAGGCTGGAAGTGCTCCCCTTGTGTGTTCAAAGTGTTTATTTAACCAGGTTAGCTCAGAAGAAGACAACACAGTCAGAATCCGGATACTAATCTATTATAATAAGGCTTCTCCGTATTACAGAATGGTGCCTACTATTTATAGTACCGGTACCTTTCAGCTAATAGACGTAACACGACGACAACATCTTCGGATGTAACTCGATCCTGAGGATCCTCAAGACCCGATATGGTAATTTTAGAAGATTGATGTTCTAACAATGGAGTTTCACAACGATACATTTCGATATCACGATACTATTGACCCAATAGGAGCTGCGAAGCAGGTTTTCGAAACAAACCCAAAGAAGTAATTGATACCGAGTAGTACTACGTCAAGGGGTTTCGATGGAGTTGTTTTTGAGCAATCTATATACCTAGCAATGAATTGGGGTATTATGCGTATATTTATAGTGTGAGTAGTGAGTGTTCAATTTTGATACCGTCTATTAAAAATATCGGTGGAATACATTTCAACAATAAATTTTTAGTTTTTAGTATGTCACTGTTGACTGGATAAGAATAACAACACAATCGGCCATAAAACGTTACATTCGTGGGCGTCTTTTCAAAAGGCCCAAAAGGCAGAGAAATGCCGAATTTCACCGCCGGATTTGAGTACAATGAGACTAACGTAAGTAGGTGGCTCTCAGTTGCCACTCGAAGCCACAATAATCATTAACGGCGAATGAATGCCAATCTTGAGTTTTGTAAAGGACTACACTCCGTATCTGGATTACAAATAACAATCGAAGTGGGTTAGGGGTTCGAACAGCGGAGCTTCATTACTCGGAGCTTCCTAGAATATTGGCGCCAACCTGTTTCATCCGTGTGGGCCGCAACTCCCGCAAACTCGATGTGATGTGATATTGCTAGCGATTACAGACGAGTAGGCAGTCGAGTTTTCATTTTCGGCCATAACAGTCATGTCTTTTCGTTTCAGAGACCTAACCGGAATTTCGACAAGGGGAGGGCGTACCGCGAGGGGCCTGGAATACTCCCCCGGTGACGAAGCCCTAACCTCAAAAACGGGGTTTTCACATATTGTAAATGTAAACAAAAGCAAATTTCTCCGGACACAAGTGAAATTTAGGATTCTCGGATAGTTCTATGGTTTCAATTTTGTTATCAAAAGGGAGTTTCCATCTCAGGATTTATAAATAAGTTAACAATTTAACGAATGCAGGAATTAGTTTTCTTGAGGTTCGGTCTGGTGAATAAAAGACGATTTCTTAGGCAATTCAACCTACATAGGGGAAACGGCTTCTTATCTAAAAACCAGAATATCTGGCCACAAATCAGACGTCAGGAATTTTAAAATCTCGTGCGGTCTATCCGAACACTCCATAAATGAGGGCCACTGTTTTGATTTTGACAACGCCAGGATCATAGATAGTGAGAATCATTGTGGCAAACGGAAGATCAAAGAAATGATTTATATAGCAAAATCTCAAAATACGTGTAATTTACAGACAGATATAAATAATCTTAGCAAAATTTATACAAATATTATTAAATAATAGCACATAATTATCTTTATATATGTATACATTTTTTACAGCCTTTAAGCCATTACTCCATTACTACCATCATTCAATTATATAATATCCACCATACAATATCCATGTAATATCCAACACTATCCATGCTACCTTCTCAATGCTACCAAACGCTCTGTCACCACTTGTCAAAACTAACATCTGTCATTCTGTCACTACATCGCTAGTTTCTATCATTGACATGGTACTGTAACAGTGTTTAATGCCATACCACCTGTCCATACCATTGTCCATACCACCTAGCACCTACCACCATCATGAACTGAGATTAGCACATGGCCAATAGAACTTAAGGTATGTTAACTTTTATATTGTGACAGCCACCATTTCACTTAGCTGTTTATTTTCATTATTGATCATTTAGTTTAGTTTATTTATCATCATTCACAGTGGATTCTTCTTGTTTTGTTAAATAGCCCTGAAGATGTTGTACAAATACAACGAAACGTCGGCCTAAGAAATCGTCTTTTATTCACCAGACCGAACCTCAAGAAAACTAATTCCTGCATTCGTTATAAACAACGGTCAAGATACTCCTAACCTCCTAAAACAATTTAATGTTTTTCCTTGTAATTTAGTCTAAATGTTTCGAGATTGTTCATCTCCTTCTCAAGAATAGTTCAGGTCACCAGGAATAGCATACATCCGCCCCGGCTTTTCATTGGAGAATATTGCCTTAAAAATTAGGTAAGAGAATATCTGTACGGCGACCTACGAAAGGATGAAGAGCGACTTAGGAGCTGCTTCTAAACAAGTACAAAATTGTATTAAAGTAATAATAAAAGTATTTATTAAGTAAAAAATAAACTAATAATTATTACTTTTGACTACATTTTAGCGAATTTTCCAAGAGAAGAAAGCTATTATTCTCGGTCCAAAATTTTTTAAGCTCGAATTTCCGAAAAATGTTCATACCAAATCCGTTCCAGACCATCCTGAATTCACAGCCCAACGATACAGAAAATCATATGTATATAATATATATAAACATATTATGTTTATATATTTAGGTATGTGTCATTCCAGGCGATAACTCTCGATAGAATTGAGATAAAAAAGTTCTAATTTGCACAAAAAAATCCGTCCTGGCAATCTTAAGTCTAAGTTCGTTCATGGACAGAATCGGGCCACTCTAAGGGGGTTTTTGGGGAGTTGGGGGGGGGGGGGGATTAACCATAAATTCCCAAAATGGAACAGTCTAACAAGTGATTCCTCATGTTAAACTGGTTTTTACGCTTAACAGGATGGTGAAATCAGAATTGCGATATCGTATTCCGTTCTCAAACTAGATCACTTTGATGATGAGAAAACGTGGTCCATACTTGAGATTTTCTACATGGTTCAGCTGCTCTAATCTGATGACGGAATGATATATCGCAAGTCTTACTTTCAAAAAATCGAGACAAAATTTACTATAAAACTAGTAAAATGGAGATATTTTACATAAAACCAGTTGTTTCTTCGAAAATTCGCTCTTATAGCCATACTGCATGACTGTGGAGTTTTTCGTTGATCTCCAACACAATACGAGACAATTTCAAGGTGTTAATTTACACGATTTATCGCAAGAACTTGCACCAATTCACAACCTACCTGGCGATTGCATCAGCCGTCTCGCTCGGAACCTCATTATACTCGTATCATGCAAACGCTCGCAGTGTAAACATTCTGACACTCCTCCCATAAAAATGACCAAATGACCACAGCCCCATAAAATATCAAGTGCACCGTCGATCAACGCACCATTCCATGTTTTTATTCCGCAACCCCGCCCATATATGTCCGTCTATATGTCCAACTAATCTATAGGTTTTCCAAGTCAAATTGAGAACTTTCCAAACCAAATTGAGAACTTTCCAAATCAAATTGAGAATTTTCAAACCAAATTGAGAACTCACAACTTTTTTTTATACACAGCTATATTTCTCGGAAGAGACAAAAATAATTGCTCATATTATGAGTAATGCAAGATGGGAAAGAATTTATTCATAGTTTCCCATCTTTCCCATCTTGCATTACTCATCTTTTTATCTCTTCCACAATATATAGCTCTGTCAAAAAAAAGGTTTTAATTACCGATAATAATTAATTGATTATTATCAGTTTTCTCGAACAGGCTCACTGTCACTTGCACTGGGATCGTCCATCGTAGAAAAACCGAGCGAAACTAATAAATGGGTCAACCATCGAAGATTTGTTTGTGAATCCCCTCCAAAAATGAACATGTTCTTTATTGTTTCCAGCCTTCTGGACGAAGGTCAGTAGCGACAATGTGAGGGAAGGGAAGAGACAGGCAAACTGCAGTATACTCGTAGGACTGATAAGTGGGCAGTGCGGTTGATGTGATACCTAAGAACGTACATATCTTCCGATTTCTTTAAAAAATCACTGTTCGTAGTTTCGTCATTAGAAACGGAAAGTTCTCAATTTGATTTGGAAAATTCTCAATTTGATTTGGAAATTATCATTTTGATTTGGAAAATTCTCAATTTGACTTGGAAAACCTATATGGTAGGTACTAATCTGTTGTTTGGGGGATGTTTTTATTCCGCAACCCCGACCACTTGATCTATAATATTATGACATAATTGTCCAACTAATGTCATGGGTCTCTCCCATAGAGGTCCTTCGTCGTCTATACAAACACTGTCGGGCATTGTTGGTATCTCTGGAAGTCAGTTGATTATGAATTCGAGAGTTCGGCAGAAGTGCAGATGATAATATGATTATATGACCTTCGCTACCTGTTCAAGTAAACATGTGGAGTCGATATGTTTACCAACAACTAATGAGCCCCGAACGGTGCAGTTGATCGCTACCCCTTGTTCCCAATACACGTTCATACTTGCATTTCCAGTAGCATGAATATACAAACGAAATCTAACAATAAATAATCGAGCGCTTCCGATGAAGAGAGGTTTCACAAAGTAAACATTCGGTAGTTTAACCATCTGACGTCTGTAAGGTTGTCAGAACCAGAAATCAACAAAATCTTTGTAGATTTTGGACGCAGAATTTGCTCATGCGCCTTTCGTAGAAAAAATTTCCAGTTACCAACTGTTAACCCAGAGGAAGCCAATTGTTGTTAGTACAAGAAATATTCAAAATTACAAAAATCCAAATAATTATAACCTCAAAATGATGAGATGAAAAACCAGTCTTACAATTTTGAACAATTTCAAATGGTAATTCCGCCTGTCACAGGGCCCGGCTGAGCAAAATGGGACAGAATAACGATATATCAAAATTATTTGAACGAATTCGGTCGAATTGGTTCGAAGAAGACGTGGTGTGGAAATAGATTCTGAATTTAGGATTTCAACGTGAATCAAATATGATTCTATTGACGTAATGGTGCACCATTTGTGAAAATCGGTTTGTAAATGCAATCAAATTATGAATGACGGTGTATGAAAACTCAATTTTGGGCGATTATAAAGGATTATTGATGAATAATAAGAGATAATTTAACATCAGATTTTCCAAGATACATTTCGGGGGATGTCCAATTTTGTATACTCAATTAATGGAAGAATTCAATGATATTAGGGTCATACAAAGATAATCATGATAATGTCGACAAATTCGTGTTTGAAGTGTTGTGAAGATTTGTGAGGCGTTTGGGTTATGTTTTCAATCAAATTCAAATGTCCATGATCAGCTCGTATGGTTATTCTGAGGTAATGATAAATAATGAGTTTGCAATGGATATGTTGAGGGAAATAAGATTCGTCTTGTAAATAATGAAGGAGATTCAAAGGGGACGCTGAACAAAGGGTCCAAAGGACGCGACACAAACGGGTCCAAGTTCCACCGCAGTGTGTAGAGACCACGCTGTTGGGGCGAACAGGTTGTTCTGAGGAAAATTATTACTAGATAAACCATAAGGAAATGGAAATAATGAAAGTGTGAGGACACATGCAAAGGCGGTGGCTATGGAAACGTTTGGTAAACATACCTGTTGGTTGGTAGGCCGTCGGGGATGTGTCGTATATGCTGTAATAGCCGATGTTGTGGGCCGGCAGGGGGTACGGGCTGTGCCGCCGGCTCTTCCATACACCATAATCAACCATCAGGGACCTACACTTAGTCTTGAACACTTGGGAAACCCGTGACGGATCGCGGAGATGAAAATTGAACCGGAAGAATCAAACTGGCGTTAGAAAAAATACCAGGGAGCCAACAAAGAAACGAGGAGAAAAACGTTTATAGTTGGGGATCAGTGACAACGCCACGCGACGAGAGTTATGGCGAATAGGGCGACGTATCGGCGCGGGTGAAGTCAAATCCGATACGACAATCGGAAAAAAACCCGCGAGGGAAAATTCTCCTTGGAAAAGCAACCGACTCCCTCCTCGGGCGCTCACACAGAAATGTCGGCGAAACTCGTCAAAATCGCCAGGAAAAAATACAACAGGTACAATTTTTTTTTTTGTCACTTGAATTATACAGAAAAAAATTAAAAGAAATTCAAATAAAAACGAGTGTGAACACACCTGACGGATGGCCAAGAGACGAATGATGGGGGGACGAGCGTGCGAGTGAGATGGCAGAAACGTGGGGGGCGGTAGTACGCGGAGCGGGCGATAGGCAGCGCTACCTCGAGTACCACGTATCCCCCCTCCCCGCCTCTCGCGCTTCACAACGTACCCTTTCCCTACCGCCCCTCGCGAACGTCACAAGCAGTCTGTGAACCCCCCCCCCTCTCCATCACAACCACCCATCCATCCATCGCTGGACCCCTTTTCCACTTCGTCAACAACCAAGTTTGACAACTAGTTCCTACTCGGGCAGACGAAGAACTTGTGATTGGCGAATTGAAATCTGAATATTTGACAGTGTGGCCGTTTTGAGTGGAACTCCGTTTTTGCTTCCGAGTCTGCAAAGCAGCGGAAGCCTTGTGTTCACTTTCGTGAGCCAAAAAATTTTTGTCTTCAGAAATCAAAATTTCCACTTGCATTTTGCGTTTCAAAGCCTACTGAACAAATTTGGTTCCGTGTCTGTCCGCATTTCCTTGTTACAGCCATAACTTCCACAATTTTGAATTGATTTTGCTCAAATTTTGAGGGATGGTGCGGATAAGGCCCCTTGAGGTCCCATACAACTTTCAACATGATTGATCCAGCAATACGACCTGCGCATGCGCTAACGTGAAATTCAACAAACACGCATAACTTTTATAATTTTGATTCAATTTCGCTCAAATTTTCAAGGGTTGTTTGGACAAGGCCTAGTGAGTTCTAGTATAAATTTCAACATGATCGGACCCTCGGTGCGCTCTGCGCATGCGCTGGCGTGAAATAGATTTAATTTCCTTGTTACAGCAGTAATAACCAAAGATTTCACCCAATTTCAATGTAATTTTCAGAGATTAAGCGGTTAGGGCCCATTGTGGTCCCCTATCAGTATCATCGTAATCAAACAACGGTAGTCTCTGCGCAGGCGCTAACGTGAAATTCTTCAAACAGCCGTTCCTTGTTCAACATGATAGAGCCCCTTTAAACTGACTCTAGCCCCACTCCTTCGGTTTTTACAAGCAGCAACTTCATAACTGCGTCATTCATTTTTCGGAGGACAGGTGCAAGGTCACCCCTTGTTTTTATCTTAACATTTACGGTACCTACCTTCTTCAGTCCGTAAAATGCCTTTTTCATGTGAAAATTTCTTTATTTTGCTTCCGAGTCTGTTCTATTTTATAATGGGTCACTCTGATTGTGACGAGGAAGCTCCTGTGCCATCACCTTGGCAGTGTATGTTTCAGTTTTTGCAAATGTTTGCACTATAGTGAACAGTCGAGGGGACAAACTAACAGAAAAAATTCCATGAAGATAAGAAGGGACATCGTTCTTTTTGTGGGCGACTTGAAAGATGAATCTGAAGAAACGGATGGACAAGTAATCAAATCCCATCAGGCTCCCATCACCATGGAAAAATAAACTGTATAACATAATATGTTATTATATGTTATATTATAGCGATGAAGAGCCCCTGAATGAAATTGTTTGCCCCCCTCCCCCCCCCCTCAACACTGAGCTAGATCCGCGCCTGTTAGGCATGGCTAATACGGTTATTTCTTGGCAATAGGTTATCGAGTAACAGCGACCGTCTGGTAATAGTTTGTGATATTAGGTTATTTTGGTAATATGTTACCGGCGATTCGAGATCCTTTCCTACTTTTTTTTTTTTTAGTTTTTAGAGAAGCGGCTTATGACTACTGTTTCTAGGGAAATCTAGCCACCTTCTCCATCAACAACGAGCGACTTGAAAACATTCTGGGTAATTTTGTTGGGTAAATTAGCGACGTTTTTTCCGAAAATGAGTTTTTGGTATCTTTGGGTTCGTCTCAAGAGATTTCATTTTTGTACGATTTAACCGCCCTCTATTCTTCCAAAAGCGCAGGGTCTAAGCGCCATCCTCATAATGAGCCATTCCGAATTTCGCAACAAGATTCTATCTCCAGGCTATATTTTAATTTTACAAAAACAGTCTATTTTGATAGATTTAACCCATTATCACAACCAAAGAAAAATTTTAGTAACAAAAACTGAAATTTAGGCTAATTTTGGCCAATTTGACGGGTCCATAGCCTATCAACTTGACATTTGGTATGGATGTTGGTTTCGATATTAGAAAAAAAGCCCGTCTAAAAGATTCAAGTCGCTAGGTCTAAAGGGAGCCGAGTTATATAACTTCAAAAACCCGGGTCCGTGTTCTTCTTCTTATTTATTTTTGCAAGCCTCTCCTTTATTCTCTCTTAATTAATTCATTTTAGGTAACCAATCGTTCACCAATCCTCAATTAAATCGTAACTACGAACCCTGATTAACAAGCTGTAGGTAATGTGTAATTGATTTCCATTTATTAACCCCCACCCCCTAAGTCAAATCATTTAATCAATAATACAAACCTCCCAAAGAATTACAGCTGTCAGACGTCATACTTCTTGATATTATAATTATAATTTAGTATTGAGTGAACGATACATTTTTATCTCCTATTTACCGGTCAACGATAAATCACAGTAATTTGTTTGGCGCTTCGTGTAATGGTAGTGATTTGAGCTGAATTGATGGTTGGATGTGTATTTTGCATCATCATCTCTCCAGAGCAACCAATTAAGATGATTGCAGAGTATACGTAAAACTTCGCTCATCACTGCGAAATGCTCTCCCATCAGTATGACACTACATCGTCGAAAGATGTCTTCAAAAGCCCATTATCCGACTTTACCCAAAAATTCAATAAATATCTAATATTGTCGCTAATAGATATATTCGAAAACACGTTTGAGCTTTCACAAAACAGATTAAATTAGCGCTCTAATGGGGCAGTGGGCGTGGGTAGTTATTTTTTTCGTATTTTCAAACGACCCATCTCGCTAAAAGGTTTCCTCAAAAGTGAAGGTGGGTGTATTCAACATAAGGAAAGAACTCCGGAAAATTTGGGCGTAGCCCTGATGCCGAACGTAACCCTCAAATTATTCTGACACCACACTATGGTAGGTATATTTACATGGCATCTTTTTCTGCTGTATTACCTGAATTTTCGCTCAATCCTTAGAATTATGAAACCAACAGCATTCTTACATAACTGATTGTTTTCCCAAGATTTTTTAATGATTAGGTTTAGGGCCAACCTAATGATGATTGATGATTTATTTTCATCAAGCCCCTCCCGCCACGTCAGGAACCTCCAGCCCAAAGCCTACGACGTCATTTTAGTTCTTTATCCGCCTAAATTTCAATAAATCCAACATGATATGAATTCAACTTCATAAATTCCTTCGTACACTCACGATTTTGTATAATCAACAACAATTTTTATATTATCAATATCAAAATCGGGATATATGTACCCTGAATATATAATTTGTAATGCAGAATTTGATAAATATTAGACTCACTTAGTTTTGATGACTTTTTCATCTTCATGGTCGAATAACTGCGCTTCATTTTCGAATTACGTGCAGCGAACACAGAAGACTGACTGGTCACAAGAGGAAGTGGCGTCGAACTCGGCAGATTACATTAGGGAATAGTCTCCACAGCATATGCCCAGAGATATCGGACGGGAAAATAATTTTTTCCCAACCCCACCAACCAGCAGCCCAGGATACCACGATATGAGCAGACGGAGGTTTATCAAAACAGGAACTTGGCCTTCGTGATAAGGAAAGAGCGAAGCGGGGAAAAAAAACAAAGTTTGCTCCGTCACGTCAGATCATTACAACAAAAGGAGGCATTCGTGTGACTGACAGTGGAGAAAATGTGTGTAACGAGCTTCATGTTCCTTCAACACTCTGAAGAAGAGAAAAAGCTGCAAATTCTTCCTGAGCGGTTTATTATGTTCTGTACGCGTCACCCTTTTATCTAGACCATTGCCTTGTATACAATATCCTTGTGAGCCCGAACACTATACGGAATAATTGCAGTAATGAGCTAAACTATTGTGTGAAGGTTTTCTCTGAGTAGAGAGTAGTCGTAGAATAGTAGTAGAACATCCGAAATAATTTTCTTTCCGTAGATCGAAACAAAAAACACTCCGTGTAAAAATCACCCCGCCTCGCAAATATCATTCTTCAGAGGCCGGAAAAAGTTATGATATCCACTTTCCCCGCCCGCCCTTTTCCTCATTAAGGAGCTAAGTATAATGAAAAGCTTAACCACTTCACAAGCACCGTACCCCTTTCGAAATCTCCCCTTGGCGCTATTGCGAGACGTTTTTATTACTTCCACAAGCAACTAATACTTGATGGTGGTTAACGTTTTATACAAGTATTAGTTGCTTGTGGAAGTAATAAAAACGTCTCGCAATAGCGCCAAGGGGAGATTTCGAAAGGGGTACGGTGCTTGTGAAGTGGTTAAGCTTTTCATTATACTTAGCTCCTTAATAAGGAAAAGGGCGGGCGGGGAAAGTGGATATCATAACTTTTTCCGGCCTCTGAAGAATGATATTTGCGAGGCGGGGTGATTTTTACACGGAGTGTTTTTTGGGGGGATATCACATCTTTTTGTTGTTGAAGTGGGTCATTTTATAAAGAAGGTCTATGCAAAATTTCAAGTCGATTGGTCCTTTTACCCAGGCTGTAGACTCGTCAAAGTTGCCAAAATTAGCCTAAATTTCAGTTTTTTGTTTCTAAAAGTTTTTGGGTTGAGATAATGGGTTAAACCTTTCAAAAGGCACTGTCTGATGTTGAAACGAAGCTCTGTGCAAAATTTCAAGTCAATCCGTGAAGGTGGAAATGCCTAACTGATTAAGGAGAAGAAGAACAGGTAAGGGTGAAAAACCAGGTTTTTGAAGTTATATAACTCGGCTCCCTTTAAAGATATCGACTTGAATCTTTCAAAAGGCACTTGCTACACTTGAAACGAAGCTCCGTGCAAAATTTCAAGTCAATCGGCGAAGGTGGAGAGGCTGTAGCCTTGACCGACTGAAAAAAGTAGAAAAACATGGTAATTGGTTTTTGAAGTTATATAACTCGGCTCCCTTTAGACCTAGCGACTTGAAACTTTCAGGGCTTTCTATTATCCACACCAAAAAGATCCATACCAAATTTCAAGTTGATCGGTCTACTAGGAGCCGAGATATGGCCATAATTAGCCTAAATTACCCTAAATTTCAGTTTTTTTGTCCCTAATTTTTTTTTTGGGTTGAGATAATTGCTTATTTCGTTCAAATGGCACTGAGCCATGCTATAAAGAAGGTGTGTAAAAGAATTCAAGTCGATTGGTCCTTTTACCCAGGCTGTAGACTCGTCAAAGTGGACAGAATTTTCCTAAGGTTTCTGTTCTTTTGTTTCTAAAACTTTTTTGGGTTGAGATAATGGGTTAAATCTTATATAAGGCTCTGTCTCAAGGTTAAATGAAGCTCTGTGCGAAATTTCAAGTCAATCGGTCAACGTGGAGAGGCTCCAGCCTTGCCTGTCTGAACAAGGAGGAGAAGAAAAAAGGAGAAGAACAATCTAAGGCCGAAAAACCGGGTTTTTGACGTTATGTAGCTCGGCTCCCTTTAGACCTATCGATTTGAAACTTTCAGGGCTTTCTAATATACACTCAAAGAAGACCCACACTAATTTTCAAGTTGATCGGTCAAATAGGAGCCGAGATATGGATACCTCGAAAACGCGTTTCGTGACGTCCGGTAACCATACACTCGGCATCGTTCGTTTTCTCAACTTCTTTGCTTGGCGGGGCGGAACGCTACCGCGTTCCTAGATATACCTCAGAACAAGTAGTAGATACCCCGGATGGGAAGCGCATGTCAGAAGAAGAAAACGGTACTCACGAACAAATTCAGAAAGATGTATTGGCTGATGAGTCGACGGTCATCCATGTATATCCGCAACAAGCTAACTCTATACTACCAGGTCCAGTCTGGACTTATGGTGTGCAATTGTGGGGATGCACCGCTCTAAGCAATCGCTTGATCATCCAGCGATTTCAGAATAACGTGCTGCGCTTCTGTGTTGATGCGTACCGTTACACGAGAAATGAGCGACTACAACAGGAACTTCAAATTCGTACAGTCGAAGAGGTTATCATGAAGCAAGCACTAGCCCATCACCAGAGGCTCCGTAGCCACATCAACGACGAGGTCGACGGACTCCTAGACGTTGATGGTCTTCACAGAAGGCTCAAAAGAACTAAATCCCATGACCTGTGGGAGTGGGGTGTGCTGTGAAATCTAGTCCAGTGAAAAAGTGATTCAGTGAACCCAATGTGTCAAGTTCTACTGTGATAATTACAGTAGAACTTGACATATTGGGTTCGATGTAAATTATTTACATCGAGAAAAAAAAGTCAGTAGCAAAATAAGCTAAGTACCTACGTACTCTGTCTTCTATTTAGTCACACATATTTTTAAATGTAACAATCTTGGCGCGATAAAATTTTCAGGAAAAAAAAATATCCCCAAAACCAAGAAGCTGTTATCCAGTCTGGGTAACCGAAACAACCAAACGATATTCCTTCGGGCCAGTAGGTACCCAGAATGAAAATTGGCCGGAAGGAATATCGTTTGATTTTTTCGGTTCTATCTCATTGTGCAGGACCGGATGGTCCTGCGACCCTCTGAGTAGTCTAAATAAATAGAATGAAACAAAATCTATTCAAATTCGTAATTAAAAGAGGTAAACCCACAGGTTCCATTAGGTAAATTAAAAGTTTTCGAGCAATGGGTTCGCCCAGTTTGTTTTATTTTCTCTCGCTTGTAGTAAACGGCTCACGGCCGAGTCGACTTTAGGGTTTCACAACTCACAAAACGCCCAATTCTGTCGAGTGGGATCGACACGAAAATATTCAAATGACAATTATTTTAAATTTCGACGGGAGAGGTCCTTTGAATATTCAGGAGCGTTCACTTCACAAACAGCCGGAGCAGACGGAAAGTCGAACAACAATGCGCTCTGTGACAAAAAAGATAGACACCGATAGGGAGGTTTCGCGTTGGCCTCAAAATGCCGTTTTCAACACCACAATACCGTCCTGTTGTGAAGAATTTCTACTAAAACGAGGTTTCATTGAGTATTTTACGAGTTCATTAATACAGTGTATTAATGAATTGTCATACATGTCATGTATCTGGACAAATGGGCCATGTGCCATACGAGAACATCGTGATTTGTAGGTACTATGTCACTCTTTAGCAGGCGACATGTCGCTAGCTTTAATATTTATGTTAATGTCATATTTAATATTTGAGCATCATTGACATTATGGAGTGGCATCACCCTACACGTTTGGGCTCATCGGACCGTAATGATTTCATAATAAATTGAATAGGTATGAAATGTAGACAGCAACCTGTCACCCTTCAGAACCAGTTCATTAGCGGAATCGATGCCCATTTTGCACTCGCGTCTGGTTACGAGTGAAAAAATATCTGAATAGTTCTCACAGTTATAGAACTCACAAGGACAGAACAGTGATGTCAAAAAATAATGAACCGTTCTGGAAAAATGCCTCCTCAGGGCTTACACTTGATGCAGCATAGGGCTGGGATCAGCTGAGTGGCTCCTAAAGCTAATTTCTGTGCTATTCACACTAATTTGGTATGTAGCCTCCTTAGGACTCCTAAAGCTAACTTCAATGTTATTCAGTCTATGAAGCTGTAATTTGGCATGTAGCTCAGAGATATTATACAAGCCATTATTATATTGTGCGAATCGATTTTTTGTTAAACTCGATATGAAGCTGATTCACGTTCCGAAATGCAGGAGGTAAGAATCAAAAGAAACCGAAAGGAACCATTAAATCTTCTTTGGGCTATAAAACAGGTTTTATGGGTTCTCGTTCCGCAATTTCTAACAACCAAGTAAGTTATCCAGGCATCCGAACGACGAGCACTGCAGGAACGACGATCCACAGAGACATGGAAATCATGAAGTGGGGCAATCGAACGTTTAAATTGGTTCACTGAGCTTTGGACAGCGCAGCGCTGGATACGATGTATGAGGAGTTTAGCTCGTTTCCCCGTACTTATGAAATCATTGAAGGTTTGTCTAAACTAGTGATTGGCAAACGAATTTGCCAAAGAGCAAAATATGCAGATAAAAACGATTAAAAAAAATTAGAGCTAAATCTGATTATAAATAGTAAACTAATATCATAATTTTAGACATTCAATCAAAGCTGCTGTAGCTCCATAAAGACAACCTGAATATTTTCATTCTCACATTTCTGATTAGGTATGTATTTTTCTCAACTGTATTCCTCCTGAAAGCCATGGTTTTTTTAAAACTTAGCTGTGACTGATTTTCGCCTCCTTGATGACTCATTTTCTCGCTTTTTTCTAGTCATTAAAGGACATTTTATTTAATATTATTTATCTAGACATTCAATAATATACAACTCAAGGAATAGGAATTCCTATTAATTAATTTCGTATGACCACTTTTGTCATTCCGGATATACTCGTATATAGCTCGATAGGTCTACGAACGCTATGAACGTGCAATACTGAACTCGAGCGCTTGGTAGCAATTTGACCACTAGATGTAAACAACTCATCGAATTGCCAGTTCGTGCTTCAACCGCATGTAGAAGAGAGAGATGCAAGATCAGGACCAGCGAACCATTAGAGCATTTCCTGACCTCAGCAGTAGAACATCTTACTGCCGTGTGCATTCACGTGACACATAGTCCAACCGTCTATCGGCAGAAATGTGGCATGCAATTTGAATAGTTCAACGCCCCGCTGATGTTGATGTAGGGTTAAATCAGCATGATCCTCGTTATTGGCGCATTAAATTCAACTATTCATCGAATATCAATTAGTATGAATTAGTGGATATCAATATTATTCATGAATCACATGTGCTCCGGTTTTTAAAAATTGTCAGTTGAACCTACTACCCACATCTGAAAAAATTATTCAAAAATTATAAATAATTAATCGGTCTTGAAAAAATCCTCTAAATCAAAATCTATTAAGTACTGAAAATAATAAACCAAAATTAACTTAGTGAGTTTCTCTTGTATACCGACTGTACACGTATAGGTATATTTTTGTTGAAATCTAGGAGTGGATTTATATCGCTTTTTGTATACAGATTGTAAACAGGATAAATTGAAGCTATTTTCGAATATTCTCTTAAAAAACTTGGAAAAAAAATCAACAGTCACGCATTACCTATGGCCATAAGAGAGAATTTTCGACGAACCAACTGGTTTTAGGTGACATATCTCCATTTTACTGGTTTTATAGTAAATATTGTCTCGATTTTTTTGCCGTGAACACCTCAGGCTATAGATTTTTCAATGCTTAACAGGATGGTTAAGTCGAAATTGCGACAAAGAAACCTGACAAATGAGGTGTCATTTGTCAGACTGTTCCATTTTGGGAATTTGAGTAATTGCTAAGACGGATATTTGTGGACATTTGAACATTTTATTTCTTTTATTTCAATTCTAACGCGAATTTTTGTTTAACAAATTTTGGACCGAGAACAATAGCTTCCTTTTCTTTGAAAATTCGGTAAAAGGGAGCCTCCTTCAATATAATGGGGATAGGAGGTAACTATTCTTGGGTACAGCCAATTTTTCTAGTCAGTACAGGTAGGTGGTGTATCTTCATTGTAGAGAGAACGTCGTACAATGATACACTGTATACAGAGGGTTTTCAATTCTAGTCCCCAATTGGTTTCCGGAAGATTGCTGATTCACCTCCTCTCGCTATTGCGAACTTCATAGAACCTAAATCACTGAGTAAACGGAGTTTGGAAACCCGTTGATTTCAAACGGCGCTGCGATTGATAAAGTGTGAGCGCTCGCGAAAATACGGCAAAGTCAAAAAAAGCCATTTTTCACCTCACGTTCATTTTCATTTGGAACTGATCGTGTTCGTATTGGGAGCTCCCCGACGTCGAGGGAAAACTGTGTAGAGAGATAGAGGAAGGATGTGGGGAGGGGGTGCTGCTTATCGATTGAATTGCGAGTTTCCATTACAGAATTGTGAACTAATAGCTATTGTGAGCCCCTCCTCGTCCTCCACTATCCACTTCACTACCATTACATCCCTGGCCCAATCATCTCTCATCCAAAGCCTCGCTTCGTAACCAGGCGAATATATTTCATTTCCTCCGGGAGGAAAATTATTGTTTCCACAGTGAATGATAGTTTCTCCCTGGAAGCCCTCCCTCCACACACCGCCCTTTCCCCCCGTATATTAATAATATTTTCAACGGAAGAACGAAACGGCGGGGTAACCGAAGGGCCATTACATCCTACAGGATTTGGATTCTGCCGAAACGATTATTATCACAGCAATAAAGGGATACACTCCGAATTATTTTCTACCGAACTCATTTCCTAATAATGAAATTATTTCATTGGGGTGAATAGAAACAAAAAACACAATTCAATTCACCAAATTACAACTCATTCAATAATAATAACAGCAAACATAATATACCCGTAGCAATACATTATTGTTCACATAAATGCACAGTAAGAATTTGTGAACTGTAATTAACCAACAAAATAGTTCACTGATTTTGATAGGTAAATTAGGTAGGTATCTACTAAAAAACGCCATGAGAAGTTTTTTATTTTCACTAGGTATTTATCGACTCGTAAACGGTGGTAATTGCAAGTTGTGCGTCGTCAACGATGACTGTGGTAATGACTAGGAGGCTGGTAATGCATTTATGGGAGAACCCCCCCCCCCATTCCCCAAAACCCCCCTCAGCTTTTGGACATTTCAACGCTGAACATGAAGGTGAAGTCAGAATTACGGTTTCATCGATATTTTGTGATTTTTCGGGCATTTTTCCAACATTGATTTTTTTTACGCTCAAATTTTCCTTTAAAGGCTTATGTTGGCTCCAGATGTTCGTATCCAAAACTAGACAAAAACGGGCTAGAATTTGCGAACTGATTAATTTCTAGCCAGTTACCGCAACTACTAGTAACTAACTGCGGTTTCATTTTGCAACACAGCCTAAACATAAGCCAAATCAGCCACGTTTTAGCCAGCAATGTAAGCCATGTTTCACAACTTTTAATACTGTTTTATTCCAAAACTACCAGTAAGTTCACACTAAAATTACTATCTTTTGCTAACAGTAGGCTCCCCAGAAGTACCCTACCAAGATTTAAGATGAAAAATCGTGAGAGTTAAGAAGTTGGCTAAAGAAATGGTGGGATTGGTGGATTTGGTTCAGGATCCTTCAGGATCTTCTTCATCTAAAATTTTCTTAACAAAAATATTGGTAAACGATTATGATTTTATTAGTTTCGTACCTGAACAAGTACGTACTGGAAACAATAATTTAGAAAATACTGCAAAATTGTTTTTATTTAATTGTTAATTCAAGTTTTGTTGTCTGCTTCATTCATGATCACCATCTCATGAATGAAAGAGAAAAGAATATATGATAGTTGGCAACATTAAAATTTAATGTTTCCATTAATAGGTATAGGTAGATTAGGTATTTGAGCTAAGCCAAAGTCGTTGGTAAAAGTTAGACTAAACTACGTAAACTAGTATCACAGTCAATCTTATCTGTCTTTGAAGTATACCTAATCCTGGTAATTTGGAGTTCCGCCTCACAAGAAAATCACATATTTTTGTGATTTTGGCGCTTTTAGCGGCAGATTTTCGACATTCTGACAACGCCACGCTATCTAGCCGGAAATGTGGAATAAGACAGTGTCTCGACTTCATTTTGTCCAAATTGTGGGTTAGGCTGTGACGGTTTATGAAGGGATTGATAGACTTTATTTATGGCTTTTGACTCAATGTTTAATATCCATTGTGACTGCTGTGTTTAATATCCATGTGACTGCTCATCCATTCACTCAAAAGTTTTTGGATGAGCAGTCACATGGATATTAAACACAGCAGTCACAATGGATATTAAACATTGCGCAACAACAAATGTAGGACTTCCAACAGTTCTCCAGGGTAACAAAATTTAATGGTGTATTGACTACCTGAGTTTTCCATTGTCTTGTGAGAATTTTGCGAAAAACAAACAAAACGTATTACTAGCCTTTAGTCAATTACTCAACAATGCTAACTACAAAGTTGCCTGCATCAACTACCTATAGGTGCGTACTAAAGTTGGTAAAACTTGATTAAAACCCCTCCCCTAATGGAGGGGGACAATTTCGTGCGGGAAAAACATTACCGGGTAAACCGGATTCTTCTATAAACGGATCAATTAGTGTTGTGGGTAGGGCGTCTAAACGCGGACAGGACTTAACTTAGGTTGTAGAGTATTGAATTTCTTGGCCTCCCCTCGTGTGTTAGAGAGGGACGAGTTGGGATCGATGGACTAATGGCTCCAAGAAAACGCGTGCCAGACGGTAGGGAGATAGCATCGGCCACACGACTCATCCATTTTCCCGATGTTCAAATATTGGCTTCTGTGACGGTCAGGACAAGGATTGTTGCTTTGGGGAGGCCGACAATGAAATGAAGTTGGGGTCGAAAGTATAAAAGAAGAGAAAGGCAGGGAATGGTACAGAAGAATCAAACAGGTGAGCGCAATAATACTGGGGAGTATTCGCTAAACGCTTTTCAACTCAATCAAATAGTATTTGTAGTTGCCGTATCGGGTGTTGCAAATATAAAACCGAAAACCCACTTGTACGTGTCTACAAAGCTGTGGCATTAAGCTTCGTCCTATCCATAATAAACAACTATATAAAGCAATATTTGATTCTTCAAGTTAACAATCTAACAATAACGTCCTCAGACTTGATACAGCTCGTGACCAGCCCGGGAATCGAACCCGGTACCTCCACGGTACCAACGCAGCAAACAGCTACCCAGCTGTGCTCAAATTCAAAAATTCAAAAATATTTTATTGACATAAGGGTATGTACTATGATTATTTAACAGTGTCTTAAGATACATAAGTGAGAAACAATATCGGCCTACTGGCCTTAAATGTCTTTTGGTCTTGAGTGGTAATGTATGTAGTGGTCCATCTTAGGGGTGGAAGAGTGAATTTTGTAAGAGAAAGGGAAACAATGTAAAACTCTTAGCGTGACCCAGGTGTGCTGAATACAGAATACAGATCGTTTATTGGCATGATTCACAAACAATACAAGTATTGAGTCTTAAAATTATTTCATCAACCCCGGCCTTATTTGACTTAATATAAGTAGTGACTTAGCGTTTTAAAACGACGGGAGTTATAACTATTATATACAATAAGGGTTGTGCCGCGGGAAAAGTGGAAAACCCACAGGTCGAGATTTATTTCTTAACTTAAGGAACTCAACTAATAATATTTACAGTAGGTATTTACAACTTAACTAACTGATATCACTACATTTAATTCAACGACTGACAATTTCATGGAAATCGGTAGCTACGAATCAGTTACTTAAATACTCGTAATTCCTCGGGTTTAAAATTTATCGTTGAGAAAAGTCCGAACATTTTCAAGATTTTTATTTATTGCGAGGCCGGTGATTTAATTAAGTTTAATAATACACTGGGAACTTGGAGGCGATCATGTCGACATTTTCAAATTTATTTATATACAATTTTTCAAACTATTAGCTGTAGGTTCAGCTGTATGTGTTACAATTATAAACATGTAGAGATTTCCCGTAGCAATCATCCTCCCCAAAAAAATGGGTTCCCAAGAACATTTTGCCATTTCTGGCTCGACCTGTATTTCTCAGTCACATAAGTGAAGTCGGTGACGAGGATGACCGACAAATATGTTCTCGATTTTCGCAAATATTCCATGTGTAATCGCTGAACCAATTTCCCTTTACCAGGCAGTGTTCGGAAAAATTAATGGATGAACGGGGCTCAATCTAGCGTGAATATACAGAATGAAATACTTGTCCTTTAGGCCGATTCGGAACAATCGGAAATAAACCAAATTCGATTGGTTTTGAACAATAGAATACTGAAAAACCTTCATATTACTGCTCTAAATGTAATTAACTTGAAGAACTCATGCAAGAATAAGCTTCAAACCCCCTATTTCACCACTGTATTGCACGAACTACTACAAAGCCGACATTCGAAATACTCGAGCCAACATTCGAAACAAATCAGAGTAAAAAAACTGCCATGTAAAAACATTGTGTAAGTACCTGAATTAGTTTGTGAGGATTCAGTTATTTATTTTTGAGAACTGGGGAAATCAACTTTCTAACTGCATAGAAGTGTAATTGTGAATTCCCCTGATGATTTCGATGTATTGGTAGTGGCCGCATTATAAAAATCATAAAAAATGGAAAATGACGATGTCCTATGAAATATAATTATGAATAACTCATCTTCATCTTCTCCCCTTAATTCGTATCTTCGCCCCCGATTTCAATTAAGGAGGGCGTCCAGTGCAGACTACGGCCCCGGGCATCATGAATCACCAATTTATCCCTATCACACATTGATTACTTTAGAAAATTTCTAAAGTACTCAATTTGTGATCGGGATAATAATGAGCTGATTAATCATTGATTGAAATCGACGAAGAGGTCTATAATATCGAGGGGAGAAATATCGTTACGTGTACCACCTGTGATTAGATGAAACAAGCAACGATACAAGAGGAATTCAACGGGATTAAAAATGAGCACGTTATTTAAATTCAATTAACATGTTGATTGTCGTAGTTTATACCATATACCTACCTAATCAATCTTATGAAAATTTAATTTGTTCCTCATCACTTTGGCGATGTGCAACATACCTCAAAATAATTTATGATACAATGTCTGATGTCATTGGAATATCAAGATAAGAGCTGAAACGATCGTAGAAAAATGTCACTGAGAGGCGAAACGGAGAAATGATCGAAGCTCTCAGTGCTGTACACGCTATCACAAGAGGAGGTCGATGACTGGCAAAGTCCTACATGGGTAATCGTTTTTTAAAGTAGGTCAGGTCTTTCTCATTACTTTTAACGGGTAAAATGTACATTTGATGGAACAATACGCTCGATCGAACAATAATTGTATAATTATTATTATTACTTGTATAGTTGTATAATTATTACTTAATTCATTATAGAATCATCGGGGCTTACTGAGATGTTGTGGGAGGGTAATCATAATAATAAATAAATCTAAGTTCTGTATCAATAGATTTCTGCTTTGTGGCATCTATCAAACCCCTCCCTCCTTGGCGTACCAACCGCTAGCCAACAAACCGCCTCTGAACCTTATGAAAGAAGCTGGAAGCTGAACAAAGTTTGTATTTTGCAAGCTTATTGTATGTTCATGGAGCACAGGTGTTATAATAATATGTATAACTCCTGTGCTCCATGAACCTATTGTTGTAGCATTGAGTCCACGATATGTAGTATATATTATATACGACACATCGTGGACTCAATGCTACAACTAGATAACTTCAAATTCATAGTTTTGAGATAATTCTTCGTGTATGTAGCAGGAATTGTTGTTGTGGTCCTGGTTTCATTAAACCTTAAGTTATTGTGGTAGTAAAATGGTTTAATTAGGGTTAATTACGGTTTATTTACTCAAAATGTGAGATGCCTACTTTTAGCAACCACTGTGACTACGATTTCTCTATTATCTTGTAAATAATACTAGGGTAAAAACACCATATTTTATTGTTATTCATGTTAAAATTTTGAAGGTTTCTATTATAAAATCTCAAAAAGCAATCATCTTAAGATCATGTATCATTCCGTCCTTGTAATTCTTCTATGAGATTGCCCTGGCATCCTGAACTTAAACGGCATAAACTGAACTCCAGTTCATCTATTGTAGAACCAACCAACCAAGGAACGACGTTAAATTCTAAAACTTAATTCAAGTTATAACTTATAATCTAGTTTTAGCATTTAATTGTTTCTCCATCTTTCACACAGTTACGCAAATAATCAATAAATAACTGAAAAATCGTACTTTTTGAAATACTCGTAGATTGACAGCATTTTGTAGCTTACCTACTTCCCTAGTAATATTGTGCAGGAGTTAATTCAAAACCGACAAAAATCGAATTATCCACTTGTAAAAGGATTGATGAGGATGTTCATTTTATAGCGAAATGCGAGCGTACCTACAGAGATTCTAAACCACTTTTCCATTCAAAAGGGTAATTTAAAGGATTGATTAAAGGAATTTTGTTAAATTTCCCATACAGAATCGGCCGCGTCTCAAATAAAATAAGTAGGTGCTTTAAATATTCAAACACTGGGAGTAAATGTCATAAACAATACGCAATGAACGTGCATACAGCACACACTACATTCTACTCCTTCGTTTTTCATCAAATGTATCAACTAGAAAATGTTGGCATAACGCCATATCCCCCTTTGGAGCTGAGATTAACATGAAATGATTGCACTCACCAAGCTCACTGTGTCAATAATGAATAATAGTTGACCAGATAATAGATTGATAACCTGTGAAAGGTCAAAAGACCTTTTACACGGTCAAAAGACCTTCGAATTTCAGCACAAAAAATCACATCTCGAAATAGCCTGCAATACCGATCAGAACATCCTAAATTCGGATATTACGTTTTGCACCACAAATCATTTTTAGAGCACCCCGGGTTTACGAGTTCATGTCAGCCCGATTTTCCTCTTCATCCATCAACCTCCTACTATCGTTCTTTCCGTTTCGCGCTAGTTTCCAGGAATTACACGTAACGGACATAAAACTGTCTGAACATTAGATGGATGCACTCACCGTTTCTATTTTCGCTGTCCGCCGGTTTCATTTGGATCGGATGGTGCATCTGTAACAGAGAATAGGAACAGTTAAAGTCACGGAAATAGCGAAATGAAGGAGAATTGGGCAAGTGAGGTTTTCTTCATCCCGTTATCAGATTAGAGCAATTAATAGCGAAGAAATCTCAAGTAACAAACACGTTTCTTCATCTTCAAACTGTTCTGAGTTTGAGAACGGGATAAGATATCACAATTCTGATTTCACCGTCGTGTTAAGCGTGAAAACACCTTCAGAATGAGGTGTCTCATTTTGGAATTTATGGATAACTTCTCACCATTAAAATCCCCCTGGAGTGGCCCAATTCTGCCCATCTACCAACTTGGCCTTTCGATTGCCAAGACAGATTTTTTGTGCAAATTTGAACTTTTTATCTCAATTCTATCGAGTTATCGTCTGGAATGAAGAAATATTCTAAGTAAATTAGTTTTACAATTGATCCCTGAAGACATTCGGATTGAAGTTGTAGGTATGTATATATTATCTATATACATAATATGTTATATATATTATGTATATATATATATTATCTATATACATAATATATTATGATTTTTGGCGTCTTTTGTTCACATTTTGGACCAAGAACAATAGGTAAAACGTTTCATGTTTCTCGATTAAAGTAAAGTAAGCAACCATTTCAGGTTGAATTTCCGTCCGTCTGCCGTTTTAGTATTTTTCAACGAAAGCAAAAAAGTAGTTCTCCAGTTATTTTGAATTCATACAATTATTCGTCAATACCAAGAAAAGTTCAACCTGTGTGAACACGAATAAGCCTTTTCGCACTGGGTGAAATCCACTGGGAGGGATCTCAGTTTTCTCTAAGTACTCGACTCAATACTTGAGACTTTCCAAGAAATTTACAATTGTCAAGGGAAAGGTAGTGAGACGGTACGAAAAGCCATGCTAAATTATATGAATAAAAATAGCATAGCGATATTCTTTTGAATTTGTTGAAAGAGATTTTCATTGATTGAAAGGCTCTTTCGTCTCAACTACTTGAATTGACAGTCGAAAAAGGCGGCTGAGGGTTATAAAAATAGTGAGTGGATTAGCCGTATAACTGGCGCAAAAAGGCAATGTTAGTAAGTATGTGAATCAAATTGACTGCATCTTCCCATGTTTCGCCCAATCAAAATATTCTATAAATATTGTCAAATAATTTGGCTGAATAGAATAGTATTATTTGGCATTGATCAAGTTAGGTAGCAGGAATCCTAGGTCAGTGGCGTGGAAACTAAGGCGCGTAACCATTGATGAATATGGTTTAAGGTGATCTATTGTGTTGTGGCGGAAATGATCGTGCGAATGTGAAAATTGGCGCTAAGATACAATTGTCATGGAAACAAGAGGTATTCAAGAGCTGGCACATTATGATCTCTTGAGGAGCGAAAGTGAAATAGTGAGTTGTCGCGGGTTGCACGGGAAATGAGTCATAATTACGCTGTTTGGTCTGTTCAAAGGAGATCATATGACGGGCCGATGACGCGTGTAGTGAAACGTTCATACCGTGACACAGTGGTCCAGGATCGTCGAAAAGCGCTTAAAACTCAATATTTCTCGTATTATTGGAGCTGGAAACCTGAACTTGCTCATTCGTTAGTTAATGTAATGAGTTTGACGCTAGAATGTAATAACTCACTGGGGAGTTCGTGATTTTTACGTTAAACATTTTGATCCGGCCCTTTTACTGACAAACCTGACTCGAATGCCCGAATGCCGACTGAAGATGATAATTATTGGGCCGAAGATCAAAGGCGACAATAATACCTTCGTTTCGATGTCACATGAGAGCGAGAACGATAGACAGGTAAGTTCATGTTTTCCAAGTTCATTCACCTGTATTATTCAAAGGGGCGGAGAGGGCATATGTTAACAAAACATCTTATCTTTGAATCAAAGATGCACAAAGAGGCACAAAGATGCACAAATTTTCGGACGAAAATTCAACCTGAAATGGTTGCTTACTTTTACTTTACTTACAAAGAGGCACACAAGTTGTAGGATTATTGGTATAAATGTAAACTTTCATTGTTTACTTTCTTTTTTTTTAGTATGTATTTTTTCCAAATTTTACACGTTTGTTCAAAAGAAGAAACTGCAAGAGAGTTCCTTCAGTTGTTGGTAGCGAAAATTCGCTATTCTTCATAACCCAACGGTTGCTTACAGGCCTTTGAGCGAAGTTAGCTCCCTGAAAACTCAAGAGATGATATCCCCAGAAGGTAACAAACACACATTTGCAGCATGCAACTCAGAATAAAATAGATGAAAAATCCGAGATTTAAGCGCTTTTGGGCGATTCTGGACCCCTGTGCGTGAGTGTGTTTGTTTATGTGAAGTTTCCCTTCCGTCTTTTGGCAGTGAATTCAGGATGGTCTAGAATGAATTTTGGTAAGTATGCCAATTTTTCGGAAATTCAAGTTTAAAAAATTTCTTATCTTCGAAATTTCGCAAAAAAAATAATGAAATTATCATTTGTATGTACGATTTCAGTTACTTTTATTCGTTTATCGTCCCCTGTCACTCGAACACTCATCTCATTGCCCCTGGCTCTCCTCGAAACACTAATCCCCCAAGTGGATTTAGCTCCAGTCGAGTGAAGCCTCGAAACTGGCCTGAATTCGCTGTACCTTTTCAAGAGCGGATATCACCAAACCATTTATTTCAAATGAACACAGATCAATCCGATCATTCAACAGGGTTCCACATATAAAAAGCGGCCTCCCCTCAATGGTCTATTTTTTCTCCGCTGCAGGTTGTCCTGGAATGGCATCTGGGGATTTAAAAAAAAAGAAGTTATTTTTAAACTGACAGTGGCCCTTTCAATCTCTAACGATATAAACGGGTGAGTGGTCCGACGGAGGTACGCAGGAGATTGAAAATAGTGAGCGGGAACCACTTGGGACTCCCTAAGAGAGAGAGAGGTAAGGTGAGGAGAGAACAGGGTTCATGTTGTTCGATTAAATTTTACTATTTTCAATACTTGATGAACCAGTGGATTCAACCAAGAAAATTTTTGTTCAACCCCTGAAAGTTGCTGAGTTTACGTTTTTCAAGATAAGTAGAATCCATGAGAAGAAGAGTAGAGTGATAAAGAAAGAACAATGATTCTTGGTACCTACTGTCAAGATAAAGGTCGTGATACAACATGAAAATTGCAGACAAGCGGTTTCGATTTATTATCTTCGATAATGAACTATTGGAATCGACCAAGGAAGAATAAGCGCCCCTCTCCCCTTCAAAATTTGAGAGTATACGTTTAGGCCGTCCGCGCCACTTTGCCCAGTTAACGTTGTCCGAAAATCATGAAATTTGATTTTCGGGTTCGCATATTGATCCTTAAAACATTGATCAATGGGAAAGGTTCAAAATGTATTTTGAAATTGCGAAAACGTCATAATAGAAATGAATTCTAATCAAATGTGAACTAAAAACTATACCGTTCCATTCGAAATTTTCGAGATATTATGAAATGGTATAGTTTTTACCGACCATCCTTTCATTCATAGTGAGGGCTTGAAGGTTGAGCCAATCAAATACCATCGACAAGAGCGTACACGTATGAAACGGCGGCTAGTCGGGTCAACTGTCTATCTGCGGAAAAGCTGATTCAAACCACATTGTTTGTCACATCGAGTTACGTTATGTGTTTACGGAATGAAGATTATTTCGAAAATTTGGTGGTTAATACTTCCTGTTTTTAACGAATTTTCGTTTTCGAAGTGAAGGAAGCTATTGTTCTCGGCCCAACATTTTTGAAACTCTCATTTCCGAATAATTTTTACACCAAAATTGTTTCAGACCATCCTGAATTAACTGCCAAAAGACACCAAAATCATATGTAAATAACTACATATAGGTATTTATGTATGTGTCTTTCTAGACGATAACTCTCGATAGAATTGAGATAATAAGTTCAAATTCGCACAAACAACCTGGCAATCGAAAGGCTAAGTTCGTAGATGGGCAGAAGAATCGGGCCATTCTAAGGGGGATTTTGGGGAATTTTAAGGGGCGAAAAATTACCCACAAATTCCCAAAATTAAACAGTCTGTTGTGACACCTCATTAAAAGTTTTTATTATCGCAATTGTGACTTCACCGTCGTGTTCAGCATTGAAAAATCTATAGACTGAGGTGTTCACGGCAAAAAATCGAGATGACATTTACTATGAAACCAGTAAAGTGGAGATCTTTTACATGAAACCAGTTGTTTCCTCGAAAATTCGCTCTTATAGCTATGCTGCATGACTGTGGATTTTTCCCATTTTGGGAATTTATAGGCAATTTTTCCCGCTTAAAACTCCCGCAACCCCCCGCCCCCATTTAGATTGGCCTGATTCTGCCCATCTACGAACTTAGCCTTTCGAATTCCAGGACCGAGTTTGCAAATTCTCAATTGTTAAGCTATTTTGAGTACACCGTTAGAAAGGAGAGACTTCGAGATAGTTTTTCCATAGACGACCCATAGAAATAAAAATTACTTAGAGAGATACAATCGATAGAAAAATTTCCTCAATAATCTCTAATATGCACTTTTGTCTCGTGTTGTTCGCATTAAACGAGCTCAATAATGTTTGGTCGTGCAAATTTGTACAAGGTGTCTCAATTTATATCCGAAGAACTTCAGGGATCGAACGTACAAAATTTTCATGTTCATGAACCTTTTTCGGAAATTCGAGTTGTAAAAATTTTGGACCGAAATCAATAGCTAAATAGGATCAAACCACATGACTTGAGTGTAGTGAAAAATGGCGAATAGTGTCCAGTGACAACATAGTAACATTATTCAAATAAGTGGTGTACATTAAAGAGATAAAAATCACTTATTAGTTATATTTTTGCTAGATTTTAACTATTTTCAATTTAAAAATAACTACCTATATATTTCTGTTGTATTAGGCTTGCCCGTATCGCTGAATAAATAAGTAGGTAGATGGTTGGACAAACGAAAAAGTGGTCTTTTCCAACTCGAAAAATTGACATAATAAATTATGGGTGTCCGTGTCAGTCGTCACTCAAGGTCAAAAACCGGACTGTTTGGATCAAAACCGGACACCTGGCAACCCTGATACCAATTACCAACCTCCAATTCACTGATCATCCCCCAGTTCTACCTACCAATGCGATTGTCACGTCAGTCAGACGTCAGGTTTAGTCAGAGGTCACCGGCTCCCTTCGCTTTAGAGAACGTCAATAGGTTCGGTGGTCGGATATCATCATACGGACTGGCGGAGTGGCAGGTAGATCAATCAAACCGCGAAATGACAACGACGGCGAGTGCGATCGTGACCGGTGCTGCCATCTATTGGCGATTGGTCAAACTAAGAGACGACTCCCACCTTACCGACACGCCGCAACTCATCTCAGATGAGTAATCCACTGGGGCGCCTACTTCGATTATTGTGTTCTCTCAAAGATGACAGGCCAAACGGACTATTTAGAGCTTCGCTCTTGTCTCCCAATCACTTATTACTTAAATAATATTTACTTGATTTTAAATCCGATTAACCGATTTGGGATCTTCTTAATGAAATCATTAAATGATGTCATGGAATTGTGCTTTTAAATTTTGTCGCCCTAACGTTCTATTTCCGTTAGAAAATGTAACCCAAATGTACAAACTTTTATTTATCAATCGACACAACCCACTCCTAAGTAAAATGTGTGTCGTTTAACCAAAGAAGAATAATATCCTATAAGAATATTATCCTCCTGAAACGAGTTATGTCCAAAACCAAGGACCTTGTACCGATCCCTCATGTCTATTCCATGTAAAATAAAAGTTGCAAAATCAAAAAAATTCCTTAGTTTCAACTTTGCTTCATTTTCAGTTTCATTTTCAATGTACGTTCGAATGTTCAACTTTGCAATATTCGAGTTAGTATTATTCACTTTTGTTGCTTTTATGTACTTTAATATCCCAATATCAAAAATTAAGCATCGATAAATGTTGAAGTTAGGTTAAATTTGCAAAATTTGATGAAAAAAGAAAAACATTACCTGTGTTTCTAACTGTCACAAGTTACCTACCAAAATTGATGCATTTTGAAAATGATTCAACTACACATCGAAACGACTAGGAATTTTGTCTTCTACGGATGTCTTCTAGTATTTAGGATAAATCAACATTATAGTGTGCATGAAGAACTGATCTCCCTCGAAACTTGCAACACGCAGACCTCACATCCCTGGAAAACGATATAACTACAAACCCGAAGGTTGTAAGTTGTTAGGTTGAGAGAATTTTTTAGAAAACGCCTCTTCGTTTGCAGGGTGATAGCTTAATGAGTTGTGTATTTTAAATAATAGTTGTAGCTCCTAATGACACTTGAATTAGTTGTCATGCCAATTTAGAGCTTCTTACCTAGTGTGAATACCATAGAAATGCCCTATGCTACTAAAAGTTAAGCCCTGAGAAGGATTCAAATTTCAAGTCTCTACTACCATGGGAATTGTCGGGAGAGAGGATTGCGTCAGCGTAACGGACGCTCGGTTTCAGCAAGTTATGTGAAGGCTAAAACATGTTCCATGTTAAAATGTCTCAAGTAAAAAACATAAAACAAATAAGTAATCCAAAAATGTTGGACTCGATATTTGAAAAATGGAGGGGTGCATGAGTTTGGTGTAGAAAAGGTGCTTCAAAATTTTTGTTTTTAACCGGCTGGGAATAAGTTTGTTGTGACCCCCGAATTTTATTCCAAAATGGACAAAAAGCTTTGAAAAATATTTACTCAATTTATTGTTTTCCAAGCAGAATAGTTCTTCAACTCCAGTTGTTCTATATAGAACTATACTATAGTACTCTATACCATAAAGCCATTCCAATTAGATAGTTCTTTAACCATCCCAAATTTATAGTTCTTCAACCGTCCCAACTTTAATGTTCTCTAACCATCCCAACTTTAATGTTCTATAACCATCCCAACTTTAATGTTCTTTAACCATCCCAACTTTAATGTTCTTCAACCATCTTCAACCTCTAACACAACGCCTCGACTACTTCAACCTCTAACACAATGACCTTTAGTTTCGATTATTATTCCATACTATTATAAATAAATATATTAATTTATGAAGAACTGTATGAGTTTTTATCAAATTGTAATATATCATATTGTAGTAAAGTTATAATAATTCATAATATGTAATGTAATATAACAATTATTGTTATATTACATTAAATATTATGAATTATGGTAAATATTCACCGAATTTATGGCTGTATACATTACCTACGTACTTAATGCCAAATAAAATAACTTTAAAAAAAGAAGAACTGTAATGTTCTTCGACGATCCCAACTGCAATGTTATATAACCATTCCAAACTGAAATGTTCTTCATCCATCCCAATTGTTACGTTCATAGCAGAACAATAATATTATAAGTGTGTGTGGTTCGACATGATTCGACATACCTCAACATAATAATATAGCAGTTCTACTACTGACTCTCCACTGTTAAATTACTGATGTTTTGTTCTATTTTTAAAGGAAAAAGCCAAGTTGAATAATTATGGAGTTGTATAATTATTTTACTTCCAAAAGTGTGTGTTGTGGTTGTGAGTGCGAAGGGCAGGTTTTGATTTTCAAAGCTGATCGACCGCGAAGTTAGTTAGTGGAAGCGATAAGGGTGAGAGTAGGAGGGCGTTCATTAACGCGGAGGGCATTGAGAACGTACAGTCTACCCGTTCTCTCTTCTGACCACCTCCGACCATGAAAGCTGGGGCCCTCGCCCATGAAAACCACCGTTCGGGGGCCCTTCACCCATGAGAACCCCATTAGGAGCTCTCCCGTGGAATCTCCTCCAAAAACAACTTGGGTCTTTCGCGAGGGTCCCTCATTTTGGGTTCGGTGATTTGCAAACGCGAGAACGAGGAATGCCCTCCTCGCCCTGCGGCCCTCACTGCCGCACAATATTGCCCTATTCGTCTTGCTTGTAGCGTTAGCAAAGTGCCGGATTGTGAGAGAGAGAGAGAGAGAAAGAGCGAGTGTATGTGTGTGTGAGAGAGAGACAGACTGTACTGTGTTGAGTTGCCTTGTCGAGGGGTGTTTGAAATTGTGATTGGACGGCGACTCAATGGCAGATAAACGGTAGAGGGCGGTGGTGAAATCAAAGGGAAGGGGAGGGGGATTTGTGTGAGAGGTTTTGAATATGTAACAGTAAACAGTAAACACTCCCCCTCCTCTAAATTCTCCTCCGTAAATTCGACCCTGCTACCCCCGTCAAACATCTCCGTACACTCCAATGTAAACTGGTTATGTCACTATCTCACACACCGTCTTAATGTTCCCTCTTCCTTCACCCAACCTCCACATACTACATTACCAACTTCCCTCCTCCCTGATCACCTAGGTAACTAATTACTTGATTACCGAATTCGCGGAAGCGGTGACCCGCCATAGGGATCAATTGTTGATTCACTTCCTTTGCCACTAAACTACAGCATTTCTGTATTGATTGGACCATCGAACAGCCCACTATAACATTGGTGGCTCCAAAATCTATCGGTTCCGCCTAAAAGTCAATAAATGTCGTGTTAACTTTAACTTAATTTAGTATTTATTCACAGACCCGATAGGATATCCTGACTGAAAATTATATTATACTGCTGTGTACCCGCGCTTCGCAACGGTAGAACAGACACCCCCTTTATTCACTTCTCTGCTTCCAATTACCCCCTTTTCACTCCAATTCGTCAAGTAGTTTTTGGATTGCCGGTAACCCCCCCTTGGCCGTTGGTGAAGACAAGGAATCCGATTCTAAAATAAACCACTCACAACATACAAAACTGGACTGCGCTATGGAGGACCAGAATGATGAGACCATGTCGGTACATGTGGACTCTTCTGGAGGCTTCACTTTCTCAATCTATATAGGTAACTAAAATTAGAGACGATTTTCGTGTTCCTTGGGTATTTTCGAAAATTTCACTACAGTTATTCGTTTCGCGTGAAATGGAGTCGAACCATGCCGATTTTGAATTTGGTGGCTGTCTGTCTGTCTGTTTGTCCGTCCTTCAATCACGCCAAAACGGCTCAATGGATCGAACCCTTCTCCTGTATTAAATTTTAATGTTTCCGTGGCCGGGCAAGGACATAGGGGGGTTCACTTCCGGACCCGATGCATAGGGGTTTATGGGGAAGCCGAAATATAAAAATCTTAAATTCTTCCTTCCCGTGAGGCAGATGAATATTAATTATGATGAAGTATAATCAATAAAGCGACAGGTAAGAGTGGCCAATGGACCCATCCCGAGTAATGCCCGTCAGCGACGGGCCCGACAGCTAGTGGTAAAATCATCCCATACGCCAATGACGACCAGGTCAATGAGGGAAATGGCCGGACACCGCCTCGGGGACAGGAAATACAATTGTAATCATCGTCACCAGCCCTGTATTACCATTTGTCTCATTTACGCAATCACACGCAACGATTAAGTCACATTAATTCAACATCTAGTACGTCATAGCTATCGCACTGGAGGCATATCTATAGAAATATTAGTAAACGGACACGACCAAGTAAGTAGTTCAATGTTTGTAACGCTAGTGACTTTATTTTTCATAACGTACACAACGTAACACCTGTAACCATATCTAAGTATCTCTAATTAGATGGAGAAGCGTCTTGTCTTCAACAATATCCATACAATTTCAGTATTTTGGTGATAGCACCATCTCCGTCCTAATTCTTTTGAGCGTAACAAGCTTTTTCCTGGTCATTCTCCAATAATTTCAAGAATTATTCTTGAACCAAAGTGTCAATTTAATTTGTTCGCACACTCTGAAATGGAATTCTCTTGAAATGAGACGCAAGGAATAAACGCGTAAACGATAAAATAACGTATTTAATCACAACTGACTGGAACAATATAAAAGTATAATAATAAATTGAGAATTTTTTAGAGAGCAGAAAAGCACGTTGACACGCATCGAAAGATTAATAGAAGAAGGTTATGAACAACAGTGAAAATGACAATTACTGCCTACACTGGGACGTAAGTCCGTATACCCTTCAACAAATTCCGCTGAACTAACGAGTTATTTTCATAATATGAACAACATATTATGTTGTTTGCCATGTACAGACCATTTCAGTTTTGCAGGTAGCTCTTGCTTTATTCGTAGGGATTCAAAATTCTGACAACACAGTTCTGACTTCAATTAATTCACAATTCTGCATAAAGTGCGAGGAGGAGTGACGTTTATGCCCACACCGTCACCAACAGCCGTACTGATGAGCCACGATCAGCGATCCTATGCCTTCCTGCCACAATATATGTGAAGTTTTAAGTTGTGAAGGACTAGTTTAATTTATTTTGTGTTTATTTATGTAGGATTAAGATTAAATGTAAATACCTGGCCACGTACATGGGTACCAATTCTACCTCTAGCCATCAATAAAGGGGGAAAAACTCACATCAATTGACGAGACTAATGAAATTGTATGAGGCTATGAGGGAAAATGGTGTAGGTACCTATTGTTACCGCTTCCCCGTTTCTGAAACCGATACTTTGAACTGGGAGCATGAGGTGAAGTACTTGGAACAAATAACGATAAACAGATGTGACAATGGCAGGGAACCAGGAGTTACACGTTAATGGGCGGAGTGGAAAAATACCAAAGGAGAAAAACGTCGAAGAGTCTATACGGGAAAAATCGTCTTTTCAACTCCCATTGCCTCTACGTTCGGTATAGCCCACTACCAGCACCTCAGGCTCTCTATTGCCCCTGTCCCATACGAACGGCTTGGGTACACTATTGCCCCCCTTCCATCCCACCCCCTGCCTTCCATACAACCTGAGAAAACCTCTTTCTTCACAGGTCATTACGCGCAGCAGACCTGAGACCGTTCCGCGGGGTTATGGCCCTTTTTAATTCTCTCTTTTACCCTCTTAGCGGTGCTATAGAAGGGTAAAAGCTCTTCCAAGTTATCAAACTGCCCTCACCGGACTCGGTTGTAGGCGAAACAGTAATGATTAGGGGTATCGCGTGGAGGGAGGACGGTAGAGCTGAGATTTTCCTCGCACCACATAAATGGAGTCTAAACCCAACGCAAGGTCGCACAGATAACAGAATGTTGCAACTGAGAATGCGACAAAGGCGAGGCTCAAGTGGGATTTCAAACGAGGATTAAGGGACAAAACAGCCTTTGTAGTACACATTAGCTCTGAATAGGTATCACAATACTTGTAATAATAAGCATTATTCAAGAACGCCAACACAGGGCGTTCAGATCCTTCTGAAACCTTCATCACGAGTTCTTTAGTTCCATATCACATTAGAAAACCGAAGGGATGTATACCCTCCGAAAACCCGAGCAGTGGAACAGAGTTCTTTGGAGTGGAAATCGCTTGGATCTTGTCAACGAGGGAAATATAGCCAATCAGGAAGTATAGCGTCTACTTGGAAACCGATCGGAATGGAAGTCATTCTGTGAAGCCCTATGTTCCGTGAAAGGAAATACATACATCTTAGTTCTGGAGTCGTGATCACGCATCAATAGTGACTTGAAATAAGTTCAGAAATTACATCATTGGATTGGAAAAAAAACACAACATAGGACTAAAGAATAAAGACTAAAACATTGAAAATACAAAATCAATGTCCATACTATTTTAATTTTAATTTTATATTTACTTGGCAATTTAAAAAACAAAAACAAAATATATGAAAGTAAAACATAAAAATAAATTAGTAAAAGATAAATGTAGATTGCTCATCAAGGCTTAAGTTCCTACGAACTTGTGTCTCCTGGCGGAGTCTTATAAGTCATTTAAATTTTGGAGTCGAGATTTTCACTTAACCTTGGATGAAATATGTTTTTTGAATTTCAAATTTCTATCTCAGGTACTTACAATTCCCAAGTCTCTAAAGTCGAACGCTAAAGAGGTACAATTATAATCACTTTACTATTTTTACAACTACATGTAAAAGTATCTCAACTCCAAAGATCGTATTTTTTGTCGAGGCACTCACTCAATAAACTGTTTCAAAACCGAAATGTATGTTTTATGATATAAGAACCACGATTTTATAGGGTGATTTAACAATTATTCACAGCGCGGTGTGCTGTCTAAGATGAGAGACGTAATGTTTTGCAAAAAAGGTGATGTTGGGTGCAGAGGAGATAAGGTTGTTATTGCGTTATTTTAGTGTGCGGAATCCAAATCTGAAACCTTTTTTTCGCTCTTTTGTTGAGATGTACTCGTTGCTCACATACTCGTACTTATATCCAAGCTACGTTTGAGTGTTGAGATTAGCACTTCAAAAAATCTGTATTACGAGTAATATTATCGCAATATTTCACTTTTAACAACTGATTCTATTTTTTTGAGGTGCAAAATCCAATTTCGGAACCAGGTTTTTAAACACACTGCTGTTGTTTAAAAAAAATGCATTTACAAAAGTATAAAACTTTTTTTTTTGTATTTTGTAACCTTTACCGCTATTTTCAACGGAATGGGAGAAAATAGCAAAAATGGGGTTTAAAATAATAATTGGGATTTTTTGAAGTGATATTTTTAAAACTTCTAACGGGTTTCAGATTTGGATTCAGCACACTGAACAACCACAACACTAACCCTCATCTCCTCTGCACCAAAAACAACTTTTTTTGGGGCAGTGTGCATACACGAGAGGAGACGTTGAATATTATACGAGTATAATAAGACTAGTGCTCACACGGATCACTTCAAACTACTCCAACAACAAGATGGAATACCTACATGGATCGGATCCACTTTACAACAACAATTAAGTTATGTAGGTACAGTAAAAATGTTAATACGTTCTATTAACAAGTTAATTACTAGAATTCGGTTATGAGGTGATTAGGCGGTGTGGGGAGAACAGCCGAATCGTTTTCACTTGATGAGACACCCGCGTTGGGGTTGATAAGGCGAAGAAATAAGAGGTCCGGCCAGTTGAAGTCGGGCCAGGAAATTATTTCCTTGAGAAAGGCAGTTTCGCCCGCACCGCTCCAACGCGGTCTCAACCACTTGCCTCGAATCCTGATCAAATCTCCACGCAAAAAAGAAAAGTGGTAGTGCTGAGGGGTGGGAGAAGGATGAGATTGATGTCGAACAAATTAGAAAAGAAGGGAAAGAAACTTGTGCTCCGGTGGGCAGAGGTGAAAAAGAATTGCTTTGGAAATGGCTCGCTAGTGGGTAGGGTAATTGCGGAGCGAGGTTGTTTGGCTGGACGCTAATAAAACGCGACTGTTTTCACCGGTTCCGACGGAGGTTGCAGGTTTAACCAGGAAATACTGGAGTTTCAAGGTAGTCCAAGTGTAGTATACGCTTATCGCTTCCACTTCTACCAACCACTACCGCAGCGGAATATTCAGTTCGGCCTATTCAATCAAGGTGAGATAATACTAAAAAATGAAAATATTAAGTCCCGCGAAGGTCAACAAATTGATATGCTGAACTTGAGCTCTGAGATTTATTCTGGTACTTACGCAGTTTTAATTTTAACCTGTATAAAGAGACGATCGCTGACTTGTTATTCAGCCTGAGCCGTACGGCATTCTTCGCCTTATTTCTTCAAAACAGAACCCTCCTTTCTTGATCAGCTGCTGCATTTTGTGTGGGCGTCCCAAAAATCAGCAACAAAACAAGAAGTTGAACACGCAGATATCTAGTGGAAGTAGACGAAATTATAATTGAGACAGCTCAAACGAATCGGTTGAGGTTGGAAAGTAACCTTGAATAATCACTATTTCTGCAGTTAACTGTTGATTTGGTTTTAGAGAATCAAGACTTTACGTCGTATAACTAACGGGTCAACATTTCCGTCCTAAGACATTTGGTAAGTAACTCTGGCGAATCTACATGAGTAAGATCGGTAAGCAATGGATGAGTAATGATAGTCACTACACTGTAGGTTTTGAGTTATTTCTGCCCCAACCCAGTCAGTTTCAACCTCGTGATGGGAATGAAAAAAACCAAAACGTTTTTCAATCGGCAAATCTCTCGTGAATGAGGACGATTGGTAGAGTGCCTTCAAGATAGAGTGGCTCTATTTCCTTCAAACTATCCGGGACGTATGTAGAGCACGTTGGTACCCGATTGCCTCCATCCAGGTTCTCATCCCCTTCTTGTGACCCAATCTCTTCGTAGGAATCCAACTTAAACATCGGATAAACTCGTTTTCTTCATCTTGTGAAAAAAAAGAAAGCCCGATAAAGCTATTTGAGTCAGTATTAATGTTGAAGGATCCGAAGATTTGGCTACAAATGGGATGCAGAGGAGTCTCCTCTGCCAGGGTGAATCTTTATTCCTGTGAGGCATGCATAGATAAAAAAAAACACACCTCACCGTGTCTGGTGTGTTGGAGGACGGTGTGGAGAGGGTAAAGGTTTTCGAGGGCTCGAGGTCAGGCTTACGCTTCTGCATACGGAATCAGGCGTCAGCTATCCCTTGATAACCTTCTGCTCCCTCCGTCGTTTTCCATCCCTTCCTCTTATCACAACACTGAAGGTCCTAAATAACCCCCTTGGTTTTGCTGTTTCTAAGGAAGATAATGGAGAAACTAAGAGCTCACAAGAAACAGGTACAATGAACAATTTTCTCCATCCCAAGGGTTCATGAGGCATTTCCGTTGTTAGTTCTTTAATACAGTAAAGCTACATGAGAGGAGGATAATGGCGTATCGGAAGAAAGCAATCTGAAAATGAGGATCGAAGCTGAGTATCAGCACCTGGTCTAAAGCGTATGAGTTTTGGAAGATGAGAGCACCTATTTTAGCAACAAATTAAGAGTGCAATGTTTCCTTCAGCAGCAGATCACCCAAAACTTGGTCCTTAGGGAGAATGTCAGATAAGATTAATAATAGGAATCTGTAGTTGGCAGGCGATATAAGGGCAAATTCTCCTCGAATCGCTATGTGCTTATATCGCCTGATCGCGGAATATTTATATTTTCTATTTTTCTACATCATAGTGTGGCAGGTATGAACATTCATTATAGCTGTCAAAATGACCAGTGATCGATAACCCAGTTGAGTATATTTGTTGCAAGAAGAAGCCATTAAGAGGGACCTGTATTGACAGCGTGTGGTCTCGTAATGACAGGACCCACAGGCTCTACGCCTTTATAAAAACGAAGCGGGTTCTTGTAGCTCTTTCAACATGGACCTAGAGAAGGTTATCCTCCAGTGAATCTTATAGGTCCCCTTGAAACAATGAAACTGAAACTGCCAAGTTTTGTGGATCTCATCAACAATCCAAGCGGCCAACGTAAGATCAGCACCAAGCCAATACGCCGGCAATACCAACAAAGAATCCCGCCCTTCAGAGGCTTTAAGGGCAATGAAGAAGCATTGGTATCAAGCAGAAATCAAGCGGTAAATGCTGCAAAATCTACTGCTGTTTCTGGATGTGAGTCAGTTTTGAGAAAACCTGGGTGCTGAATACGTATGATCTCAACTCTGCTTCTCATTCGTTCTGGCTGAAGCCATTCTTACTCTTTATTTTCTGGACGTATCACAAACTCATTATGGAGCGATATAATCCTCTCAGTATTTCAGTATTCGGCAGGTCGATGAATATGGTTGAGCCGGTAAAGAAGAGGCTTCGTACTAGTATAAGATAGGCAATTATGGCCCCAGTTTGTTACGATGGATATTGAGTGCTTGGCGAATCTCTTGGATTAGTTAATTGAATAAGTATCCAGTAAATAACGGGAAATATGACGTTATCGATACACTTCGGTACCTAGAGAGTCGTTCCACGGCACCTAAGAGAAGCTGAGATCATCGCGAATTTCCAAACCCCATCAAGAAGTCTTTCCATGCCCCAAGGAACCACTCTGGACCCTACCACGATTCGATCGTTAACGGTAACACGACATTTTCTTCGGCGTCGTTTCCGAATCGATAGCGATACCGAAAGGACGATAACCCTACCCCTCAGCGACAGGCAAAGGTCTTGAGAGGGCATTAGAGTTTAGTACTGAAGAAGAAGAAGAAGAAGAAGAAAATACATGTATTTGAAATTCGAAAAACAACAAAAAATAAATAATAAATACATGGAATGACTGTGGGCTATGCCCGTCTGTCAGAGTTCTGCATTAGTTGATTATGCTATATTGTTTATTATCATCGCTATATTTGCTATTATTGATGCAGCTATACCTATCACATTTGATTGTCCCAATTGAATTGATACACCAGATCGGCTCGGTACGCCCACGCAGTAGCACAGAACTTGGCAAGTGGTAGCCAATTTATTCCATTGAGCATGTTGATGATGTCGTCATATGGCAATCTTCTTCTTCCGAAACTCGCTGCTCTAAATTCGCCCAGAACAGGGCAGTCTGCCAAAAAATGCACAATGTCCTCTGGCACTCCCTCATTACAGAGCGAACATGTTGGATTCACAGCTGGTGAATATGGCCGGCCATTGAGTTTCAAAAGATCACCTCGGACCCTACATACCCATCTGAGTACAAACAATGATGCCTTCTGAGTTTTGGCGGTCAGGTCAATGCTCCTCACGTTGTGATCTAGAAGACGGTATATCCTGTCCTGGGAGGCAAGAGCCTTGGCTCTGGTGTCCGCCATCCAGGCATCCCTGATCTTCATCTGCAGCGTATCAAGGCAATTCTTCAGAACTCCACTGTGCTCGAATGTGAACTCATAGGCACACGCATACTTTTCACAAAAATTCATAAGAGTCCTACTCCAGAAAACCTGTCGGGCAGCCGTCTCCCCAGCCACCACACGCGGATAACGAAGCGCTGGCATACTCGCCACTTTCTTCAGGTACTTGAAGTGTAGAGAAAGCGTGAAGAAGAATAGTGGTTCAACTCCTGCCTCCAAGTATACAAAGTAGTCCGGCGTGTTCCGAGGAAGATGAAAAAGCCGCTTGACGAAAAATTTTAGCAGCTGGTCAACCACTCCGTATTGTTGATACCCCCACACCTGCGCATTGTAACACAAAATGGAGCGGACAGACGCCATGAAGACCTCATACTTCGCATTGAGTGGTACCTGCGCACGCCTCAGCAGGGAGTTATACATATTAGCTATGCTACATTTGGCAGATGCGAGCCTTTCCTTAAGATGAGATGAAAATGACAGCCCAGGGGTCAGAGTTACTCCAAGGTATTTGTATAAACCCACTATTTCCACGGGTGCTCCATTGAAAGTCCATGACTCATCAAGTTTTAGCCGTCCACCTTTGCGAAATACCATTATTTTGGACTTGTCCAGGTTCACCCGTAGCTGCCAGCTCTCGCAGTAGCTTTGGAGGGCATCAATGTTCCGTTGGAGATCACTTATGCTTTCCGCCATCATTACAACATCATCCGCATACATGAGAATTTTGATTGTACAGGAGCCAACCAGCACTCCACAGGGCAGCGTACCCTCAAGATCGTTGAGATAAAGAGCGAACAGCAATGGACTCAAAAGGCAACCCTGTCGAACTCCCTTTTCAATTCTAAATGATTGGGTTGTGCCCTTCTCACTCCATACAGCAGCTGTACCCTGACCATACAGGGATCCCAAAACCTGGATGAATGCTGCACTAACACCAATATGGTTGAATTTTTTGAATAGGAGGTCATGTTGTACACTGTCAAACGCTGCCCTGAAGTCGACAAAGAATGCGTAGAGCCTCTTGCTTGGAGAATTCATTTTCAAGTGCGCCAGGCTGGTCAGGGTGAAAACACAATCAGTGGTACTATATCCCTTTCTGAAGCCCGCCTGACATTCGTTCATTATTGACTTTGATTCAACAAAAGTCTCCAACCTTCCAGCCATTAACCCAGCCAGCAACTTGGAACTGCAGTTGATGAATGACAAACCCCTGTAGTTATTGACAACATTGACATCTCCCTTCTTGTGTAGGGGGTATATGAGTGAAAAAGCAAAATCCTTAGGCACTTGGCCTTGACTCATTATCACATTGAACACGTCAAGCAGCCGCTGAATGAATGAGTCTGGTGCATTTTTATAAAACTCGTAGCATATTCGATCTGGCCCTGGAGCTTTGTGATCCTTGCTCTTACTCAAAACAGCTTTCAACTCCGACAAGGTGAATGGGTGGTCCAGCAGCTCCGAGCTGTGCTTCAATACCTCGGGCTGCACGGTGACTGATCCTGGTGATCGCTGCAAACTCCACTGCTTCTGGAAATGGTGTACCCAATCCTCCAAGGCTATATCACCCACTCTTCTTCCTTTTTTAGGCAAAAGCGAATTTATCAACTTCCAAAGCTCGGAGCTGTTCCTCACATCCCCAAACCTATTGGCCAGCTCCCCGTAAAATGCAGTGGATTTACCCCAACACAACTCCTTGAACTGGGTATTGGCCCTAACATATTCCAATCTTACCATTTCACTGTTTGATCTACGGTGCAGCTTGAGCAAAGCAAAGGAACGCTTTCTGGCACGATTGCACTCCCAATCCCACCAGGGTTGTTTGCTCAAAAGGGTCTGAGGAGTTATCATTAGGGCTGCTGACGCTGCTTCATTTATGGCTCTGACAAGCGCCGTGCATTCATCATTAACGGAAACCAGATCAGGGGACATGCTTGAAACCAAACGTTCCAGGTGAGATCGATATGAGTCGCAGTGTTGCTCCCTCCACGGTAACTTGGGAAGAAGTGATAGCCAGCTTTCAGAGTGCCTCTGCTCAAGAACCAATGATACACATATGGGCATATGATCCGAGTAAGTTTCACAACAAACTTCAAAATCCTCAATGCAGCTCAGAGCCCCAGGAGTGCCACAGCATAGATCTATCACCGACGCTCCCGAAGCACCAATGTAAGTAGATGCCCCCTCCGAATCACCACTGCACCGACCATTCAAAATAATCAACTGATATTCATCAAGAAACTCAATCAACTGGGTTCCTTTGAAATTATTAATCGTGTCCCTGGAGGCACGCAGCGGAAAAAATTTGGAGGTATCCACGTCGACTTCAGGACATATGAACTGCTCAGTGCCCACTCTTGCGTTTAAATCCCCTATCAAGATCACATTCTTATCATCTTCACATAAATAATTGATTTGTTCACTCAGAAACAAAAAATCAGCAGCCCAACGATTGCAATTCAAATAAGATGGCACAACATATACAGATTCATGTGATAGAGCGATTTCTAAAATAGAATAACCATTATTAACATGCATACTCACTCTGGACTTGATTTCTTTGTTAGATCGAATACCAATTAAAGTGCCGCCTGAACTGCGACCAAACTTGGATTCTTTAACAGCTCCAGACCAACAAAGATCAAAACATTCGAAATATTTTTCAAATTGATTCGTGTTTTCAGAAAGAACGTGAGTTTCGAACAACAAGAATATATCATAACTTTTAATAAATTTGAAAAAATTAGGAAATAGCAATTTATTTTTTAGTCCATTTATATTATAAGACAAAACACGAACATGAGACACAGATGAACAAACAATAGAACCACTCTGACAGACGGCCTTATCTCATTTATTGTCTTTTTTGGATGATCGCGCCTGAGCTGCATTGGATCCCACATCGCCGCCGGTGAAGTCCCCCGCAATAAGATGTTCTATAAATGTCTTCATGTCCGTTCCGACCAAAGAGTTCAGCATAGAAAGACCTTCGCCATTTTTGAACCTGATGCCCTCCTTGCACGACCATGTGAAACGATTTCCCTCCACCATCATGAATTCAGATCGAACTGCCACCCTCAACGATGCATTCAGTTGAGTTATACGGTTCTTCATGGCGAACAAATGCCTACGAGTATTCCTTACGTGTACTGGGAAATCACGACTCACACCGTAATTAGTTCCTCTCAGATGCTTCGTAGATCTCAGAATGGAAGCGACCTCTCCATAACTCCCGAATTTCACGAGCAAGCCAGAATTTGGCTTCCCTCCTCCCAGCGGGATAACATCTCTTATAATGACTGGACTTGATACATTCAGGACTTGAGTAACGAAATTCTGAATAACTGTTGCAAGGTCATTTGATCCATCATGAGTTATGCCATAGAAGATGAGATTCTCGCGCCTGATATTAGCATCAATAAAATCCAATCGCTTATCTCGCTCCTGAAGCTCTTCTCCAAGTCGAGTCACCTCCCGTCTTAATTCAGCATTTTCTCGCTCAATTTGCCCCATTTTCACCGTAAGCTCCTCCAGGTCCGTTTTCTTAACTAGATCTTTTGTGACCTCTACTAGCTTAACGTCCATCATGTTCCCAAACTTAGCCATGAGCAAGTTAATTGTGTCTTCGCTAAGTGTCGCCATCTCGTTCATCGGTTTCTTTGAAGCAGTGTTTAAATCAGGGGATGAACGTAGTCGTTTAACACCAGCGTTCGTAGATTTAGGCGTGAAGTATTGCTCGATAGGTCTACTGCCCTTAGGGGTGTCTGACATCGGAACGCGTAGACAAGAGCGATTGTTGGTCGATGAATGCCAACGACCGCCGATTAGGTCAATGTGGAGCTCAGCTCGTCACTGATTCGGTTGACGAATTTCACAAAGTGTCTTGAAGGTAGTGAGAGGGGGCAGACGTTCTGATTCGCTGCCGAACTCGCAAGATAACGGCGTGATGGGTCCTTGGGAAGGGAGACAGTGCGATATCGTCGACACGACTAACACCGATGATTGCCGATCTGTAGGTTAATAAACATTTGCGCATGCGTGGATTCGATTCAAGGTCGACGCCGATTCGTTTATCGCTCGGCCATACAGCTGGGTTAATCACTCGTACAAAAATTATTCGTTAATCTGACCTTATTTATCCAGTTTTGCACGATTTACTCTCTTGGCCTCCAATGGTGGAACTCTGAGGAAGATTTGTGCCAATTTTGGCTGCCAATTTGCACTTGTAACCGCCGTAAATCACATCAATATTACGGAGCCGATCTGCACTTCACGGTACCGCTAGCCGAAAGAAAAAAACTTCCACTTCTACCAACCACTACCGCAGCGGAATATTCAGTTCGGCCTATTCAATCAAGGTGAGATAATACTAAAAAATGAAAATATTAAGTCCCGCGAAGGTCAACAAATTGATATGCTGAACTTGAGCTCTGAGATTTATTCTGGTACTTACGCAGTTTTAATTTTAACCTGTATAAAGAGACGATCGCTGACTTGTTATTCAGCCTGAGCCGTACGGCATTCTTCGCCTTATTTCTTCAAAACAGAACCCTCCTTTCTTGATCAGCTGCTGCATTTTGTGTGGGCGTCCCAAAAATCAGCAACAAAACAAGAAGTTGAACACGCAGATATCTAGTGGAAGTAGACGAAATTATAATTGAGACAGCTCAAACGAATCGGTTGAGGTTGGAAAGTAACCTTGAATAATCACTATTTCTGCAGTTAACTGTTGATTTGGTTTTAGAGAATCAAGACTTTACGTCGTATAACTAACGGGTCAACATTTCCGTCCTAAGACATTTGGTAAGTAACTCTGGCGAATCTACATGAGTAAGATCGGTAAGCAATGGATGAGTAATGATAGTCACTACACTGTAGGTTTTGAGTTATTTCTGCCCCAACCCAGTCAGTTTCAACCTCGTGATGGGAATGAAAAAAACCAAAACGTTTTTCAATCGGCAAATCTCTCGTGAATGAGGACGATTGGTAGAGTGCCTTCAAGATAGAGTGGCTCTATTTCCTTCAAACTATCCGGGACGTATGTAGAGCACGTTGGTACCCGATTGCCTCCATCCAGGTTCTCATCCCCTTCTTGTGACCCAATCTCTTCGTAGGAATCCAACTTAAACATCGGATAAACTCGTTTTCTTCATCTTGTGAAAAAAAAGAAAGCCCGATAAAGCTATTTGAGTCAGTATTAATGTTGAAGGATCCGAAGATTTGGCTACAAATGGGATGCAGAGGAGTCTCCTCTGCCAGGGTGAATCTTTATTCCTGTGAGGCATGCATAGATAAAAAAAAACACACCTCACCGTGTCTGGTGTGTTGGAGGACGGTGTGGAGAGGGTAAAGGTTTTCGAGGGCTCGAGGTCAGGCTTACGCTTCTGCATACGGAATCAGGCGTCAGCTATCCCTTGATAACCTTCTGCTCCCTCCGTCGTTTTCCATCCCTTCCTCTTATCACAACACTGAAGGTCCTAAATAACCCCCTTGGTTTTGCTGTTTCTAAGGAAGATAATGGAGAAACTAAGAGCTCACAAGAAACAGGTACAATGAACAATTTTCTCCATCCCAAGGGTTCATGAGGCATTTCCGTTGTTAGTTCTTTAATACAGTAAAGCTACATGAGAGGAGGATAATGGCGTATCGGAAGAAAGCAATCTGAAAATGAGGATCGAAGCTGAGTATCAGCACCTGGTCTAAAGCGTATGAGTTTTGGAAGATGAGAGCACCTATTTTAGCAACAAATTAAGAGTGCAATGTTTCCTTCAGCAGCAGATCACCCAAAACTTGGTCCTTAGGGAGAATGTCAGATAAGATTAATAATAGGAATCTGTAGTTGGCAGGCGATATAAGGGCAAATTCTCCTCGAATCGCTATGTGCTTATATCGCCTGATCGCGGAATATTTATATTTTCTATTTTTCTACATCATAGTGTGGCAGGTATGAACATTCATTATAGCTGTCAAAATGACCAGTGATCGATAACCCAGTTGAGTATATTTGTTGCAAGAAGAAGCCATTAAGAGGGACCTGTATTGACAGCGTGTGGTCTCGTAATGACAGGACCCACAGGCTCTACGCCTTTATAAAAACGAAGCGGGTTCTTGTAGCTCTTTCAACATGGACCTAGAGAAGGTTATCCTCCAGTGAATCTTATAGGTCCCCTTGAAACAATGAAACTGAAACTGCCAAGTTTTGTGGATCTCATCAACAATCCAAGCGGCCAACGTAAGATCAGCACCAAGCCAATACGCCGGCAATACCAACAAAGAATCCCGCCCTTCAGAGGCTTTAAGGGCAATGAAGAAGCATTGGTATCAAGCAGAAATCAAGCGGTAAATGCTGCAAAATCTACTGCTGTTTCTGGATGTGAGTCAGTTTTGAGAAAACCTGGGTGCTGAATACGTATGATCTCAACTCTGCTTCTCATTCGTTCTGGCTGAAGCCATTCTTACTCTTTATTTTCTGGACGTATCACAAACTCATTATGGAGCGATATAATCCTCTCAGTATTTCAGTATTCGGCAGGTCGATGAATATGGTTGAGCCGGTAAAGAAGAGGCTTCGTACTAGTATAAGATAGGCAATTATGGCCCCAGTTTGTTACGATGGATATTGAGTGCTTGGCGAATCTCTTGGATTAGTTAATTGAATAAGTATCCAGTAAATAACGGGAAATATGACGTTATCGATACACTTCGGTACCTAGAGAGTCGTTCCACGGCACCTAAGAGAAGCTGAGATCATCGCGAATTTCCAAACCCCATCAAGAAGTCTTTCCATGCCCCAAGGAACCACTCTGGACCCTACCACGATTCGATCGTTAACGGTAACACGACATTTTCTTCGGCGTCGTTTCCGAATCGATAGCGATACCGAAAGGACGATAACCCTACCCCTCAGCGACAGGCAAAGGTCTTGAGAGGGCATTAGAGTTTAGTACTGTGTTAGAGGCACTAAAACCCAAGGTGATATTGCGAGCCGCCATAACCATTAGCTTCGTCCGAGGGAGGATGATTTAAGGAATGCCTGAGGGTTTCATTACCTTCCAGATGTCGGTTTAACCTTCCGACCCGCGCCCTTCCGCCCTGCAGAGGGTTTGACTCGAACAGATGTACTCAAGACCTGCGGTGCGGTGAGGAAACGATAATTGAAATTCGTGGTCGATCGCCTTGAAGAGGATTTTAACAAATAATTTATTGATAGAATACGTCCTAAGGGAATTTGAAATCTAATTCATTCATTGAACTTGTCAATAGAAGGAACATCATAGAATATTGCAACCCGTGAGTCGCGTGTATACCAATGGCACTTCATTTCTGTTGTTACCATTGAAGCGAAAGCGGAAGTGGATTATGGAGTTGTTCTGTTTCAAGCTGATGGTGCGGTCACAGGGACAGCACAAGGAAGGAGTGTTGCATGTCAGTCCGTGTAACTTCAATAGTGCTGGTCTTAGCAATTGTATTGAACTTGAGGAATATATCAAAAAGTACAGACAAAAGTGGATAAACTCCGGACGTGAAATAGAAAAGTTTCTATTAAATACCAGCATGAACAATCTGGAAGGGTTAAAAGGTCAGTTTGCTGTATCGCCCTTTCTCTTTACGGAGGTGAAAATTTCATCAAAGATCCAGCGTTGATGCTGCACAGGTGAAAAGAAACACTTTGTTCCTATAAGACAGGGGAAAAAGTGGAGAGATTGGGTCAGACGGGAGCGAGTCCTTTGCGAAGAAACAGAATCCCCCTCTTCACAACCTTCCAGCAGGAATAAAAAGGAAAAACGCTAGTGGCATTGATATATCAGGTTTTCTGCATTCATATCCCACAAAATTGGCAAAGAGGCACGTTTTTCCCTGTTCAGAGGTCTCAAGTGAGGGCGTGCGGAGGTGTAGAGGGGCGATGGTTGAGGCGGAAGGGGGCAATAAATGTGTCAGATTGTATAAAAGAAGGCGAGAGAGAACACTTGGGCAAGAGGTATGAAGTGAAGGTGGCTCCCGGCTCGGATAAGACGAGGGAAATTTGTCAGCCAAGAACCAGACGAATCTTTTTCCTTCTTTTTCTTGGTTGGCTTGTTTCTTCTATTTTCTAAATGGAATAGGTAATCAATCAGATTGATAGATTCGGTCATGATAGATTGCCAAGGGATATTTGAGGAATACGTCTGCCATAGGATATAGCTCTCTAAAGTCCTAAATCATCGCAACTACAAGTTGGATTGCCATTATGGTGCAGGTTTTTGCCATTATGGTACACTATTTTTGTTAAAATGACATCATCTACAGCTTAAAAATATACCATCAACATCCTCTTCCGCAGGACTCATTACTCACATAGAACGATGACAGCAGCTAAACAGCCAACGGAACACTTGGGCCAACACCCACCACAGAAATAATCATAACCAACAATGACTATTTCTAACATTTTATTAATTAAAAACTACTCAAACGCTATGTTATAAATACCAAAATACAAGTCTGAACCAGATCTGATAATGTCAGTACCTGTATACAAAATTGCTAATAGATTAGGAGCTTCCAACTATATTCGTTATTATACCAACTATAAATGTACTGTTCAGCAGTAATGTAGAATATTTTTTTAAACTATTTTCTTGCAATAAAAAATTAAAGATATTAAAATATTTTTCATTATTTTTTTTTCCAATTGCAATAATAATTATTGCAACAAGAAATTAAAAAATATTCAACTTTATTGCTCAATAGTACAATATAGTGGGTATAAAAACAAATGTAGTTGGAAGCTCCTGATCTACAAGCAATTTGCATACAATTATTGCAGAATATTTAGAAAATGGACATGGAAACATGATATATCTATATGTATATAAGAGCGTGTTCCGAGAACTGTGAATCCAACCTAGATTTTGAAATTTTTTGTACGTACCTACACTATAAGTTTGAAAATGTTTCAATCCAAAATTTAGTGTACCAATCCCTTTCACGGAACAGTACTCGAGCCAAGGAGTAGGTGCATATTTTCGATAACTCTTAAATATTTACGGTAAGTCCTCTGTAAATCAATTTATTACATTTCCTTAACGACCTTCAACTGATTTACACACAAGTGGCCGTGCAAATTGAATTCTATAAACATTATGAAGAGAATTTCAATGTATTTCAGTGCGTAAATTCAACACAACTTGAAGTGACTTCAATTTTCAACTTCAAATGAGTTTTGACATACTGAGTAATTACCATAGACTTTTTTTAAATTTTGACCCTTGGATAAACATCATTGCTGACAATACATTCAGCCTGATATGTATTTAGGTATCAGTACGAAAAATTCCCCGTCTATTCGAAGGGAATACCAAAATATGAAGGAAGAAAATCGTTAGGAATCCCCGATGCTCCGGATTCCCCGGGAAATAGATTTCTATGTTTGGAGTTTCCGAGTCCCTCTCTCACCTTCACTATTCCTCCCTCCCGACTTCTACATTCCACTGAGGAAGTACATACCTAGAAAACTATTTCCAGAGCTTCTTTTCATGTCGATTGAATACCTATGATATACCTAGGGCTGGCATAAATGTTGTTGGTATAAATGGACGCCGTTTATTGAATAATAGACCGTCAGTGGTAGTTATGATAATGTTGCGTAACAGAGGATACTAGATCTTGAAATAGTAGCGTCATGCCGAGGTACGAATTTCAGCTAATTTAAACAAAACTATTACATCACTCATTCGGTTATCAACGTTTCAAAAACCCATTTTCTCTCTCAAAACAAAATTTGGAAAAATTTATTTAAAAAAAAAAAAGTTAGAAGAAATAAGGTCATTAGAGCATTGACAACTTGTTTTTGACAACTGTTTGATTAGGGAGGACTGCCAGTGCAACAATGACAACAAATTTTTTCCATCAGAGGAAAGGTGCAGTCAATGCATTTGATTTTTCTAATGGGTAAATTTTCGAAGACATGCGCTTTCGCTCAATCTACCTTATTGAGAGTTTTCAACCATAAAAACCCAAAGTCGAAACCTTTTTGCCCGAAAAAGTTTTGTTATTGTGATAACAGTTTAATGTTGGGATAAACTTGCTCTATCGTCTTCTATATTAAATATAGAAGACGATAGAGCAGCGAACTATTGGATTTGGAGACAATTATTTTTTCGGAAAAAATATTAGAAAAAACCACAAATACAACCATTGAAATAATCCTTTCATGTGTGTATAATCCCTAATAAACTCCCACTGTTTGGGATTCAGAGGTAATAATTATTATTTTAAGCAATTTGTAATGTACACAAATCAAATTTATTTCATTTTGGAAATCAGAAAGTAGCCTGAAACTCATCCTTACTTTTGTAATTATTCCATTGTGGCCAAATTGTAGGTATCGTACTACAAAAATCATGCTTTGGTCCATAATTATTGAAGAATTGTTGTAAAATGAAAATATACCTCATATCCCCCATTATAATAAATTTTGGGTTTTAGGTAAGTGTACCAGTGTAGTATGTATTGTAAATGAATTGATCACAGGAGGTGACATGATTTCTAGTAAGTGGAAACGGGGAGATAGAAAAAGACCAAGGCACTTGGGATTTCAAGGGTTCAATATCGGAAGGGAACGAAAAAAGGAGGGGGAAAACAGATTGGGAAAAAATACGATGCGGGGAAAATAATGGGACTAAGGGAGGTTTTGTGATAGGGCTCAGTGTTTAGTCAATGTAGTGTAAAAGTTCGGTCTGGAAAAGTCCTGGTCAACAGGGCCGTGCTCAGCCCTTCTCTTAGCGATCCCACCTTACCTCCGCTATCTCCTTACAGAGGGACCCTTAATGTCCCTAATAATTCACTTGTACAATGGGAACTTGGGACGTATTACAGACAAATTCCAATACTCCCCCAACCCTCACCGCGAAAGAAAAGTATGGGTGAGTTTACCGAGTGATTCATGCATTCTCCTACGCCGGACCCCATAGGACTCAAACCCCCGCTCCACCTTTACAATCTAAACCGAGCCCGCCCACACTTGTCCGATAACAACTATTTTTATTGGGAACTCGAGAAATTTATCGTGGGCGGCCTTTTCCCTATTTCCCCCCCCTCCATTCACCTGCCCAGTCTAAAACATTCGATAATACAACCAGGCTCTTCCAACATGAATGCAAGGAGAATATAAATCTTCAAGCTTCCCAATAGTCCTACCTACAATAAAGATGATCAAGCCCAGAAGTAGGTACTCGTGGTAGTATCAAAGTGGTCACGTCACACATATGCGCATTCCTTTTTTACATCAAAATGTCATGTAATCGATAATTGGACTGTTTATTAGTACTAAACGTTTGGACATGAAAAGACAAAATAGGGGAATAGATGATCGTGAAAGGAGAGTAGATCTAGCTGGAATTATATGGTTGGCACAACAATAATTATTACTAGTAAGAATATCCCGAGTCCATTTTTGAGTAATATGGGTTTTTGTAAAGTTATCAGTGCCATTAGAATGGCTGCATAGATTTAGAAGCTTAGTACAGCTTGTAGTTTATTTACTTCCAGTCTGAAGATGATGGCCTTATAAGAACCACTGAAACGAAAAGTGGTCCAACCTGAAATTTTATGATTTTGACCATTCTCGGGGTTTTGGTTTTGGTTTTGGTTTATTATCTACAATAATCAACCTTCGGAATCGCCCAAGAAAAAAAATTACCCACTCCCCCCTCAAACTTTGTTGGCTTACCTACGTTTCCAGACAAATAGATTCCAAAAATCGAGTTATTAAAAATCCGAAAATTATTATAAAATTATAAATTTTGAAAAATTCAAATTGGACGGTATAGTTTTTAGTTCACATTTAAATAGAGTTTAATTTTTAGAATTTTTTAAGACCATCCGGTCGTTTTACGACCAGCCGTTCGTTTACAATGGGGGCTCAAAGTTGGAGCTGATCGAAAGTCGTCGACATGTGGCTGAATCATGTAGCCGGTCAATGTTTATACTGGCCCAGCTGATGCGATTAGCACACGGTTTTCAGTTATCAAGTTAATCAATAATAATAATTATTATTGATTAACTTGATAACTGAAAACCGTTGTTTTGTTAGTATTGTTAGTTATTAATAATAATAAGTATTGTTAGTTATTAATAATAATAATTATTATTATTATTAATAACTAACAATACTTAATAATAATTAATAATGATGTTGAGGGATGTCGAGGGTACTGACGGTCAAACTAAATCACACACACTTAATAATTAATAAGTATTGTTAGTTATTAACAACATTATAATTATAATCTATCATTTAACTACTAGACAGAAGGATGATCTGCACAATGAAGATAATAAACCGTTGTATCAAGAATTCGCAGTGTTGAGGTTGTTCTTCATTGATAACAGACGTGGCTTATCTCAATTTAAGTATCCGAGAGAGCGCTGGAACTTGAAGCCACAGCCCTTCGGCCTTTGATTCCGATACCATTGAAATGGGACTCCTAACAGATTGTGAAGACGATGATGAGGAATCATCGCTGGAGTTCGCTCTTTTTCAAAAATTATTTTTCATTAATCTGGAAACATTTTTTCAAGGTTAAAGAATGCTCTTCGTTGTGAAGTATCTTTCAGAAAAAACTTTCTTATCGAGATTGAAAGGAGGAAAGTATTAGCCTTTTAGGAGTATTACAAGATTACCTTGTCGCAATTTCTTTTAGCTATTGCAATATCATCATGTTTTAGCCGAACATTACCAAAAATCTACCGTTGAAAACACGAGGAAAACACAAGGTTGTGGAAAAAGTGGTTCAAGTACCACTTGGCCACTAAATGCTTGAGAAACGCTACGAGGGAATGTGATCCAAATAAAAATGGATGCTGATGTGTAATCTGCATAACTTATGTAAAATATGAATTTTAAACATCACCTGGTTCAGAATAAGCCAAAACGTAGCCCAAAGCTGTTGGTGTGGTGGAATACGTTCATTTCCGAAAGTTGTCTTGATTGAGTTCAGACCACTTTTCCTTCGAGGGGCTCGTATCGAAAGCGGATCTCACGAGGACTCGGTTATAGTGACGACGGATTCCTTCAGTAGATTATGTTAATTCCGATAGAAAAAGGTTGTGCTGCTGAAGGGAAATGTACTGCCCCAACTTGGACTTGCCTGGGAGTTTGTTAGTGGCCTTTCTGATGACCTACACTCGGAAGTTTTTGGATAGAAGGAATAAAACGGTTATCGACGTGTGAAACTCGACGAATTTCAAAGTTTCGTTGAGAGAGGAAAAAAAAGTGCCCGCCAACCTACATTTGGAAAGTTCGCTGGGCGGGCTTTGGACTTTTAGCGGAAGTTACACAGCCGAAACCTGAAGATTAGGTTTAATGCCCGCGATCCCCCGCCGACCAACTCCGTACCTTCTTACTCATTCTCAAAAAGTACGAAATAGTGAGGGAAGAGGGCAGGGATTTTCAAAGTACCTTCCCGAGAAAAAAAAAAAAAACGGTGGGGGTCTTGCTCGAGTGATTGGCTCTTCGGGGTTTAGGTGGAGGTTTCCCCAGGACGCGGAACGGGGCGATGAGGTTAAAGTGCTGGGTCCTCGACAAATTAGTAAAGAGCCAACGCCGAAGCGAAGAAGGAAAAAGACGGGGAAAAAAACGCAACCAAAAGGAAAAAAGAACAATTTCAATCGCTCGCCAAGATTTCCCTTCTTTCTCTTCAGTTCTCTCTCGAACACTTTTCTCATTCTTCCTCGGGGCGAAGTTGCCGAGCAAACATTTAAAATTTGGTTCGAGCAAAAGAAAGAAAGACTCAGTTACCTTAAACTCCTTTCCATCCGGTAGATTGGAGCACTTTTAATTAATTAGATAAACGTTATCCGAGAGAAGTTATACAACTTTTGTTCTTGACTGGTTAAAAACCCTCGAGTGGGAAGAGCATTATTTGCGGTTTGTGCTTATCCGAAGGATAAGGCTGAGTTGGAAATTAGGGAGAGAGAAAAGTGCGAATTTACAAAAGAAGTGGACTTATTGATTTCAGATTTTTATATTCAATATCGTACATTTTGTAAGATAATAATTTGGTTGTTCGTTTTGTAGATCGGCTACTACAATAAATTGTTGTTATCAATTGAGTAAAGTTGATGTTAGATATAACTAAGTTCATATTGGTACTACAAAAGTGAACCAGTATATAACGAGGCGTTCATGTTAGCAACAATAATGGTGGTTCAAAACAGCCATTATCAATCAATTTTTTCACTGATGACAAATGGATTAAATTTTGACCAACGAAATTTGCGCGCTAAAATGATGAAAAGTGTTTTTTCATTTAGAAGTATGTTGTGGTGTTCTACATTTATACTAGAAAGGAATTGCAAAAGATAAAAGAGCGAATTTTCGAAGAAATGATACTATTTCGTCATATTGACAGTGAAAGTGTAGAACCGTCTAAGTCAAAAATCATAAATTTTTCAGGAGACGAAAAAACCCCTATATTGCGTAATTACTTACATATTAAACTTACGCGGTTTCACAAGCTCAAAACCTTATTTTCGGCCTAATTTCGACTTAGACGGGTTGACACCTTTGCTATCGATATAGCGCCTAAAACGTTCAGAAAATTCTTTCGGCTAATGTTCTCCCAACTTAATACCACACAAGTACGAATTTCGGAAACGGACAATTGAAGTCTGTTGCAATCTCCTTCATCGACATTTTTCTTCGCCTTATCCGTATAATCATGGTGTTGGATTTCCGAAAGGATCGGATTGGATGAATAGGTATGAATCAGTTGACAGACAACTTTGTACTTTCTACCACTTCTCAGACTACTCGCAGAAAGACAAAACTGATTTGAAATGTCGAGAGCGCTCGCTGATAGCAGACGGAAACCGTTTACACGGAGAGAACTCTCGGCGGATTTTACACTTGCGAGTCTTGTCTCGAGAGTTCATTTGCCCTTTCGAGAGGAAAAACTCTCACGTCAAAACCCACCACAGATTTGTTTCGCCGGTTGAGTTGGTTGTGGTTGGGATCTTGAGAGGACGTTACTGACCTGATTCATTCCACTAGCTTCCCAGGAGTTGCCCACCGCGAGCTAATCTGGGGGATGGGCCTCGCTAAATCTCGGCCAGAAAACTGAAATGGGCGGTTTCAGTGAGGTTAGTTGGAAGACGCTTGAGGCGGATAACTAAGTGTGGTACTTCACTCGACACTGGAGCTGTATACGAGCTCGTAACACTGCTTGGATGGATTTTTTTGAACAGTTTGCTGAGCGAAGATGTTCCAGCCTGTTGTGTAAATGCTTTTCCAACTGCTGTCATTTCGGAGTTGTCCACACAGTGGGAAACTAGCACCTATTTTCAGGTCGGCCCTCAGCAGCAAGACCTTGTGTTTTCATGTTTGATCGAAGTCGAAAGAGGACAACACAGAATTGTGAGAGTAAAGTACCACATGCAAATCTGTTTTAGAGCATCTCAAATCCAAATCCACGGCTGTATGTCTGTGTGTGTATGAGACAACAGAGGATTGTGATGTGGTCAGCGGGACCAGTATATTCCCTAGTTTCCCCTTGAAAGTATCATGTTGGAGTGGAATTGGTAGCATCCCCAAATGACCCGGGATAACGAAGTCTTGAGCACTTGTAAAATTATAATTCACCGTTATTCCTCTCGGATAAATCTCGTGGTTTATTGTTTGACATTGCACAGTCATTAACGTCTTTTAAATGGAATTCCACGTCATACGGAAGGACGAAAGAACCCAGTACCCTCGTTATTTCAAACTAAGGGGAAACCTGATCGAATTTGCCGCTGATACCTGATACACCGAGGTTGGAAAGGGCTGCTCTGACCGAAAACACCCCTGCTAAACGCTATCGGTCGTTGTTTAACCATTTAGGATCCTTTGTGTTGCATTATCTTCCCACCTAAACCCTCTCTTCACCACCTGATACAACCCATTGTACGCCGACCCATTATGATTTTTACGCGTTCCTTCACGAGCTTCAAATTTGCGTAGATCCCCCTTCCTTTACCGCCGTTCATAGCGACATCTCCGTTAAAAGCTTTGCGAGGACAGCGTTCCAAACACATTCCCAATTTAAACGGGCGGACCTCCAAAAAGCGTTGTGTTAAATACGAAACAGGAGAGCTGAAACAAGGCATTTAAAGACCGCGATAACTCTCACGTTTCGAGAGAATAAAGCGCGCTCGTAATATAAGTACAGTAATCATCTTATCCACCAAAAACAAATGAAATGAAATAAAACACGACTTTGTGAAACATGTGCTCGAACAATCGAATGAATCATTGTGATCCCACCATTCTTCTGCCTCAACGCAACAGGTAAGAACTAATATTGAAAACTGAGCCAGAATAGGAAAGCCTCGAAAATGTCGGAAATGTACAGTTTTCTCAAACGTTTCTAAGCCTAACTGAATCTGCCGGTTACTTGCATACTGTAACCCTCAAAGTTGGCCCAAAAGCTCAACTTTCCAATGGTATGATCAAAAAATTGTTTACAGTGGACCCTTGGTGTAAAATCCTCGTTCCCGTGCCAAAAAACGTGGATCTTTCAGTAAAAATCAACAAGTAAAATATTTCGCAAAACCGATATTTTTACCGTAAAATGAGTTAGGCAGCAATCTTGTTGGCAATCTTTGTCTCGCCGAATCAAATGATGACACAAGACTTCTCGAATATGCAGTCACTGGTATCTTGTCTAATTTACTTTTGGAAAATTGTCTCAATCTCTGTTGATTTGTATGGTAATTTTTTTTAGAGTAAGTACGCCAAGCTAAACATTACTACCGTTGGCAATTAAGTCAATGTTGAGTGTTTTACTAAGAAAAAATAAATAAATAAAGTGAAAGCTTAACGCCTGTCTGGGATGCAAAACAAAGTAACAGTTCATAAAGCTGGAAGATATCAGTAACAAACGTTAACCTATCTCATTAGCTGATATTGGCATATATGCAAGTAATCGGCAGATTAAGTTAGGCTTACAACGTTTGAAAAAACTGTACATTTCCGAAATTTTCGAGGCTTTCCTGTTCGGGCTCATTTTTCAATGTCTATTAAATAAGAAATTAAACAAGAAATTTTCTTCTTCAAAAAGTTTCATCTAGCACTAGAGAGATAGGGAATCTAACGTTCTTTCCAACGGTATAATCACATTTGAATTTTGACTGAGAAATGCGGGACTTATGGCCATTTTAGTGACTCAAGTTCGAAAACACGAAAAAATCTTAAAAGTGAAAAAAGCGGATTTCAATCGGTATATAAAAAAAAAAATTTATAGAACACTTTTCATCAGAAATTAGTTGTAGAATCGATCCCTGGCCGGTGGTACGACCTTAAGGGTTACACCCTGTATGTAAGTATCTAAGGAAATGGAAGTTTCTGTTTGAATTGAGGATGTGGGACTGCTATAACAGGAGAATTTCATTATTGGTTTATTTTTGTTTGATTGCTAAAGTTTTTGTTCAATTGATTGATAAACCAGATGAGCGAACTCACTGTTGTAAAGGTCATTGTCACCTATAACAACAAATAGAACTGATTTATATTGATTTGATTGATTTTCGATAATCCAACTCATATTTTGTACTTGTGTAGGGTAATAGTAGTCAAGTCCCCCCTCAATCGCGAAGGGTTGAAAAGGTTGTTTCGAATGGTTCGACTCGGCTTTCGAGATCTCAGAAAAAATAAAACGCCATCGAAAAATAATTGGCGACCGTTTCGCCTCGTGTTCCTGAAGGAAAAACACGGCCCCCTTCCGATCAATTTTCCGGGGCCTTGTTTGGGTTTGACCCTTACGGCCTACGGTTTTCCGCTCGTAGGATGACGTTGTAAGGGGAAATTGGGGGAGGGGGGGGGGCAACAAGGGGAATCCGCCCTTTGTCATACAGCAATAACCCCATTCCTCCACTTCGTTGTGGCAGTGGGAAGGCTAAGAAACCACTTCTTTCCTACGCAGTTTTTTTTCTTCTTCTCTTTTCTTGCTTCCCCTTTATGAATAAAAGAAATGAGTTTGAGAAAGAATCCAAAGATTTACGGAACAACATGGGCATTGACCTTAGTTTTCTCTTCACTCCTCCCAACGAAAAAATAAATTAATACACCGACCCGAAACTTTTTTTCTCCTCCTTACGTAGTTACCGTGCTTTTTTCAGTGACTGTTTTAAATAGAGGTAGCGATTTATCATGGAAAGTTGGTAGCGTGGATTTCATATTATTTATGTGAAGTGTGTCCGGGACTTGCGTAATTTATTGCATTCTCAAAGCGAAAGTGAACTTATTTAAAAATAAATCACTTTACCTTGTCTTGAACGAGTGATTTGCCCTACGTTTGCCGAATTAACGTGGACTCTTATAACCAGCTGAAACGATTCAGAGCTATACGCAGCCTCTTTACAACATTTACTTACAAAGTTATAAACAGATCAATACCAACATGCTGAGAAAAATAAAAATTACAGTTTTAACCGAATTTTCGAAGAACACGAAGCTATCGTTCTCGGTCCAAAAAGTTCGAAGTTCTGACATTTTTTTTTAATACAAAAACCCTTTTCAGACCATCCTGAGTTCACTGCCGAGACACTAAAACCAGACGATAACACGGTATTCCAGACGATAACAATAATATTTAATAATTAACTGAAACGACGTCAAGGGACCTGGAAGAAGCATTTCTTCCCAAGACGGCAAAACCACTCATCTCCAAATTCTTCAAAATTTGAGAAAAATCGTATAAACCACTCTGATGTTCCAAAGTAAAACCACTCATCTCCGAATTCGTAAAAATTCGTGGAAAGTCGTATGAACCACTTATCTTGTGGGTTTTTCCATCTAATTTAGAGGCAGAACTATCTGTGGTAGTTTGCAAGCAAAACTACTTCTGTTTGTAAATTTCAGCCACTTATCGACATTTTACGTCATCCGCTTTGCAGGCAAAATCACTTATCAACCAAAATCTGGTGCCAAGTGGTTTTGCCTCGAAACCACTAAGCGTTTTTCCATAGCAAGTGATTTTTCGCTTCATACCCAAGCGGTTTCCCCTGCAAATTACTTACCTCGAAACTCGGGACCAGCTGTTTTGTGAACAGTTTTTGACTCAATGATATCTAGCTGTGATATCCAGTTTGGCTCAAGTGGTTTTTCCAAAAAAATGGTGAGTTTTTGCAAGCAACACAGCTCAAGTAGTTGTGCCTCCAAACTCAGTGCTTGAGTTTACATTATCGAAGGGGAAGAACCACTTAACTACGATTAATCGAAGCGAATCGATGTTTCCGACATTTAATCGATATCAGCATGACCTGATAGGACCTAACGTTAACATCAAGCGGCAATACGGATTCGTAACTTTAAACTGGAGTCGAGCACTGAAGGGGCCAGCTGAAAAACCTAGAGGCATTTTTTGGACGTCTGAATTCTTGCAGATAAATGGTTTTTCCTTGTAATTTAGGTACCTACCGAGAGTCAGAGAGCACCGAACCTGATAGCCTGAAACTTAATACCTATAATTACCCAATAAGTTTAAGATTCCCCATATTTGAATGAGATGTTCCAAACATCACATTTCATAAAAAAACCAGTTATTTCTTCGAAAAGTCGCTCTTATAGCCATGCTGCATGACTGGAACTTTCTAAAGGTCAAATACCGCCAATTAATCTTTGTTGTGTATCTTTGTATCTTTCTACCATTTTCGGGTTTTTACGGTTTCAAAATGGATTTTTCGAGAAATCAGATTTCAAAACATCTCCAACTGTTTTCGCGTAGATTGTAGAAGGAACCAACATCAGCTAATTCAAGTTTGGAGTCGGGGTGTAGGAAACCATTAGGTACCCGAAATAAGCTGGAGCGAAACGAGCCACAAAACCACTCTGAATACTCGAACCACTCGAACTGGTTTTATGGTTCTCTTGAAAAGCTGTGAAAATGGTGTGATGATGTTGCCTCTTGAGCAGCGATATTAACTTTATTTATATTAACTTTATATTATACAACACAGGCAAAGTTTTGTACAACACAGGCCAAGCTCATGGTAAATGATAGTAATACAAGTGGGAAATACGTCACAACGCGTTCACAACAAATTCGCTTTATTGCTCAGTGTGTAAAATACGATATCCCATAAAAATAGGTCGTAACCGCAGATGACACAGTTCGCGAGAGGCACCAACCGTCAGACCAAATTGAAATGGCCACAAGGCTTGTTCGAAATTGAAAAAATGAAATAGGTAAATTTCAATAAAATGAAAATGAAATGAAATGGTATTATTGACATAGTATTTTACTCGCGTTTGAAAATTAATTTTCCATCTTCTGAGTGATGAGCTTTCGACAATTCTCATTGATTTAAAAAGGAACAGTGTACTCACCCCTGGTAACGTTTTGATGTTATGTAATTTATTTTGAGCCTCCAAGGCAGCCTTCCTGGTGAAAAACGTGACGAAACAGCATCCTGCAACAATACATAAGTTGGTAAAAGTAGATGTCATAAATATAAACATCAAGGTCTACAAGAATACAAAAGAACTCTTAACGAGAAACAGTGTTAATAATTGAGAACCCTTTTAGTTGTTGAATTGTATTACTAAAGCGAGAAGTTTTTGTTCATGTAGAGTTAGAGTAACAGGGCACCGAAATGTCCAGTTTTTGCTCAATATCTGAGTAACATGACATCCTACACACATTTTTGGGGATGATCAGTTCTTAAGAAAAGTAAGAGGATTCTTGTAGCTTTAATGAGTGATTTTCGTGATCTCTTTTTCTCTTCAATGCCATACATGGCGCAATTCGGTCAGTAAAGATATTCATCCTTCGGAATCATGGTCGTCGTATCATGGACCTCATTGAAAAATCTAAGAAATCGTGATTTTTCGTTATCGAGGGTCAAATAATTATTGTTTTTGAAAAAAAAGGTAATGTACCAATATATTAATATTTATATTATAAAAAATCAAATATAAATCGCATCCTTTTCAAAAATTGAAAATGCTAATTAATTAATAATAAATGGAATTGCTCAACTTGATCTATCCTATAAAATCGTTTACCTTATGAGAAATTACCCTCAAAAGATGGAGTTTAATTCTTATAAAGTACAACAAATTTGTGGGCACTCTAGATTTAACTTTCCATCATCGGCAAATTTTGTCGGAAATTGGTGACTTTCATTTTGTACATGAGTTTTTTGTTCATTTAAAATTATCAGTTTGATTTGTTTATCCAATAAGTTTTATTTTAGTTGTATTCTTTATTGTATCCGAAGGCATTTTGATTATTAATTTATACACATGTCTATAATGTGACGATTCAGTGTGCGTGGCTGCATTTACTCTTAACAAAGCCAAATAAAATTTGATTAAAAAAACAAAAAAAGCTTTATTTTGTCTCGTATGATGGTGATGCATTAAACAATAAAAAATGTTCACCCATGTTCACTAAATTTTGTTAAAAACTTTGATATTTTCTTCCTTATGGAAACTCATGTGATGGATTTACGCAAGGATTTTTCAACTACAAGGAGGGAATGGCACAAAACCAATAACAATCAATTATTAACCAACTAGACCAAGTTAAAAATTATAATGATAAAAATATGAACTGAAAAAAAAATAAATAAAAAATAAAAATAATGATAATTACGTATGATAAAATAAGAACCGAAAATGTGTGAAACAAAAGCGCATGGAATAACAATGTATAAAAGGAATAAGATACCTAGGAGACGTACAAAATGAATAATAATGTATAAAATCGTACAATATTAGAATGTACAACATAATAATATGGTAAAATGTTGAAAAATGCATATTACAACCTTAAGTTTATTGTTGAATAAACTGATTGATTGATTGATTGATAAATTGTGTACCATACTAATATTATGCCTGTCGCGAAAATGCGAAATGTATATTTATTGTTAGCTTCCATAATACCACAGTACCTTTTTATTTGCCCTTGAAGGGCTTCACCGTAGATGTTCATTGAGAGTGCATGACTCAGAGGCTGACATGCCAAGCCTTGATCTGCCTTTGTTATTGGCAGTTCCATTCGAGCCGATGTTACTGAAGGTCGCAATAAACACTTCATAATTATTATGTACCTATTATGTATTGACTGTATCACTAAATAAAAGGGTTTTACTACTACTACTACTTCTATTACTATCCCATAAAATCCTTGACCTTATGAAAAATCACCCTCAAAAAATACTATACTATACTTCCAATCTACAAGCCCTTTCTACGCAATCTATGAATCCTTAGTAAAATGAAGGAGCGGAATTCCAGAGGCTTATTAAAACCCGATCACCTAGAGAGCCAGCCCTCTGACGTCATAGGCTCTTACGGCATAGGCTGTGACGTACTAGTTGCCCTCCTGCCAGCCGTCTGACGTCATACGCTCGTGTGTCATAGGCTCTGACGTACTAGTTGGCCTCCTGCCAGCCCCCTGACGTCATAGGCTGATACGGCATAGGCTGTGACGTACTAGTTGCCCTCCTGCCAGCCGTCTGACGTCATACGCTCGTGCGTCATAGGCTCTGATGTAATAGTTGGCCTCCGGCCAGCCGTCTGACGTCATAGGTTCTTACGGCATAGGCTTTGACGTACTAGTTGGCATCCTGCCAGCCGTCTGACGTCATACGCTCGTGCGTCATAGGCTCTGACGTAGTGGCCCGCCTGTCGCTTGTGTTCTGACGTGATCTGAGGGAAAGGGTGAATCAAGGAAACAAATTTTTCCCGTTTCAGTTTATGTGCCAAAGCAAAGCCATGAAAATGTCAAAAGAATGTCAACTCCATCCTGTTGTTGATACAGTCGAGAATTAAATGCTTGCATACGAGTCTGCAACACATTGGGACATTTTATGTCTTTAAAGAAGTGATTCAAGAACCTTCGAACAATGCTACATCACCTACCCCAGTAGCGTAGTTGTTATACTTAACTGTAGGGTTCATCATAAAATTTATGATGAAATTATTAAATATATAAATTATTCAATAATTTATATAATTATTATAGTTATTATGAAGCTTGCATTCGTATAGACAATATAAATTATTGAGAATGATCACCTGTGTGTAAACCATTATTTAAACAATCACGCTCATACCGCAGCTTGTCGGCCACGCACTCCGCAGTGGTTAACGTAATATGGTTAGGTAAATCGAGAGCTATCCAACGAGTAGTGAACGATTTTTGTACGATGATAACTGGCGAAGATAAAGTTCCGTAGCAACGAATCGGTTGTAAGCGAAAATCATCAGAAATTTTCGTGACGATTTCGTGTAACGCTTTTGTGTAACGTTTTTCGAGTTATGTGCCAGAGTAAAGACATAAAATGTCAATTTGTAGGTAAGAGCATATTTGTACTTTTTCCGTATACAAGCTGAATAAACCGCGCGTTCCTCAGGTATCGAGGAGAGATAAATATCTGAGAATACAAATTTAAGTTGAAGACGAAAACAACAGTCCTACCTCGATTAAACTCATCAAGATAGGATACTATTAAGCAATACTATCAAGCAATAGGTATTCAGGTATTGCACATAACCACAAACTCTCAGCTCATTTTGGTACAATTTTCTTATGATTATGAGTGTTTCAAGGATTTGTCGTTTGCTCTTGCGCAGACGAATTATTTCGGGTGAATTTAATGAAATTGATAATATTATGAGAGCATTCTTTGGTACTTCTGGCTGTGTCAAGGAATTCTGGTTTGTGCACGTTCGTACGAACTGTAGCCATGGAACATTCCAGGGTGGTCGGAAATGATGGAAAACGGGTTTCATCGATGTAACTATCGAAGTTTGTTTAAAAATTGGCAAACCGTAGACCAAAGCCAAAACAAAAATGCCGGAGGGCAGAGCCTAAAAATGGACCGCAGTGTCGTCGTGTTGTAGAATAACAATGTGTAGTGTTCCAATTCCGTTGGCCCATTGACGAAAACTTCATTGATGGTTTGAATAATGATGTTTTTTTGAAACTCACAATGGTCTCATTAGGGTTGGATAAAAATGAACGACGATCATTAATAATTATTTTTGAATGGGGCGTGAGGTGCTGGAGTGAAGTGGAGCCTGTAAAAGCACGCAAGGGAATCATAAGTCACAATTCACCTTCGCCTCCTGATCCTCGTTATGTAAAATCAATAATGTTCTCTCTCCGGTAATTTACGGTAAAACGCGGCGCCTGTACAAAAGGGTTAATCCCACGGTTAAAGGAAGCGGGAAAAGGTTGTAGAGGTGACGCTACAGTGGCGGGGATGGGGGAGGAGAGGGAATTGATACAATGAATTATGGTACGGGGTGGGGGATAAAAAGGGGGTTCGATTTAGCGACGGTAAGGACGTAACTTCGACGGGATTTACAACGGATGGCGAGGCGTTTGTAGTAGTGGTGTGGGGGGAGTCGCGGATCAGAGAGTGTTGATTTATATGCATGGGAGCTCCCGTCTCGTCTCCCCCCCCCCCCCATAACACTGTGGAAAGGGGAGGTTTAGGGTGTGTCACAGGCGACTTCGACAGAGGTGGCAGTAGGTATTCGTAAGGTGCGTGGGTGGAGGAGGGGGGGCATAACTGTCGAAACCCCTGGGTCAAAGGCATCGCTGATCAATACCCTACTTTAATCGAATCCATCAGGCCATCAATGGTGAAGGTGGCGGCGGTGACGGTGGGGGGTTTGTCCCTTCATCAAAGATCCCACACACACCCGGCTCCTAATCCCTTTGGCAGTTTCGACCGAGCGCCCTTGTGAGGGTTAAACCGCTCTGACAATCAACGGGAACGACGCGTAGGCCTCTTTTTTTTTGACAACGAATCGACCTTTGGAAAGTGATGTACCGGTTTTGTATCGGTCGTCTCCTATGCAAAGTCACTGACTGCATCTCAATGTTGTATCAACCGCGCAACAATCGAGTGTCAAACCTTGTACTTTCCATGCATACATGTTACTGTTACTCAACTATAATATAGCACTATATTGCAATGCTATGAACAAAAATGTGTCTGCTTATTTCGAGGGTCTCACGACAACTTCTCACATCGTCATTTTTGGCCAAAATGAGTTATGCATACCATTCGAAGCATCTTCTTTCAGCGGATCGACCTAATTAAGTATAAGTTAGGTACCTAAGGTAACACTAACGATTTATTTTACTGAGTTACTCAGTATACATAGTCATTGGCAGATAGTTTTTTGGCTCTGCTGAAAAGTCGCCAAAATGACGATGTGGGAAGTGGCCGTGAGACCCTCGATTTTTTAAATAAATTGGATTTAGTAGGAGTTACACCGATACTCTCTCCTGCACAGACCAACCACAACTCACTTCCAAATCTTCCTTGAAATCCGAATTGTAGAACTGGATTTATCTGCATAACAAGGCTTTCAAAACATGGCCGTATAGTGTTACGAATTTCAATTTTAAAAGTATCTTAAAGTATTATATAATAATTAGTGACGTACCTGACCGCTAAACAGGCAGAAAACTGCAAATGTCAGACACATAACCCTCGGAAATATAGCATTTCCAAGTCAAATTTAAGATTTTCCAAACCAAATTCAAGATTTTTCTTCAAACCAATTTATTTACATTTTAATGAGCCATAATATTTGAACCATGATTTGAGATGTGTTTAGTGAGAATAATGCAGAGAAATAAGCCACATATCGATACCCTCATTCGAACACCATGTATCAGAAAATATCAAAATTTTCAGGAGAGAAAAAAAAAGAAAAAACGCTCAAGTCCGGGTTAATGTTGTCTTCCTGAATGTTTTAAAATCGTGTTGGGCCTTGACAACCCTCTCCAATGATGGGTATAAAAAAAAATCCCCCAAATGGCTTTGTGAACCCTCGTACGTGGTATTGGAAACCAAAAGTAACTCTGATACGTGGAATTGTCAGCACAAAAATGGTGCGATTAGTGGCTAATTTGAGATTATTGCAACGAAATTCAAATGAACAAATGTTTTTTTTTAAATTAATTTATTACTGAAGTAATTAATTTATTACCGAATCACCACAGTAAAATAATAGTGGTTACTTACAAAGTAAAATGAAAAAAATGGTAAGTAAAATGAAAAATTCCAATGAAACTGAAAAGTCTGAGTAAATTAAAATCAAGCTTGAGGACAGTGTCTCCCCCCACTCTTTTTTTGAGTCTTCGTCTTAGAAGATGTCTTCTTTCCTTTTGTACCCTAGAAGGTAGGTGTGGCAAGTTGTCATAAAATGAGTGGTAATCTGGGGGGGATAATACGTGTTATTCGAACGCCAAAATGATCTTAATTCTGATACGCGATATTGGATCCTTGACGAGAGGTCTGCTACGAGGTATTGGAAGCAGTAAACAAACAAAACGGGTTATTGGAAAACTGGCTATTTCTCCCACAAGTAATTTTTCTAGAGACTTGACGACAGCACCATTCGATCGGACGTTAGGACATACTGTAGGGTCCATTAGAAACAGAATTTGGTCAAAAATTGATAATAATGAGGGTATCGACATATTAAATATGTTTTTAGTAGAAAATAATAATTGAGATGCTCCCCCTGTTGGAAAAAAAAACAAAAGTTGTTAGGCCCAATCAATTAATATAACAACCTCTTACATATCAGAACAACACTACTTACAAAAAATGTTAATGGAAGTCATTGCCAGCTATAGCGTCTGGAAGCATCATCATCATGTCCATGACGTAGCACCTAATTGGCACAATCTGTGCTATTAACAGTAGAGAATCTTGAATTTGGTTGGGAAAATCTTGAATTTGACTTGGAAATGCTATACCTATACGAAGTTTTCTGTCGTTTGGTTCGGTAATTTTGTCAAGTATCCATGCACCATCGGCTAATTAGCCACCTCGCCGCATTCTAACTCTGGTTTGGCTATTGATAATCCGGCCTTTAATCGGCAAAGAAAAGTTATGTGGGCAAAAGGGTTATCAATTCAGAAATAAATATGTTTCTTCCGTCTGTTTCCCTCAAATTTCTCTAACACGTTAGGTTGAAGTGGGGGAAAGTAATAATTATACACATAATCCACGTAAGCCAGTTTTAGTTATAAAGCGGAAATGAAGAGACTTTACGAGGTAAAACCATTTGGACCTTTGGTATCCACCTTTGTATCGGAACGTAAGATAAATACCGTCTGAGCGGGAGAGGGGAAAAACGGAATGGAAGCGAAAAGATACCGGAAACGGAAGTGGCGGAAGAGGGGCAGACTTCTTCAATTTACTGATTACAGATACCTGTTACGGGGAGGGACCGCTTTTTAAAAGGATTTTTGTCCCCCTTCAGCTTCTTGACTTTTGTTTTTTGTCTGGAGGTCTGCGGAGGAGAGATACGAGAGTGAGAGGGAGGGGATGAGTGGTGGAAATAAGAGAGAGAAAAAGAGGGAAAATGAAGAAGGCGGGGAAGTGAGATGGCTTTGTAAATAGACTTTTTTTTGCACTTGTCTTAGAACGGTATAAAGGGCGGGGGAGGGGGTCTGGAGAGGTATTGTGAGAAAATCAAGGGGCAACGGGACCTTTGATTAACTGTAGTGAGAAAAAGAACGCGGACGGTTGATACGGTGATGTAGTGGGTGGGGGGAGGGGGGTGCAAAACGTACAAAGGGCCCGTAAAAAAAGGTACGACTAATTGAAAGGGGAGCCCCGTCGGTGGAAGGGCCAAGGGCGACAAGGAGCGCCCAAAGGGGCCTTTAGCCCATCCCTTCTGGAAGGGAAAAAGGGAGCCGTTCGAGTGTCTCGGGTGCGGGCGGATTCGTGTAATGAATCAGATCAGAGGGAGTAAACAAGTGTTCGTGGAGGGAAGGGTTTTTTTGAGGGGCGGATTAGAAAACAAGAAAGAAAATAAAAGAGGTGGAGAAAGAATGAAGCGAAAAGAGTGTAAAGTGCAAGAGGTTGGAATGACGAAGGAGAAAACCCTTTTCAAGAAATTTCCCTACACTGCACCCTCTTCCCCTCCCACCCCCACATCCTTTACACTTTTACCCACCACATCAAACCCTACAACGTTTCAAGAAACGCCATCCCACGTTTTCTCAAGAGTATGAGAGGGTTGGGGGTGGGGACTCGGAAGGAGCCATGAATGAGCGAGTTTGTGAAAAGACCCTAATAACGCGAATTACGTACAAGAGAGAAAAATACGTAAATAACTGAAAGAGACGGATATATATGAAACGAACGAAAATGGGGAAAAACAAGAAAAGAGCGATAAAGACTTATTTTCTCCAATTTCATAGATTATTTCGTGAAAAGGGACTTGTTCAGAGAGGGGGATTCCTATTCTGCAGACTATTCCACGAGGGTCTCTATTCTGAATGGCCACTACTCTGTCCTTTGGAAATAGAAGCGTTCTCATTCGTGTTATCACAAAAGCGGCATCTACTTCGTTGGACTCTTTCTCGATAAAATTCAATTTTTATCAGACCCACGATTCCCTTTGAAAAGCTTTTTTTTTATTACCATCTAGCGAGACATTTCGACTCTATTCGACGTAAACGTACAAACTACTCCGTTTAATTGGTTTGAAATTCACATTTTTTCAATTTATTTTTCATCCAATTTTTTTATTGGTACCTACTTACGTAGTTACTAGCAGTATTCATGGTTTTGCCAACAATGTTAAACATGTAGTTAGGTATGTGAAATGGTAAAAGTTGTAATCTATTGGGTCCCCCGTGTTTAACTCTACTTGGAAATATCATCAGCTGCTTAGGTGATAACTGGAGTTTTTTTTCTTGCGTTTATTCAGATATTTATATAAACTTTATTATAACAACTAGTTACAATGATAAATCACGTAATTACAGAGTTAAAGTGGCACAAAACCGAAGACGTATCGACAGAACGTATCCCATGGATAAGACATTGTCTTCGCTGTAACATCGACGGATCGCTGTAATAAAATTCGCGTCAACCCAATCTCCAGCAGTTTATCTATTTGTCTTACGAATTTCGCACCCCTTTTTCTAACCTCTAGCCCAAGCTCTAACATTTATTTTCAATAATAAGCCATTGATATCAATAAAGACAAAAAAAATCTTGAACCCCTTCAAAATTAGTTGGTTCCTGTCATCATAATTTTCCGTAATTGATATGTACTTTTTGCTACAGATCGGTGATTTGGATAAGTAAAGGTGATGCCCCATGTATATTTGAAAAATTAGCCGGACCCATCACTAAGCTAGTTACCGACTACCGACCATTTCGAACACACACAATATTAAATATTGACCTCACTAATTTATTATTTATATTTTTGGGACTGACATGGATATTGTACTTATAGAACAGTGTTCTTGACAGAAGGGTGATCTGTACTAATAATGACAATAAAAGTATATTAAAATATTAGGCATGTAGATTCTTGGTCGATTCAGATAGGAGGATAGTAGCAGACAACGTCCACCCTTACTAAGCCTTACTCAGCAGCTAATTTCTCGATTGAAACACATCAGGTGTCGACAAATTTGGTTCTTCGAAGGAAATAGCTCTCGTAGGGTTCCCCTAACACATTTCACCTCGATTCAAATAAATTCATAGATTACACAGCGTCGTAGAAGTCGTCAAAAGAACGCCGCTACGTCGTTACACCCAACGCACGACTCGAATGTCGTGCGGGTTCGAGTCTACACGGAGCGCCTGCCTCCCACACAACAGGTAAAGCGTCCCCCTCCACCCCAATCTTTTCAACAATGATCGCGAGAAACTCAGGAAGAAGGTGCCGTTGAAGGCACAACAACCCACTTCTACTCCCTCCGGGGACTAACAATAATATTGTCAGAACACAAAAACCTTTTCACCGGAACCCCCATCACCCAACTATTTCTCTACCTCTTCCAGCTCGGGTTGTTTTCTCCTCGCTTTTGTTATTCAAACAGAGACTCTAAAAACCCCGTTTTAAAACGGAGCGCATCTCTCGCAACAGTAGGTACCGTATTAAACGCCGTCTTTTCAACGAGTTCTCCGTCAGAGTCCATTGTTTCGTCATCGGTACTTATTGAAGACACTGATGGAACTCCAGCTCTATCTGTAGCTAGTCCTAAGTATTCCGTAGCAGGTACTTGCCTCCTCAAATTAACTATTCACTCTCGTCAGGGGGTTTTCAGGGGTGAGGAACAAGAATATGAAGTCAGAATGAAAAAATTGTAACCAAAAGTGGGATAAATCGAAACTTTACGCTACGGGTCGGTAGGGAAGGGCGATGAAACTCTACATTTCACATAAAAGTAATGACAGTAGTACAGCAGTTAATTTGCAGCTGATTCATATTTGAAAATTTACGCTGATTTCGAGTATACCATAATATTTGGCTCCTCTGCCAAAACCACGAAACTTTAAAACTATCCTCTGCCAAAACCGCGAAACTGCAAAAATTCGAAAATTGGGCGTCGCTTTAAATAGTGACATTGATCACGTATCTCCTCCAGAAATTTCATCTCTCTAACCCATATGGTGGGGTTAGAGAGATGAAATTTCTGGAGGAGATACTTGATCAATGTCACTATAGCCCAATTTTCGACGCATAGCCCAATTTTCGAATTTTTCGTAGTTTTGGCAGAGGAGCGACGATATGTTAATACATTAAATTTTAGAACGATAATTTTCAATAATAGCTTTTAAAAACCTTGTGTTTGAGCGATTTTTGGCTTTTAATTTCCAAAATTCGACTCTCGGATATTCTCCAAAAATGTTGGCCGATGACCTCATCCCATTCTGTTTTAGATGGGAAGAGAATGACTGCCGGGTTTTCGTCGGGATTGAATAGATCAGCATTTTTCAGGATTAGAATCGAGTTTAGGATATGAGTCGCAAACACTATCGCCTTTATGTTTGGCTCATGTATTTTGACCGGGCTTTGTCCTGCGAACGTGCTGATAACACCTTTGAAATGGCCCATCTGCTTCGGGTGGATAGCAGCGGATGTGATTATTTCGCACTTATTTCACCAATTGCCTGAGGAATAAGAGGAAAAAGTCCGTTTTCAGGACGACTTCAAACATTTCGGGGAATCGCTATTTTTGTTGATACTAAAATAAATCCATAATTTGGCAGAAAATTGGCAGAGAAAACTTTCTTTTCCTCATGTGGTCATACCTCGCCAACTGATACTTCAGAATAAAGCATGAATATGCATTCTGAGAGCTAATATTGATCACGGCCGGTGTCGCTCAAGGAAGCGTACTTGCCCCACTCCTGTACATCATTTACACCAGTGATCTCCCAGAAAGCGAGATGAACACCACTGCCACGTTCCCAGGCGTCAGGGCGGTACTGGAAGTAGGGGAAAACTACGTGGAATCAATTGCTAAATTAAATACCTATATCAGTATCCCGCATTCAGCAATGGACAGCAAAATGGAGAATCAAGATGAATGAAAATGTTTGAAATTACTCGTTTTACATGTCTCGTGAGTGACCAATTTTCGATTTTTGTCCATCAAAGAATTAGGTATTCACTGACACACTGGCGTTCCCTATTGGACACTATACCCATTGGTTCAGGATTCCGGATTCGGTAATATGCTGATTGTTTGTCGTTAAGATCTTGAGACAAAACCGCGAAAACGCTGTGCAGTTTCCACTTTGGCGAGTTTCTCCGACACTCGAAAACTCCCTCAAGTATTTATCACAACACACGTTGTTTTACCGGGAGATTGACGGCACATTTGCTAATTAGGCGGTAGACACCCTTTTGTTCGTATTGCCGGGTTTAAGACTCAAGTTTGTCATCCGTATCCTCAACGTTGAGGATACTCCCCACATCAAAAATATCCTCCAGACCATAATCAACTCCCATCGCTTTCCCGGAGTTACGGAGAATAGTTGGAGCTCCGGGTGAAATCCGCTCTTCTTCTTCCTCTGGGATAAATTACATAGTCCCAGACGGAAGGGCGGGTTTCAAGGGCCCACAAATGACGAAAAGGGAGCCTGTCCCACTGTCCCAAGTGTCCCACGACCGCAATCAAAAGGAACCCGTTTTCTACCCGACTAACGACCTCTATACCTCCTTTTCGACCCTTATTCCGGATAATTCTCTTCCCCGTTCCCCCATCACAGGGTGGTTTTTTGTCAATTTTCTCTCTCTCTCTGGAGTTGTTTTTTTCTCCAGTGCACGAAAAACGAAAAATAAATAAATATTACAATAAATGGTGAACAAAATCACGGAACACGGGATTTCTAACAAAAGAACGACCTCGTTTCTTTCCCTTCTATACAACCTCATTTGAGATTAATATAATTTCTTGCGGTCGTCCCAAATCAACCGGTAAAGGTATAGAAGGAGACGGTCGGATTGTGCAGCGTTCGGACATGATATGATACATCTTCTCCTTTTCAGCTTTCATTATAACGAAAGTTCTTTTCCTCCAGACAAGATAGAGACATTTATCTTTTTTTTTTTTTTTTTCAAAGATAATCTTCTTATTTCATGTGAGGAAAATCGGAAAAACACGAGGATCGAACGATGGACCTGAAGACCCGGAAAAGCAATCGAAGTGATGAAAATGTTTCAATGGCAAAATAGCGAAATGGAGCTTTTCGTATCAGTTGTCGAGGGCGAATTCTTCGAAGACGGATCAGAAGGAAGTAGTGGTTGCCAGGGGGGTTACATGTTCTTGCAATAAGATATGAAACTCTCGACTATTACGTCAGGAAGTATAAACTGGAAATGACGGTTGGGATGGGATCACATATCGATAATGCGTCGTGATGTGACCAATCCATCAAATCCACCTAAGGGAATCGCCCATGTTGACGGGAGAGTTTGAGGGAAAAAATGCGATGAATATTGATTGAGTATGTAATAGTAGAAGTCTCTATCAATCTTCATGGTCTCATATAAGTTAAGTTCAGGTAATTTTTGTTGCACAGAAATGTAAATCGTACGAGTTATTCTCTTTGTATTTCAACATTGCTGGTCTTCCAAGGCTGGTTTTTTGTTGGTATTCTTGATATTTAGGGAGAAATGAAAGAATTTGTAAATAATCATGCATCCAATACAAGTGTACATACACAAATTAAATTATATATTTCATGGTTGGATTCAGAATGTCCCAAAATGGGTTCAAAACACGAAGTTCAATGGATCGTTGAGTTCCTTCAAGTTCCTTCTCCGAGTTTCTGCCGTGAAAAAAGGAGAGAAAGTTGAAATTTCGAAATTTAGCGATTTAAGCCATTTTTCGTAGCCCCGTAGCTCCGAAACGATCGCTCCTACGCAAAAAGTCATGGAATCAATTTTGTAGGACATTTTATGCTCTACAAGTTTTCAGCAAAACTCAAAAGCCGAAAACGCAATTGGAAGGAGCTACAGGCGAAAAGCCCGAAAAAGTGCCAACATTTTATGGTTTTTTCGACGATAGCGGGGGAAGCAACCAGGACTCCCGCATAGGGTACTACTCCTCTATTCACTGGACTAACGTCATTTTAATAACTACACATCACCGAAATAGGCAACTACTGCCCCCCCCCAAGGTTTTTGCCATTTTTTAGAAAATTCCTTTAACTTTGGTCGGCTGTATCTCGATTATTATTAGGTTTAGGAAAAACGTTTAGAAAGTATGATCGAAAAACCGAAAACATTCCAAACATTTCGTGGTTTTTCGACTCTTTCAAAGTTAAATGGTATATTCCATGGTTGGATTCACAACAGAAGTTCAGTTTGATCGTACAAGTTCCTTCAAGTCTTTAGACTCGTTGTTCAGTATTGATTTGTGATTTTCGGGATGGGAAATTCAAAGTTAACCCACTTGCCATAAATAATTGTGTATATTATACTTGTATAATATATAATGTATAGTATATTATACTTGTAATTTGTTAGATTATTCGGATGGATTCAAAACTAACGATAATTACGCGGATTAGGTATATCGACATCCCATTGCGGTGGTGAAGTCCCATGTTTTGTACTGAGCGCGACTCACTCCGTTGAAATGTTCGTTACTTTTTATTGCGGGTCGGATAAAACTCTCGGACCCTGACGAAATGTTTTGGAGAAAACTCTGGCGAGAGGCTCGTCGAGGTGGGAAAAAGCGCTAATTTGGACGACGGCCAAAAGAACACGAAGGGTACAACATGGTGGCGATGAGGAAAGGGGGAAAAGCGAGCGCCTCCACTCCGGCAGATTTCTCTAAAGCCCCTCAAAACTTGCCCCATCTCCTCAAACCCTTTTTGGCAAGTCTCCCTCACACATATTGTCCCCCGTCCAAAATTTTCTTAATACCGACTTAAGTGGTGCAGAGAGAGCGGTAGGAGGTCCGCTTTGTGAAATGTACGGGAGAAAGGGAGGAGGAGGTCCAAGTCGAGGGACCTGGAGACTCAGTGCCAGGAAAACCCTCGTTAACAGAAAACTTGGCGAGGAAACCCATTAACCGGGAAAGTTCAAGTGATATTTTTGTGATTCGTGTGAGCGGGTTCATTCGTCTGTTTCCTCATCTTCCTGTGAGATACAGCGTTCACATACTAAATGCTTTGATTCCACTCCATAAATATTGTAATATACTCGTACTTAGTTGTGCATGTTAGGAAACTTGACTTGGCTACTCCATCGTAAGGATGAGTATATAAAGCACCTCTGATGACAATAGAAAACCATAGATTATCGATATTTTTAATCGATACCCACTTCTATCCGATTATGTGACTATTCATGGTCGAACGTCATAATTCTCATGATTTACTATTTTTAATAATGATTTATTGAGATTAACCTGGAAAATTGCTTCAAAATTCTGTTGGATATTTGTCTCGAAAATATCCAACAGAACGCTATAGTTTTCCATAAACGTGTGGCACATGTTGTTGTGATATACGACTTCGGGTGTCTGCTGTGGCACTTCGTGAGTAAAAGTGGAAACTTAGGGCCGAATTTGTAGGTATGACGCCAAGAAGAGCTGTTCAGCACTTAAAAATATTTCGTCATATTATAATAAATTATTGACTCGGATCAAATCATTGCAAGATAGGTACCTACCTAATTTCTGAATAAATATTTAAAAAACTAAAAAAAAAAGAACTAAAAAACAAACAAAAAAACAGGTAAATTCTTCTTCTATTTGATCGAGCACATCAGCACTGGGTCACAAGTAGAGCGCATGATGATACAAGTATTTGCTGGAACTCTTGGAACAGGTGAATTGGTCCACTCAACGACTTAACTTTATTTTACCTCTGAAACGTGCAGCTAACCCTAAAATATGGATTTATACGCAATTAACCCTAAAATAAGCATTTATATGCAACTAATCTAAAATATGCATTCATACGCTAAATAAAATATGCACTTTTGGATCCAGCTTACAGTGGAACGGACTTGAAAAAATATTTTCATCCCGTTAAAAGGTTTTCAGAAAGCTTTTCATTTATTCTAGAACACGTTATTTCACATGTCACCACGCGTCCTACTTTTTCATCACCGTCTATTATAGTCGACTTCCAAGGATCATATTGTACGCCATCATTAAGAGTAATCAGCGAATTCTTACCCAAAGGACACATTCATGATTCAATGGTTGTTCTTGAAACGTAAATATTGTTTCGTCAAACGAAAATAATATTATAGAGCCTGACTTCTTTCGGCGAGGTTTCATGGATAAATTATTGTTACTTTTTTGCCATCCGAGGGTGAAAAAAGATGGAAAAAGACCTACTGCCTGTTGCCTACCCTCGATTTGGCGTCTTTTCTTCGTTTGTTTCCGGCTGTTTTTGTTATTATACCAACAGTTAGTTTGTGAATAAAATATAGGTACGTAGTCGTTCAATTCTTCTCTTTTCTGAAAAATGTAGGAAACCCCAGTCGACCCTTCATTGGCTTTTTGCTTTCACTCACTTTTAGTCCATTTGGTCTTACTTGGTGGAGATCTCAAATTCAACATGTGAATGTGATTTTCTACTTTTCATGGTTACAATCGGAATTTCACCTTCCGTGCACATCTAAAGTAGGTAAATGTAAAACATATTCATAAAATGAGGCATTAGGGATCTACAGAATTTACCTTTTATTCGATTTTGTATTTCAATAAAATTATCTCGATAGATTCATTTTTGGTAGATTAAAACTTGTAGATTATACCTTGTAATGTAACCTGTATTAAGGCAGCAAACGGCTACCACACCCCAAACTCAGTTATTCTTATCATATCGTATCGTCTTTTTACGCGCTTTCATGATGCTAGGAACAGTTACCACGTTCTAAACGTCACGATGTCGTAAAATTTCCTACCATGATTTATATTCACCATATTTATAATATATTATTGTAATGTTATAAAATAATTTGTCACTTAATAGGCCACACCAGCTATCTCATGTTTCACAAAAGCAACCTCAGCTTTTTTTTAATCTGAGGATTTTGTTAGAATGCAATGGTTGGAAATACGCGGAAATCATCTGGTACCTACTACGTACTAGGGAATAGAAAAATACTTTTTTGGCCCTCCTGAGATAGCTTATGCTGCCGCTTAAGCGACGAATTTCAAATTTATAATATAAATTTGGGTTCAATCCATGGCGGTATAAACTAACGAAAACGGTAGGTAGGTACATTGTTTATGTCGTTTATGTAACCAAGTATAATATAGTACAATAATATTATATAGTCCTACGCCATTTCAGGTGGTACTATGAACTTGGTTACATAAACGACATAAACAGTGTACCTACCGTTTTCGTTATACCGCTATAAATTTAACCCAAAACCGTTGCTACGTTTCATTAACTTCAATAATTGAGATAATCAACTTCATAGCGTGAGATGAAAATAATTATTGTTTTCATCTCACGAAAATCGTTCGCCGCTTGTTGGAAAGCCACTAATAATCCCGAAACCCTAAATAAATTTGCTAAATCCTCGACAACTCCCTGGGAAAGGTAAAAACTCTGCAAATTCTTGACACAACGGTTCATTATCTTCTTTGTACAGATCACCCTTCTGTCTAGATCACTAGGTCTAAATGTCTAGATCCTAAATCGATACCTTACTTCACAAAGGGAATATGTCCTTAATAATTTATGATGGACATATTCCCTTTGTGAATTAAGGTATCGAAATGTTAGATCAATTATTATTATCAATTATCACTAATTATTAACAATTTTATCAAGTACCTAGTGAAAATGATTATAATTTATTGTTAGGTATTAATAATTCGTATTTACTATTAATAATAATAATTATTAATTATGATTAATTAATACGATATAATTCTGGGGTTTTTAATTTTACATCGGTAATAATTTTTCTATAAAAGAAGTACCTACGAACAAACATTCGCTCGTGCGTCATAGGCTCTGACGTACTTGTTGGCCTCCTGCTAGCCGTCTTACGTCATACGCTCGTGCGTCATAGGCTCTGACGCACTTGTTGGTCTCCTGCCAGCCGTCTTACGTCATACGCTCGTGCGTCATAGGCTCTGACGTACTTGTTGGCCACCTGCCAGCCGTCTTACGTCATACGCTCGTGCGTCATAGACTCTGACGCACTAGTTATCCTGCCAGCCGTCTTACGTCATACGCTCGTGCGTCATAGGCTCTGACGCAATATTTGGCCTCCTGCCAGCCGTCTTACGTTATACGCTCGTGCGTCATAGGCTCTGACGTACTTGTTGGCCTCCTGCCAGCCGTCTTACGTCATACGCTCGTGCGTCATAGGCTCTGACGCAATATTTGGCCTCCTGCCAGCCGTCTTACGTCATACGCTCGTGCGTCATAGGCTCTGACGTACTTGTTGGCCTCCTGCCAGCCGTCTTACGTCATACGCTCGTGCGTCATAGGCTCTGACGCAATATTTGGCCTCCTGCCAGCCGTCTTACGTCATACGCTCGTGCGTCATAGGCTCTGACGTACTTGTTGGCCTCCTGCCAGCCGTCTTACGTCATACGCTCGTGCGTCATAGGCTCTGACGCAATATTTGGCCTCCTGCCAGCCGTCTTACGTCATACGCTCGTGCGTCATAGGCTCTGACGCAATATTTGGCCTCCTGCCAGCCGTCTTACGTCATACGCTCGTGCGTCATAGGCTCTGACGTACTTGTTGGCCTCCTGCCAGCCGTCTTACGTCATACGCTCGTGCGTCATAGGCTCTGACGCAATATTTGGCCTCCTGCCAGCCGTCTTACGTCATACGCTCGTGCGTCATAGGCTCTGACGTACTTGTTGGCCTCCTGCCAGCCGTCTTACGTCATACGCTCGTGCGTCATAGGCTCTGACGCAATATTTGGCCTCCTGCCAGCCGTCTTACGTCATACGCTCGTGCGTCATAGGCTCTGACGCAATATTTGGCCTCCTGCCAGCCGTCTTACGTTATACGCTCGTGCGTCATAGGCTCTGACGTACTTGTTGGCCTCCTGCCAGCCGTCTTACGTCATACGCTCGTGCGTCTTAGGCTCTGACGTAATGGCCCGCCGGTCGCTTGTGTTCTGACGTGATCTGAGGGAAAGGGTGAATCAAGGGAACAAATTTTTCCCGTTTCAGTTTATGTGCCAAAGCAAAGACATGAAAATGTCAAAAAAATGTGTAAATAGGTACCTAAGCCCAACTGTAATGTCAATTTTCTGACAATGAGTTTTCGACTATAGTTTTCAAACCTTTTTACTTAAGTACTTATTGCAATTTGAGACTGATAATGAGCTGTTTGCAAATAAAAAGTCTGATAACTACTTTATTACATCTTATTAATCTATTTTCAAGTTCCGATTCACAGTTGAATGTATTTTATTTAGATGTCGTAAAATTCGAAAACGATGGAATGACGAAACCTGTCGACTACTGACTCAAGTGATACTGTCGACTTCTTACACATGTAGGTCGACTACTAGTGCAAAACCATGTCGACTACTGAAGAAAATGTTGGTCACTGGTATCGACTACAGTAGTAACTACCTAGAGCATTGGGATTTTTTACAAAACTTGTTTTTCCCTTTTCAAACCATGTTGAATAATATTTCCCGCTGCCAGGTCTTTTAGGGAAGGATCTCGGGTACACAATGAACAGGTTTGCAATGAGAAAAAAACCGAGTGAATATTGAAATGTCATCCATTTCTGACCTATATTTAAAATTTCAAGTATCGAGCTCATCATCAAAATTTAATTTGTTTAAACAAATAGGTATTATTTAAACAATTTTACAGACAAGAAACCGAGTGAATATTGCATTGTGATCCAGTTCTGACCTATTTTTAAAATTTCAAGTCAATAGCTCAGCATCAAAATTTAATTTGTATTATTACAAAAAGGTATTATTTAAACAATTTTACAGATGAGAAACCGAGTGAATATTGCAATGTGGTCTATCCCCGACTGACGGTTAAAATGTCTAGACTGTAGTTTACCTGGAAGATGAAACACTAGGTCTAAATGTCTAGATCCTAAATGTTAGATTAAGTATTATTATCAATTTTATCAAGTACCTAGTGAAAATTATTATAATTTATTGTTAGGTATTAATAATTTGTATTTATTATTAATAATTATTATTATTAATTATGATTAATTAATACGATATAATTCTGGGGTTTTTAATACTACGTCGGTAATAAAAATTATTTTTCTATAAAAGAAGTAGGTACCTACCAACAAACATTCGAAATTACCTTCATTTCCGTAGCACGAAACGCACCTCAGAACAACAAACTCGACATCAGTTAAGCCATATGATGTTCCAAAGAGCTTGTTAGTATGAAAATGGACCTGTATTTCAACAGTTTGAGTCACGATCGTGTTGTGAGGCACAATCTTTGAGCCGTCATTGTGAACGAACGGCTGGTCGTACACAGCTGCAGATGGTCTTAAAAAATTCTACGGAACAAACTCTATCTAAATATGAAATAAAAAACATACCGTTCTATATGAATTTTTCGAGATATGAGATTTTCAAATTTTCAAAATTCGTTTTGAACCCCTTCCCCTTGACCTAGGGTTATGAAAAGTTTCGAGGACCATTGTGGGGTTGGTCGAAACCCATAAAAAAAATTTCGTAATTTTAACTCAACGCTAACTGGGCAAAGTGGCGCGGACGGCGTACGGCGGACGGACGGATTTTTTTTTATTCGATTTTCTGAATCTACGTATCTTGAAACGTAAACCAACAAATTTTGAGGGGGGGTTAAAATTATTTTTTCTTTGGGCGATTCCAATGGTTCATTATCGAAGATAATAAACCAAAAATGATTTAAAACGACCATTAACAATATACCTACCTAATACTTAAAAATAAAATACAAAAAATAAAATACTTTCACAGAGGTAGTATAAAATACTTTCAGAGAGGTAGTATAAAATACTTTCAGAGAGGTAGTATAATATACAAAAATTTTAAATACCAAGCACTAAATATTAAATACTTTAATATAGTACTATTATACCCACTGTGTTTAGATAATTGGATTTTTATTATGAGAGGAAAAATTTAGGAATTCGACAAAGAATACCAAGGGATTATCCAAATATCATATCAGGGTTTGCTTTGTTTTGAAATCATTATCTAATTATTTTGATTACCCATAAGTAAATATATCATAACATTACTTTTTGGTGATATTATTATCATCTATTATTTACTTAAAAAATAATTTAAAAAAAACTTAAATCTGGTCTCTTCACGTCATCGATGGAAAAGCTAGGTACGAGTGTATTTCCTGTGTTGTGACGCAGATTATATAAATATAGTTGGGAATAAAATATTAAACAACGGAAGGTAGATTTGGCTGATTTGTAGTGCAGTATGTTGGGTGAATACTAGTTGATAATGTCGTGCACTTTGTAAAATGCTAAAGCAGTACACGGTGCCCCGCTCTAGAGCTAAATTGCTTGACAACACGACAGCCGCATCTCAATATTGGACAAGTTACGACGATGTTAATTTTAAACTGAGTTTATCAACTGAAGCCACGCGAAGTCAACATTATTTCAGGGAGGGACGGAACTAGGTACTAGATTTAACAAGTTTTCGATAGGCAACTCTCCCCCAGACGAAGTTTATTCATTAAATTGAGTTATTTTCTCGTAGGGAAGATGAAAAACTAGGAAATTAATACAAGTTCTATCGAATGCAGTGTTTGGGTTCTCAACTAAGGATTTCTCGTCTCTTAAATGCAGTTTTACTCGGCCTCTTCAGTGGCAAAACTCCATGTGGCAGTTTAGTTGATGCTGATCTCAAACTGGCCTAAGTTTTTGGACTTTTGTGTTGGCGTATAATTCAATTTTTGAATTAATTTTAGAGCTAAATGTATGGGCCTGCGAAGGTGTTGGTTACGTTACCAACAAATATAGTATTTTACCTTTTAGTTAAACCTTTCAGCGATTTTTTGAAGAAAAGGAAGCTATTGTTCTCGGTCCAAAATTGTTGATTTTACCTATATCTGCATAAAAGTATACTTTTAAGTATTTAGGTAATTTAGCTGGAAGTATGTATAGGGGAAGTAGGTAACATTTTCTTTCAATACCTACCAAGCATTTTCGGTTTCATATCTTGTACTCCCATAATATACAAGTATTGAGTAAGTACCTGCTTTCTGGAGTATCGGATGAAGTATTCAAATTGGAATTGAGCTAAAGGTATTCGAGTTATGTCGAACTTTTCTTTCGATATCTAGTAAGTAGTAAGCTACCTATATTAGACATTTTTCCAATTCACTAATATTTTATTTTTTCAAAACACTAAATTTTAATGTAGGTACATAGCGATGGTTGAGAAGTAACTATATTTTTTTTTTGAAATCCGAGGCAACGCTCACATTTTCCTGAGAATACGTTTTTGGTATGGAAATGTTTAGGAACACATACCTACCGCACGTGATTAGTATAATACTAATTCTTGCCTGTATAATACAACAAGACACTTCATTAGGGCTTAAAAATGATAATGATGTGTCTGGTTGTATACTAACCATGTGCCTAATGTGTACCTGAACATTTTCATACCAAAAACATTTCATAATCAGAAAAATGTGAGTAGGGCGTTGTCACGGATTTCAAAAAATGTTAGTTACACGTTGTCACTTCTTAACCACCGATAGGCATACCTACTATCAAGATAAACCTAAGAAACGTTATAGATTAGCTATATTAATTACTCAAATTAGGTAATCAATTAAATTGATTGATTAAGCAGATGAGTTTGAGTACTCAGGATTATCGAATATTTTCTTTATAATTTCGAACATAATAATATTAAATTACACCAGTATCGAGTACTGGTATCGCACGTCACCAGTTCAAATATCGCTTGCGCTGTGGTGGGAAGAGGAACCTGCAAAGTCACGGGTTTTCAGGTTGCTATGTTTCACTCTCTTTACTAATAGATTTCTATCGTTCTCTAATTTTCTCTCTAAACTCAAAATTCGTTGTCTTAATTGGCCCTATTAGGTAGAGACTCCCTTGAAAAATCTCTTGCATGGGCAGCTATTAAGTTGAGGGACGAGGAGAAAACCCGCCCGTTCCCTTCCGACGCAACGGCCCAACCAATACGACGCTCGAAACAATATTCTCCCCCGAAGCTCTTCCACCAAATTACAGCCCCCCCTGTTTGGGCCGCCAATTAGTTTAATTAAACGTTTAACGGTCGTTGAAACGGGTTTTTAAAACCGTTTGTGAAGTAAGAAAAGCCGTCTCGTTTCACGGGTTGATGGTGGGTTGGGGGACTTTTCATGGAGGTTTTCTCGAGGCTAAGTTGAATTGGGGGGGAAGGTTAAAGGGGCTTGGTGCGTCGCCTGGACCTCTCCACCCTTCGTTCACGGCCGCCAATTCTGTATTGAAGGAGGAATCCTTAAGTAAACAGACTCCAATTAAAAGAGGCTTGCACCGCCTTGAGTAAACCCTCCCCACTGAGTTCTCTTCCTCCTCCGTCAAGCCATTCCCCACCGCCGATCTCGTTCCTTCGACCCAATCTGCTCCCCCCCCCCTCCTTACAATATCCACTCGGAATACCCAGTTTCTACCCGTTACACGGCCACCACCATAACATCCCCCCTCCCCTCACTCCACCCCCTATCCAACCAGACGACAATTAATTCGCTAATTGTTTTAATTGTCAATTTTCCGTTGGGTCTCGAATCCACTCCCTCCAACTTCCCCCTTTTCTCCGATCCGCCCCTTTCAATCCCCCTCACTCTTTCTGATCCCCCCCCCACCGGCCTCTCCACCGTAACAATATTCTTCTTTTCCCCCCTTTTTGTCAACAATCATTTAACCCTCGAGGGAATTCGCGAAACCAACAAGTTGAGAAAAACTGGACCCGTCGAAAATTCCCATTTAGCGTTTTTTTTTTTTTTTTTCAAAGAAAAAGGTCAAAAGTTTTTAAAACTCGAATTTCCAAAAACATTTCATACCTACCAAAATTCGTTTCAGACTATCCTGAATTCACTGCCAGAGACACCAAAAATCGTAGTTATATATACTTATAAAGTTATATAATACATAAATCAGTATACATTATCAGAACGATCGTCTAGCAAAGCACCCTGAGCATAGAGGGGGGAGAAGGAAAGGGTAGGGGAAGCCCTTCCATCAGGTGTCTTTTCTCGTGTGTCCGCCAGTGAGGTCGAGGGAGCAGGGTTGCCAGACCTACTGATTTTTCCGATTTCTACTGACTTTTTGACCTTTTGGAGGATTTGGGGAGGTAGAAGTAGAATAATGAATAATTCAAGTGCAATACATTTTTTACTTTGACTTTCCTTATCCGACTCGAAGGGTGAAACTTACCTAGAGAACGTATTTTCACCCAAGCTCATGAAATTAATCATGTGTAAGTTCCAGACCGATGTATGAATGTAAGTGTACACGGGGTATGTAGGAGTATGGGAGGGACAAAAGTCCCTTTCGACCTTGCACTTTAATAAACCTAAGCTATTGACCTTTTTAGCGACATTTATTGTTTGTTACTGACTCTCAAAAGAACCGGTTTATCAGTGTGAGTGGTATTTTGTGGAAATAGAAAACGTTTCAATACCTCCGTTTGGTTCATTATCCTCAATAATGAACCATTGGCATCGCCAAAGAAAAACATTACCCCCCAAATTACCCTCTAATTTTGAGGGTCTACGTTTCAAGAAAAGGCTTTGCAACAAATAATTTTTCACATAACCACGCAGTTAAACGTTTCGAAGCGAATTCTAAGGGCCGATATCGAGGGGATGATTCAAGCTTTGTGAGACTTATACAAGATGTGACTGAATACAGACATTTCCATGATAAAACTTCAGTTAACTGCATTTCAAATATTTATTTGCAATGGCCTTCAGACTGTAAGAAGGTGTTATTTGGCCATAATTATTGTAAGTATTTGTGTACGGATAGGGTGAAAGAATCACATAATACCTATTATATTATAATACACGTTTGAGCCAATTAGTCCCACGCGTGCGTAATAATGACGTAATTGTTCGTATTGATCGTTGCTTTTCGTATGAAAACGGCTGGAAAATGCCGTATTACGAAGAAAATGAGGCACTCGAGAGGGCGAGGAGAAGGGAAATGAGAAAAGATTAGTCAAAGGCACTCTCAAGCGCTGAGTCTTCATCCTGACGACTGGAGGCTGTGAACCCGCTGGTTTTCTCCTCATTAGGAAAACGTGTAAAAGCGTTTTCTGACACCCACACGAAAGCTCTGATTGAGAGAAAACCCTAAACCCGTTATTCAGGTTTCTTCGCCATTGCGGACGGGTTTTCTCCTCTTCGTCAAATCCCCTAGAGTTGACTTGATACAGGGATTTTAATAAAGAATGAGTTTCTGCAATCAGCGACTCGCCAAAACTCTACACCAAACCCCACTATTTTTTAACGCTTTTCATTGTGTCACCGCGTCACATTTTTATTTATCAGATTTTGATAATTCTTTCAATTATACAAACATTTATGTGTTTCCCTAGTCTTTTAGCCAAAGAAATTCTAATACACGAGCTTACTATACTTGAGGTTCTTCCCATAATTATAAACCAAGATTAGTCGAAGGCCATCTTCTCGACTTCTTCGTACCTACGGCAAATTTAGGTCGGATCCCGAAAATGAGAACAGATAATAATACATTATAATATAATCATATTATGACAATGCTGGTTTCTGTAGTAAATGGTCGCCTCAGATTTTGAATAATAGAACGGAATCATAGCACCCATCAGTTCCGCTATGTTTGTATTGAACCCCACATAATAAAATCGTATTAAATTCTCCCTAAATTAGGGACCCTAATATGACCAGAATTTAAAGGGGCATGAATTGACTATTTTTGATTTTGTTTGTTTGTTAATTTCAACAGTTCATTATTGTAAATAATCAATTAAAACTATTAACGTGGGAACCTAGACCTTACCCCAATATTACACAGAGACATTTTGGAAAATGAACCAAAATGGTAGTAAAATACCTAATTATTATGGGAAAGTCATGAGGTAAAATTTGATTTTTGTTGTCAATATTCTCACGTTCATTCACCAATTTGAATTCCCTATCGAGGGTCCAGAGTCAAGAACTCCAATCAAAGGGCTTTAGTAAACGCCCATCAACCCCCTTTGATGCGCCCTTAATAGCAGATATTACCCCGGGACGATCCAATATAACCTAATAATTATGTATTTAGTGACCTTTAGAGGGTGAGTGCGATGAATAATGCATCGACTGCTTTCGGTGATGCGGGTATCGAATCCGGGAACGATCGCCCTACGGAGATACAGGAGTTTTGAATTGTATAAATCTGTATCATTCATCTGCCATCGCCCCGCGAAGTGTTTCCGTGGCGTTTCATCGCGCGTTGGTGATGGACATATGATTTTCACTTCACATCTAAATACATATGAACCCATATAATCTTATAAACATGATGTAAATGTGGGAATTTACTTATTGCGAGTCGATTACAGTACGCCCCTTAACAAAACTTGTATTTCAGATCCTACTTCATTATAGGTGTACCACTACTGATTACTCGTGACCACCAGTAATACTTATAATATAGTAATGCTTTAATTCAGGCTTGTTCATCTGGCAAAAAGCTCCCGCCAACAGCATTGAAAGAAGCGTAAAGCTCCCTGCTGGTGTAACAGAGGAAACATATTAGGTGAAACCGAGGGTGACTAAGTGTGAGAGGGGGTTGTGGGAAGGAGACAGGGAACAGGAAAACATTGAGGGTGGAGGTTAGGGGTAGGAGGATCAGGTTTCTATATGCACACTCAACAGCGAGGTGCAAAGCACCGAGCATCCTATATATGTGGCTGGCGGGCAAAATGGATATCATTCCTTTTTGCGGCTGAGATTTTTTGGCGGGCCAGTTTTTACAACGGAGTTGTTTTTGGGGGGATAATTTATATTATATAAGTAACTCTGGTTTACATAAAAAATTACTACCACTCATGTGACTAACTACTATTCTGCCCTGATAATGAAAAACGCCTCAACTCCAAAATTGTCGAAAATGGGGGTTTTACGTACTTCTCCTTAATTCAACCTCGACATTCTAATTATTAGTCGAGTCAACTATAGTCAAGTCAATTATAGTCGAATTATAGAATATTATAATCGAGTCAAAATTCCAAAATTCAACCCGGAAGAGGTTGAAATTAATATTAGTGAAATCCCAAATAAGCTTGATATTGGGGGAAACGACTCAACTGCATGTTTGTTGGGTAGAAACACCTCAATAATCGCCTCAAATGCCTTAAATCGATAGGAAAAACTGTTTGATGGATCCTTCATACACATCGATCTAATTTAATATCAATTGCAGTGAACGAAAGGGGAGTTTTAACTGGTGAACTTTGAAGCTGATTTCTGAAAAATCAATCATTTTGAGTTCAGGCGTTTTTCCTTAACAGGGCAGTATTGTAAAAATACGGTAAATAGGATTCACCCTCAAATAATATGTGAGTACTCTAAGCCGTGTCTCCACTTTGTTTTTATACGCTGGATACTTTTAACCGATCCGTTAAACAATCGCGGCCTTTTGTTAGGATGCAACCAGTCAATCTATCAGGCTTTTCCAACTGACAGTACGAGAACTTATCTACAGATGACTACAGACAGACCAATTCGTTTACTAATGTCAGGGGCTTGGAGGGTCTCGTTGTAGTGCAGATGTCGGAAAGGGACGGAGATTGATTACGTCTGTCAAGAATGTCAAGGAGTGGATAATTTTGATTGGGGCGAAATTGGTTTGATGGTTCGGCGCAAAAGTCAAAATGGGTATACGGAACTCAGAATATGGCGCAGTCCGTGGCCAAGCAGTGTATTGCGTCGGGTTTGGGGGGGTTCAGAGGTCGGTTCCCAGGCCGGTATAGTGGAATATTCCATTATAATACCGGAAAGATCAAGAACTCAGTCCGCTTCAATCCATATTCTTCTCCTTCTTCAACACAAAAATCATCAAATAAAACACCCAACACATCGATCAAACTAGTAAATATCAGAACCACTTGAATTTGGTTATTACTGATTTGCAATTTAATAATTTTTGAGCGATTGCCTGGTTCTCTTATTCCTTTCCATATTTCCATTGGAAATTTGCAGTTCTCCATTTTGATGGTGGTATTTTCAGGTCTCTATTAGGTGGTATTTATTATTGGGGGAGCATTATGTTCACGCGAGCAAATGTACACAGGGACTTGGCATAGTGCGTGGTAAGGACCACTAGACGAAGCGAACCTGCAGTGAATTGATTTTCCAACTATGTGAAACGTAAAAACTCTGCAAATTCTTCCAAAACGGTTTATTATGTTCTGTACAGATCATAATCTTCTGTGTAGATCACCGCTGTGAGACCTATACCTAATTACCGTGTGAGACCTATACCTAACCTTACGAAACAAGTTGAGTAAATGCGCTAAAACATTTGTAGTAACAGAGCAGGACAACGTTAAAATATCCTGAAGTTAAGTTATTTAGCTCCTAATTATCTAGTATTCCAAAGTCTTATTGTGGTTTTTGTTTTGACAGTTTTTCATCTTATCATGTCACTTAAGGTGAATTGAACCAATTTCTATCTACTTCGTATTTCTTGCGTTGGGTGCGTAGCTGACAGAGGGCAATGCAATAATAACCTTTGATGTCTTTGTCGCATGCACCTCCGTAAAACTGATTATTAAGCAAGCTCATAAATTTCCCAGTGACAATCAGTTTGTTCAGTTCGGTCAGCGCTCTCGTAATCAGATGACCGAAGCAAATTACGTTAAAACCGCAGTAAAGGATTCCCACCCAAACCGGAGGCACATAAGAGCTCCAGGCGGCAACGGACGCTTCTTTATCCGAGGGTTGTAATTTTCCCTAATAGATCCGCCGAGTAACGTCATTCAGCGAAATCCGCTTCCGCCAACAATAAATTACGTTTTGCCTCCGCTTTGTGAAATCATAAAAGGACTCGTTCGAAGGTAGAACGAAAACGGTGGATAACAGCGGGAGAGCTCTTAACTACATAAATTTTGTCGTTTTCATGCCATTCAGTAACTACCCACTTTACATTCACGTAATTGTAAAAGAGTTTGGGTGTGGATGATCTACACTCACAAATCACCGTTCTGACGAATTATGACTTGTGTATAGAGTATCCCTGGGTAGTTACGAGTATATCCTTTCAATCGAATACAATTATAATTTGAAGGGGACACGTCTATGCAACGTTGTATATAATATATAATATTATTCCGGTGAATATACGTTTTTGACTGAATATATCTTTTAGACCACCGCACAGTGGTTCCAAACCTCGATTTTCCGGTCAACACTCGAGCATTTCCACCGTAGGTACCTTCATTACGGTCGTCTTCATGCCCTTTAGTCCGGAGAATCAAATGCAAGGAACCCCGATTGTATTGGATCGTTGGTTTGGAAGATATATTTGTTTAAGCGAAATATCAAAGGAATATTTGAACTGGTTCTTAGCCATTTTGAAATGTCATTTTTTCACTTCCCAGGGACCATTCTTTTAGGAAATGTTATGCACATTCCATAAATATACCTTATTATAAAATGTTCAGGATGATCATTTTCACTAAAAATCCCCCAAAAAACACGTTTTCGACTGTTTTACGGATAGAACTATACAGGGTGTATCGCAAGTAGATGACAATACGCAAGATAGAGAAACTAGATCAAAACTATGTTCGCATTATTGTTTGTTTACCTTATCTCTCTCATTCATGATGCAAATATTCATGATGCGATAATTTTCAATAGTTCTTCGGTTTGGATATCTTTGCCGATTGGGGGACATACTTCGATGTTCTGCATTGTGCTCAAAGACCATAATATGGCATATTATGCCTCTTGCAGTACCATATGCGAAAATTGTATCAACGTACTCTTCAGCTGTGTATAGATTTGGCATTGTACTTCTTGAACTCGAATCGAAACTTACTTAATAGTCTTAAGATTTGCACGATACTGACAATTATTATTATTTACAACACAATGTAGGAAGACGAAGAATGAGAGAGATAAGGTAGAAAAACAGTAATGCGAACATAGTCCATAATAAGTAAACAAAAACTTCATAAAAAAATCATGCCAGACGTTCCTCACGTTCTTGCGGATACACCCTCTATACATAGGTAAACATTTTCCTGTTATTTAATCAGAAGCAATATCTTCATGTTCACACAATAGCAATTTTGCCTCTTCCTCCAATGTTCGAATGTTTCCATTCAGACCTCATCAATGAAATATGGGGATCTAATGAAACAAGCAGACTGTGAAAAATGTCTTTATTTGCCGCTTTTCTTGAGAACATTCGGGTGTTGGAGGTTCGAAATCCCTCTTGCGCCATTCCTGAGGCTCCTCGGACATTAAACCAATCGGCAACATCAGGGATTTTGAAATGGCCCTGCCATGAACCGATACTCGGTGTACTGAGGAAGACAAAATATACCAGCTAACGTATATACGTAACAAATACGGCTTCAGTCAGCCCACGCCAAGAAAAAGAAGGAGGAACTCCTTCTCAAATTCAGAAAAATGTACTGGCTAATGGGGAAGCGGTCAAAACTGTCAATCCAGAACAAGCTTACGCTGTATAACCAAGTCCTTAAACCAGTCTGGACTTACGGAGCTCAGCTGTGGGGCTGCACGGCTCAATCAAATCGGGAAATAATCCAAAGATTCCAGAACAATGTGCTGAGAAATGTTGTCAATGCAACATGGTACTTTCGAAATGAACGACTCCTCCCTGAACTTCAAATCTTCAACGGCTAAGGTTTCACGTCAACGAGGAAGCTGTCCAACTCCTCGACACCAGTAAGATCACCAGAAGATTGAAGCGTACCAAGCCTCTCGAGTTTGCTCACGTGTGAAGCAGTGTAGTGAATGCAATATCACCATAAAAATGAACGAAACATGTATCCATGTATCCAAGTTTTGAACAATATGTGCCCTAGTTTGAGAATAATATTGTTAATGAGTTATTACTTGGAGCAATAAAAATCTTTGAAAAAAAAAAAACGTCAGTACCGTACAAGTCGAAATATGCAAAATTTTGTCTCTAATTAAGACCTTCAAAAAACCAAGTGTTTGAAGGTTTTGAACCACTGTGCATGGCCTGCTATAGACAAAAATTTGAGTACTTCCTTTTTGTTATAATCCTGAAGACACTAGTTCAAGTAACGGAAATAAAGGGGAGCATCGTGTTAGATGAGCGCAACAAGATCCCTCACACTTGATCTCTGAAATGAATGGGGTGACAACACAAAGTACATTGTTCTGATTAAAACATCAGAAATATTCAGGGGCAATAAAACAATGAGATTCGGCGGAGGGGAAAATACAATAGTGAAATACCCCGTGTCGTTGAGAAGGGGGAGAAAAAGTCATTTGCCAGCCGTCCCGCAGCCATAAAACCCAGTGAGAAGCTCTCCAGGAAGGGAAAACAATGATTTTCTGTCAGTCCTCGCCCAAGAAAAGGAAGGAAGCAGAGGCGCAAAGGACCGCGGGAATGGAACGAGCTCATATTACGACGCTCTTTTCTCTTTGATAAGATTAAACCTTGGCTTGAAGCCTCCCCTCCACAGACGTAATTAGGCAACGAAGAAGTCGAATAAGGGAAGACGAAAAGGGAGAAGATCATTCTGCCCTGAAGATCGCTTCCTTCTTGAAATCCTCCTGTAATGGACAAAAGGCTTATCTTGATAACTTTTCTCCTTTTTTCTCGTTCACTTTCCGCGGCATAACCCAAGTGCCTTTCCGTGGCCTGCCACTTTCGTCGTTGCTCTGGTGCGGCATTCTAATTCAATTTGAGCGCTCCACTTCCGCCCTCGTGGCAGTATGCGATATGCTGAGGGCTTAAAACGCCTTTTACCCTCACACCGGTCTTCGGTGCGGAAAACTATCGATATCATCAGCCTTTTTATCTTGATCCCTCCGTTATCAACAGCTTTGGTCTTCGTTAACCTTCACCCAAGTTAAAAGGTCTTTGCAGATTTCTCACGCTACTGCTAAGGAATAGATTTTCAACTCTGGCGGTTGGTTGATGGAACGTTGATCATTCAGTTTTTCCATTCATGATGAAATATGAGCAGTATGCACTTGGAGACTTCGTTGATAGTTCCGGTGCCGGAAATCGTGAGCTTTCGGGAACTCTTTTATGTCGCTAGGAAAAAATAAAGGTGAAGGGACGAGAGACGGACTTCAAGGGGATGAAGGTTTCAGGCAACTCCGCGAATACAAATGCGCCTATTCTTGAACAAACTTCCGTACGCGTCGCGTAACTTAAGACCGTGTTAGCTCCCGCTCCTCGCAACTCCTAAGCTCAGCCAGTATTAAAGTGGGTAGTTTACCCGCCACCGCCTTCCACTTCCGCTCCCAAACCCTTAATTCTCTAATCCACTCGAGTAATAAGTAGCTTGAAGGGCTGCGCGCTACAGTTTGAAATTCCTCGCCACCATCTCCGAAAACCTCCCTATCACACCTTCCCGAACCACTTTCCGTCCGCACCGGGCCGGACCCCTAAACGACCAATAACCACCGGAATCGTTCATAAGAATCAACATAACCCTTTAAAAGACTCTTCGCTTTCGCTTCCACGTTTAGTGTTCGGGCCATTACGAATGGAAATTTCACGAGCTTTTTTCTTCCCCTTTAATAGTCAAACGGGAGAAAGAAAGGACTTCGATTCGGAATAGCTCCCCATATTTTTCCTTCTAGGGGCACTTTACCCCCAACTTCTCCTTCTTCTTACACCCATTATTTCTGAAGTTCTCCGCGAGGTACTCATATTTTTATACTGAGTCATGATGGCGATTCCTAAAAATTTCCCTCCTTACATTCATAGAATGACTCTACTATAACTCTGCTCGAAGTTTATATACCTACCGAGGAGGGTATGCAATTCTATTACCACTTTTACTTGTCTTTTGAACTTTGCAATCAATCTTAGTGTCTGCATCAATCCATTCATCCATTTCTAATTTCGCTAATCCAAAACTCCGACAGATTCGGTCATATCTTCGATCTTTATCAGCGGTACGAGTACAGCTGAAACTTATTACTAAGACGATCACATGTGCCTAAATTGACGCACATGTTTGGAAGTAAATTCGCTGAAATGAGACGTTGCGATAACCACAAACATGATTAAAAGTCTTGACGTAAATAAAATTCTTACCAATGTCCTTCACTTACTGAGGGTAACCGAGATGTCACTCACCTGAAACAAGTAAAGGAGAATGTAAGGGTCCATTCTAGAAAATTCTAGGAGACATACAATGCAATTCTGATGGATGTTTTCTTATATAATACAAAAATATCTTTAAAAGGAAAAACTGGACACTACATGTTTTTCGAAGTATCCGGGAGTGGGCGAATATCAGATGACCCTCATCTCGTACTTCATGGTTTCATTCGTGATTGTGAGGACTTCACGTAAAGGTAAAGGTCGTATGTATCAAGTGTTTCCAGATATTTATATCTGCACTCATTGTTACATAGAGGAAGGATGTAACGAGAAGATCGTGAAAAGAATTATCTGTGCTACCGAAGGTGGTCACCTCCAGATCTTAGGTGCTATATAACAAGACTTAGTGTTACCAGATGTGGATATCTGCACACGTTGTTATATAGAGGAGAGGTAAAGAGAGAAAATGCGAAATAAGTTGGCGGTCGTTACTTAGATACGTGTATTTGCACACACCGTTCTCTTAATTCGTATGAGATATCCACATGAGAGCAAGGATTGACCAAAAAGAAAAGAAAAAAAACTGACCATTTTTAAAGAGATCTGAATTTGATAAACTAGGCTAACTTTGAGGAAAGGTTTTTTTTGGGTTGAATGAGAAGGCTTGTATATGAGTAAGGTCGTACCAAGAGCTTCTACCAGACTGTCATAGTTACTTATGGCTGGTCGATGTTATATAGGGACTCCCTCTCCCTACCATCCTCCCTTACAAAAGAAATGATGAATGATCAGTGTTTAATTTCATCGAAGTACAGATTCGATAGTACAGATGGTATTCGGAGGTACAGAACGAGGAAACTTATTTGATGTGCCTACTAAGACGAAGGAGTTTCCTCGGAGATTTTCAAAATACGTACGTAGAAACACTCATTGGGTTGGATGTTCAAAAGATTCACGAGTAAGGTTACTCGTGAGGTTACTCCTCAACTGTTCGGTATGAAATCCTCCTTAAAAAATGAGAGATGAGCCGAGTAGGGTGGATCCTCTTCATTTTGATGTACAAACACCTGATGTTAGGCTGAAGGTGGGCGTTTTGAATGATCCATCACCTTCCATTAACGGATTTTCCAAAGGTGGAGAGGGGTGAAATTTTCCAGAGAAGTTCGAAATACGTAAGCGGGGTTGGTAATGGGTTAATTAGAGTCTGCGAGGGTCGGAAGCGGAAAGTTTATATGGATTTTGCATGGTTTCGGGCGATGGGGAAAATGGTACGTGGAGGCGGAAGGGAGACTTTAATGGATAACTGAGAGAATGGAAGACCCCAAATATCTTCGTCTCACCATTCAAAGTCGATCGGTCATTAAGATGAGTTAATGTAATAAATGTCAGTGATCGGGTTACATCCTTGCACGAAACCCCAAATACCTACACTCTAAACATCGAACTGAACCGGCCCAGAACGGTTTTTTCAAGTCCATAAACACCACAAAACGAGTTACTCCCCATCAATTTTGTTTTGGTGCACACAAACCACTGATCTGACGTTGTGAATCTCGATTTCAGATTCTCTCATTAGAATTCTTCTACATGTTTCATCCAAACATGACGAAAGAATTTTTTTTTTTTTTCAAGATGCAACTCAAGAGTTGCACAATGCAGGATAAAGACGTTCCATGTTGACAACTACTGTGATGTTTCTTCCTAGAAACACAGTGACTGTGTTCATTTACAGGTCTTAACCTTTGTCACGAACCTCATCAAAATTTAACGTAAAGAGCAATAAGTAACAACAAGTCAAGAGAGTGAGGCATCAAAGTTTGATGGCAATTGAAATCTCGGTAAATCCACAGATTTAATGAAAACAATAATGGTTATGGACCTCCATAACTAGTTGCACAAAATACGATTAATCATGAAAAAAAAATAAAAAATAAATAAATCGAAGGAGCAGTTTTGATTTTTCGTGAAAATTAATATGCTTCTCAAACTCAACCGTATCGGGACACACGATTTATAGGTCCTCATAGGTGATGATTTATTCAGGTCCTTAAATGATGATGTTGAAATTAGATTCTTGAGAATGTTCTCTAAGGTCTAAGTTGTCTATTAGGCTACTTCAGGTAAGTAATCACCATAAAAATTCACTTTTAGTTGGCAAGTGCAAATAGTTGTAACCTAAGCTCCAACCAATGCACTAATCCGGCCATTGAGGTAATACTAGAATTATTGTTAAACGTACATTACCGCTAACATAAAGACAACACCGCGTCATAACATGATGTATTTACTTGGTTGAAGACCTCCAGGGTGTGTTTACTTAGTCATTAGTAAAATCCAATTATCAGGGGGTTCCAATTGTATTATTCGGGAAGCCATCAATTCCCTCAATAATGGATGCAAACACTCCTGGCCTAGAGCAATATTTATCTCCGAGTTATCCAATCTACAGTAGGTATAATTCAAATAGGATGTTATTAGATTTAATGCTGTAACATCAAAACCACGGAATTCAAATTGTTAACATGATGATGCCGACATCAATGATGATGTCCCCTGCTCCTCGACATGGATTCCGGGAAAGTGGGGAGTGGTGAAATACTGTAACAGCTTAACAGTTAAGCTTGTTGTAAACTCACCAAATAAATTGATTGTTTCTCGTTAAAACTCGATAAATTATCGTTTTCGATTCCAAGGTAAAAAATCCAAATTTCTACTCACTTTTGTTGTCTATTAACTTGCTTCTTCTGAATAGGTATTAACTTGTTCGGTGAAATTTTTCTTGATGATAATACGTTGATTGAAGCCTTGAATTCATGTCTTCCTTCTAACATGTTGAATACAAATATATTATTCAATCCCGAGAGTTTTGGCACCAATGAAGATATTTCGTTTTTTTTCGCGACCAAAGTTTTGAACATTATCTAGAAACGTCATTCACTTATTTATCCACTCATCCTTATTTTGAGCCTCAATGTTTTGTTGAATATTCTCACTGCCTTTTTGATTTAATTGAATGAAAAATTAAGAACGTTTAACAGATATTCCCTACCTTCCCATTACGTAGCGGTTAGTCTAAGACGCTATAGTTCTCTCTAGGATCAGAAAATAAAATAATGTTTGCTAATTTTCGAGGTAATTAATTCAACTAAGACCGATTTTATCCAACCGAAAATAACTACAAAATCAAGAAAATGGTAAACATTCAGAGCACCACTGGTTTTTTTTAAAACTTTTTCAGGTGATCTCATTTATATAATGAAGAAGCAAACCATCAACCTCATCTTTAATTCATTGGAAATAATTGAGATCCAGAATGCTAATTCATGAAGTTCGCCGAGATACTGCGGGAATGTTGTTATCCAGCGTTCCTCTCATCACCCCTCTCCACCATCTTTGGAACCTCTCGTATTTCCTTCATTAAAAGCGGTGGCATCAGGTGAATTAATTATTTAAACATCAGCGACCCCCTTCTAAACCCTATCATTTTGTCTCTATCAAAGCCACCCTCCCCTATGCGGCGATGCTCGTCATAATTGGATTGTATATAAATTAAAATGCACTGCTCGATTCAGTTTATTAAGTTTGCCATAGTTAAGTTTATTTAGGGGACATAACGAGGCCTTGGGGTCACTCTGCTGTTCTACTACTCAGCTTCTAAAAGGACAAAATGATATAGAGCAATAGATTTAAAATTACTTCACCACCTCATGATTGATGAGAGAAACCTGCCATCCTAAGGTAGAAAGGACGTGACACCAATGACCCAGCGTACACTAATACACGAAAACTCCAAAAATCCCAACATTTATCACATGTAAGCTAGACTAGTTCAAGATGTAGACTGGTTCAAGATGTAAGTTCAACATGTAACTAGTTCCAGATAACGTGGTTCATTTCCAGCATAGCTTTCTAGTATTGGGCAGACAGAAAAACTTCAACAATATTTAAAGTCAAAAATGGGTTCAGGAGTTATCGGACCGTTTTCAAAAAACTAAACAAGTCATTAGGCCCTGAAGATGAGAAAATGAACTTCACGAATGCCATGAACCGCCTCCTACCTACGACCGACCACCAACAATCTCGATGTATCGATGTATACAGTATTCCATCTCCCAGTCAACAAAGTCATCTTCCTTAGAGAATGTGATAAAAGCGCATTTTAAGTGGGGTGAAACCGAACAGTCAACGTGCTGGTTGTCTCTTCTTTTTAGTTTCCCACAGTTAGCGGCGAGTTCTTTTTCTTGAATGATCATTCATTTATTTGAAAACTTTTAATTGAAGTAAATCTTCAATTCTATTTGTCTTGTGCGAAAACCTGAAGAAAGCAATCTTTGTCTCAGTCTCAGATAAATCATCAAAATAACTTGTCCCCTCATCAATCAAGAAGTTTTGTACTGCTGCGGTGTTTAGTCTTTGTACTCTCAATTTAAATTAATCGATAAATCTCGTTGGAAAACCACGTTCGAGCAGCGACGAGACTCTCATTCTAATTACCTGGAGGATCGGCGCTCGTTTTATTAAAGTCCTTCCCGGCTCAGTGGCTCAAGCTTGGCGAACAACGATTCTGTATAAGCCGGGTAATGCGATTTTGCATCTAATCTGACCAACGTTTTCTGTGCTACGAACCGCTCCCTGAAGACTTGTCGGGTAAGCACATCCCCAACGGTATTAGGTCATACAGCAGTAGCGGCTGGGCGAGAGAGTGGTATAGTTGCCTCATAATATTTTAGAATGTGAAGCAGAATTTGCTGGTTAGAGCCATCATATAATAAAAAATCATATTGATATATTACAATACCTAATCCATCTTGAGGAGGCGATCCAATATTAGAACGAGTTATTTCATAATACCCTTTACGACTAAGAAAGGGACATTGCGGATCAAGCAGATTGGTATAATGAAGTTTTTGGGCCACTTGAAATACTTGAAGCCTACAAAGACTAACTTGAATTTGTTTGTTTAGTGTTTTGATTGGCTAAAATGATGGCGCACATGGATCGTAAATATTGGTTAATAGTTAGATAGTACATTTTTATAGTTTCAGACGTTGTCAGTTATCTCTTCATAATGAACTGGTTGATGATTCCAATTCCCAACAAGCATTCAACGATAGATAAGGTACACCGGGTCACCAACGTGATAGAGAAATGCTTCGAATGCAATCTGCTCAGCAGTGTTCCTTGACGTCTCTCAGGCGTTAGACAAAGTGTGGCATAAAGGACTTCAATCAAAGTAGAGATGGTAAACGAAGTTGTCAAAAGTCGAGCAACGGACCATGAAAACCGTCTCCACAAGCACAGGAATGTTGAAGTGAGGCGTTCAGGATCAAAATCGGATAACTCCATAAAATTAAGTTTTGCTTTGAATACTCAAAATTCTCATCTCGACGGCCTTTCAATCAACAACGAACAATTATTGTTCGTTGTTCGTTTATTTTTTCGACGCTTCAGTTTTCGATTAGTTGTTCTTCCAAAGGTTGGTCGGACTGGGTGTTACCGTGGGGACCGGTCTGGGGATAATGCAGAAACGTGAAGTGGCTTACGCACAGGCTGTTCCATCTTACCAGAGCCCGAACTGGTCCCGTTCAACTGATTGTCCCTACACGACTTGGGATGAGAACTGGGATAAAAGAGCAGCTCTGAAGAAACCTCCGAAGTCTAGAGGCGATGGCAAGGATCAGGTAGAGCCCACCAAATCCTCGAAAGCGGCTCGTCATCTCATCTTGATACGTCACGGTCAGTACAATCTGCTCGGGAAGGAGGACAAAGAGAGGATGCTGACTCCTATGGGACGGGAACAGGCCAAAGGTGTCGGCGAGAGATTGATGCAGCTGAACCTACCGTATTCAGTAATTATCAACTCAACGATGACTAGGTAGAGCTCGTGAGACTTCCGACATCATTATTAAAGAAATTGTAATAATAAAATAAACGAACAACGAACAATTGATGAACTGCCACCGAGATGAGAATTTCGAGTATTCAAAGTAAAATTTAGTTTTATGGAGTTATCCGATTTTTATCCTGAACGCCTCAAGTACTGAACCTCCTGGACAACAGCGGCGATTTACGTAGGCTGAAAAGGACCAAACCCCTGGATCTAGTTACATCTCACTAAAGGGATGTGATAAGTGGTAGTAGGTTGTGATCTATGAACCACAATACGTTAAAATTAAGTAACAAAGTGAAGTTACTAGATGTATATAGTTGTAACAATAAAGATGATTTGAAGAAAAAAAATTCCCATCAAGAATCTCGTTTATTTTCTGTTGGAATAATCCAATGTTGGCCCAGCTCGGTAAGGAGTGAACTAGTAATTTTTTCTTCTATCTCGTTGGGAAACATCATCCCCAATTTACATGAGCAGAACCGAATAAATGAAGGACAAAGGAGGGTGAAACGCCTATAGAAACTGAGAGGCTATCTGTAAGGTCCGGAAGTCTGATGGCTGGAGATTTGCTCTATATAAGATCTCGTCCAGTCTTCCCCCCCAAAAACCTTCATCACCTTTTCCCTCTTCCCTACATTTCCAAGTCAATGAAGTACAATCCGGGCCTTCTGGGCACTTCCGTCCCGCATTTGGAGAAGGAATACGGAAAAGCAGAAGACCGGAGGGTCGAATGAAAGTTTCGAGTCTGATTGTCCCTTGAAATTCAGCTCGGAGCGAACCGTCGGGGGTATTTAGAATTGCGAAAGAGTTGGGGTATGAAGACCTTCAATAAAGTGCATGAACTCTGACGAATTATACCTGAAACTGCAGTGATATTAGGCACGCGACGGAAATACTATTGGAGAAATTACAACAAGATTTGAAGAGCATTTAATAGAAAATATTTGACCAAAGTATCACGAATCCTTAATTATCCTATAAATGAAGATGATCACTTGATCTGTGCTGCTCTGCACAGTGCTGCCCTTGTGAATTGACAAGTTTTGAATTTCCAACTTTTCCAAATTGAAAATCCTATTCGCATCCTTGAATGTCTTTTAACTAACAACGGACTTCAGACAGACGGAAACTTTATCATTACATTTTTGGATGTTTCCTACCTAGGAACGTAAACCAACAACGTTCAACGAATTGGCAAATGCATTGGCATAATGGAAATAATATCCTACCAAAAATAAGAAGATTATTCGAATATTTCAGTTCAAGAACTGTGGAAAGGGTATAGGAAAAAGTAACAATTCTGTAATATTTTTTCTCACCCTTGGCAATAAACTTTGGAAAACAATTTAAAAAAATGTCTTTCTTATTAATTAATTTTATCAAAATTTGGGCCAATTTCTATTGACGAGGGGGTTTATTGGTGAGTGAGATATCACTATGTTGTATTGCGCATTATCCATAATGGTGATTTTCGTACTCGAATTACTAGCCAAAAAATAATACTTTATCAAAAATTCATCTATTGATTCCATAAGTTCTGTGTACTCATTTTATAAAGAAAGTTAGTACAGAAATTTTATTTATTCTCATTTGGTTCACCCTTGGTACATGTATCCCAACCGGTGTAAAAGTGATTTCAATAACGTTCCCAACTTGCGTGGGTTCTATTTTAAAATCTCGTCCAACTTACTCACGTGCCCCCCCCCCCCCCCTATTACACCATTATTTGCACTTATCCTCCTGGTTGTGGGAGTTTCCGGAGGAGTCGGTAAATATTGATCTAAATCGAGATCGATGGAAACTTTCTCACCTCTGGAGAACTTTCGCGGATATTTCCAGACTTCGGGCCAAGTAATATATTCATAGCTGGGGCTAAAAACAACCCTAATCCACTTCGTAGGCAACAACACGCCCTGTTGTTTCCCATTAGTAACTCATTCGTTATTTTGAGCAACATTTCATTTACGGCATTTCCTCATGTTCCGTCGCATCTCCCAATATCAGTCATGAAATTATTATTGATCACTTCTATTGCATAATGACTTCATAATGACAAATAAATAAGCCAAGCCAGGCCAAGTCTTACATGACGGCAAGCAATTTTATATCAATCACCTAGTGCTTTCTGAGGTAGAGAAGTGACACATTGTATCATTGAATGATACAATGAATTTCATTGAACACTTAGCATCAACCAGAAAGATGGGTAGGTACAGACAGGCCAACTAAGAACACTAGTTGTACGATTACCAGATGATATAGAGGTAGTAACAATAATATTCTCACGAGGGCATAAGGCTCATAGTATTTCAGTGAACCTATTAATGCAGTAGGTACACATGAAAAAATCGTTCGACAATGGTATAAATGAAACATGGAATTCCCTCGATTGTCAATAAGTAGAATTTAATTTATAAGTGGTCAATTGAACTGCCATCATGGGTGACACTATCTATCAATCGTCATCGATTTTAAAAACGTTCGCAAAATGCAGTAAAAATCATTGAGTAATCAAAGCATTCTATCAAGTCATCGGTGGTCATTTGACTCCTATGGCGAGCCTCGATTTCTGAAATTCAGAAAAATGTATACTAAATAAAGAGAAGTTAATTGTAACTAGATGAATTATATTTCAAAGGTTTTATTGCTTATCTAGTAAATCATCTCTCTGACCTACTCGCCTTGTATGGCATATTATGTCCATTGCCAAATTTAGTTTCTTTTTCTTTCTTTCCACTGTGGATCTTCTAGAATTGTGTCGAGTTGTAAATAAACATGTTTCCTTCTTCTACTTCTTCATTTACCGCAGTCGTAAATCCTTTTCCACAGCTAGGTCTCGCTTCACCCGACGTTTTCTTCCACCGCCAACAAGTCTTCGTTATATGGTCGTCTAGGTGTGTCAAAGGTCCGGAGCTTTACGAACATTTCACCCTCATATCCTAATATAACCCTTCGCCCTTAAAATCCGCGCATTCTCATATCCAGAACCAAACATCATATTAAACCGTTGTACAAGTAAAACAAATCAAGTCCACTCGGTTCTTAGACTATCAGGTGTAGTAAGTACTGTACGAAATGAAATTTCTGCTGCACCTCATCCCTTTAGTTATCTAGTACCTACTTACTTAAAATTCAGCCGCAGATGTGGATTCTAGGTTAAACCGTGTTAGTATTATGATTGATAATGAGAGTTTATTTGGCGTATTTGATGCAAATCTCAGTATTGATTTGTTACTGATGATGGTTTAATCACCGAAACCGGTCTAACACTATACTCACATTTCAGTGGAAATAGACGACCTCTCAAATACTCTTGTTTTCCTTAGTAATATTGGACAAGAAAAACCTCAGAAACATGGGTAAATGGATATATCAATGTTAATCCAAATAATTGTTATTGTTATCCTATGGTGGTCAACTATGCTTTATCCTATGAATTAGTATTGAACGCCGTTTAGTTCAACTGATTTGTTGTTCTGACTGGTTCGAACTGAAGATGTTCAGGATCGTTGTTGGTTGTATTCCAATACCACCAAAGTAACGTTGTAATGACTGTATGACAACGAACCCGAATAGACATTCTCTGTGATCCACCTCTGTACAGATATCCCGGCATTGTTAGTCCCCATCCGGCTGGGGATTCATTGTCAACTCCTGTAACGCAAACTTACGGCGACACAAGCGGAAATTATAATCAGTGGGCTGTGCCGTCATCTTTCACCGAACTCGTATGAAACTCGATGTTGGGTAAACAGGGAGGAAAAACCAAAAAAAGAAAAAAAAACCGGTAAATTATTTACGTCGGACGGTGTAGTCGAGAGGAGTTGAAATATATAATTGAAATACTGCGTGAGGAGAAAAAAACATGGTGGCTCCGTGAAACACCGAAGGTCACATGGGACCCCGCACTGGTCCCGCGGAGGGAGATTTGATGGGAAAAAGTCACATGATAGAAATGGGTTCAACAAAAACCCTTCAAATTCCTCCACGACAGTTTATTATTTTCTCTACAGCTCTCCCTTCTGTCCAGATCACTGTTCAATTTATTGTATGTATACAATATTATTTGAGTTCATTAACCACAATAAATAATGGGAGTAATTGGCCGAATATTATTGAGATCGTTCGATAAAGTAACCAGATGGCCTAACGATTCCTAACGATCTAGATCTCTTCAGTTTTCCAACTTAATTCCTTGCTGTCGCAATAATAATTTATTATTCATATTTCATGTGTATTGCTACAAAGAAAAAATAAATAAATAAAATAAAAATTACGTTCTGGCCGTAGACATACATATTTTTGTATTTCGAGGGAAAACCAATGTGTTCTAATTGAACTACAAAATCCTGATCACGTTCACAGCGTAACAATCACATAGAATTTATCGTGTGGAGAGAATTTAAAACTTTGTTAATCCATCGTACGTTCGTGTGTCAGTAAAGTCGATGCGACTCGCCAGGAATAGTCGGAAATACTTGACAGTCGACGTTTTTGTTTTATCCATTTGATAATTCTCGATTTATGTGCCGTCATAACGTTGAACAAAGCAATGAAAATACAACGGAAGAAAACATAGTTTTTATTCCATATCGCCCCTCTGCGAACCTTAGCCCAGAACCCCCCGCTTGTCACTACCACTCCGACCCATATATATCTTCCCATAACCCCCTACCGCCACACGACCAAAATACAGGATAACCGAATAAAGTGAGTGGGAAACGCGGGCTCTTCATATCTTTTTTCGACCGAACCACTTGTTGAAAAGTTCATCTGGTCACACGGAAAAATCCAACAGGGCCATAAACAAATGTACTCTAACCCAGTTTTCCCATTCCATTTTAAAATCCAGTCCATTTTTCCTCGCTTCCTCAACATTGCCTGATTTTTTTTCCCGCTTTATTAATTCTAAAATCGACCATGGAAATAAACGCCACCAATTCTGTCACAACGGTTGGTTTTCGGTACAGATCGCCTTTCTATATGTACGAGTACCACAGTTCTGTACACTGTTCGAGGTCCAATCGCTGACCATAGCGCAGCTTTTTGACCTATAGATCGCTATCCTATACGTTCATTCCTTCACAAACTTTGGTTTCTTTTCATGTTCATGGTCTTTCAACGAAAAGAAGTGCAGCATAAATTTTAAGATTTAACCAGTTATCGATATATAATTCGTATGCTAAGTTCCCGTCGCGAGGTAGTCATTTTTTACCCCACAAACCTCGATTTCGCGAGAAAGAAAAAAAACGCGTTTTCCGACGGAGAAACGACATTTGCTCCCTTATTTTCCTATTTAAATCCAAATTTGAGGATGCCATTGAAAAGCTGAGCTTTTTGGCCAACTTGCAAACTTGTAGGAATCAGGTTTAAAGGCGATGGAAAAAACTGAAAATTTCCGGGAATTGACAAACTTTTCTTTTTAGGCTGATTGTTAAACCTGAGCAAAAGATTTTTGTTTGGCACCAGAGAGATCGGAAATTTGATGCTCTTGGCAGCAGACCCCTCAGATGAGATTGAGATTACTCTGTAAAATAAGGGAGTTATGTCAGTTTTTGTGACGTAAGGCCGAAAACACGAGAAAAAAATGTAAAAGTGAATAAACTCGGGTTTCAAGTGGAGTTAAAAATATGAGACATAGGCCTTATTTAGTCACAAATTACTTGTAGAATTCATCCCCGGCGGGATGTCCACCCTTAAGTGCGACACCATGTATAGAGACATAAGATTTTTGGTGTCTTTCGGCAGTGAATTCAGGATGGTCCGGAACAAATTCCGGTATAAAAATTTTTCGGAAATTCAAGTTTAAAAAATTGTGGACCGGGAACAATAGCTACCGAGAACAAATTCGCTAAAATCAAACTAAAATACTCACTACCTACCAAGTAGGTACTCCATTACCAGGTACCCACTACCTTCCATGACCTCTCCGTACGTTATTCGTGCAGAGAATACAAAGTAAACCCGACGAGTGGACTGAAAGAAGTAGAGACTGAGACGAGGAGGAAATACCTACCAACGTAACTGTTATATTCAAAATTGTTCAGAGTTTTAGGTCAATGCTACGGACAATGGTCAGACCTCACAGCATGTCGTCGTTCTGTGTTGCAGAACTTTATTGTTCTGTTGTGAACATTTCAGTTGTGATAATATGGGAGGACTATAGTAGAGGACTCTTCTAATGGGCGTGTGACGTGATGAGAGGGTGCAGTCCAGCAACTGGCCTCTCTGTTGGGTGTGGGTTGCGAAGGTGTCGAATCAGAAGTGCTTGCTGTGCTACTTGATCATGTTACGCTGGGTGGTAAGGAATCTTGGGGTCTCTTTCTCTTGAGTCGTCTTCCGGTGGATTGTTGACCAGGCTGGTAATTAGCTGATTTGTGTGATGTGTCATAGTGTGGTGAAGGTTGTTATAGTTGTGTTGGGATGACTTCGGCTACATCGGAAATGTTCAGATCAGTATGTAGGGCACGGCCTCGCACATACCATGGAGCTGACGTGATTAACCGAAGCTCCCTGTTCTGAGCCAATATTCGTTGGTACCCAAAAGTGAAAAACTGAATATTCCAGTTTTATTAATTGTTGTTTTACTGTTTTTGTCATTAATAGTAACAAGTTTTGTTTTCAATAATATATAGGTGTAGTTGGGCCCAAATCAACGGAGCAAATGAGGTGGAAAAGAGTGGAGTGGAGGTGATGGTGGTGGAGTTAGTGAGTTAGAGGGGGACCAATAAACAGGCAATTAGTTCTTTAAGGAGATGGAGGAGGATGACGGTAGTTGGGGATGAAGCGCATATCAACCCGCAGTCCAGGGATGTTTAGGTGGAATGGGGGAGGATGGTTTTAAGTAGAAATATGGAACACACCGCCCTCGTCGCTCCCGTAAATCATCGCTATCCCAAAGGCATATTTTCTCTCGCTGTATTTCTATTTTCGTCCCTCACTTCGCCGCCCCACGGCCCGCACTTCAACTCCTCGCCGCTTCAAATCTCCCTCACTCCCGTCCCTCACTACCGCCCTCACCGTCTATTACCGAACGAACTTCCGTCACAACTCCCCGAGCCCACGGAAGATAAGTGACTATCACCGGGCGACGCTGCGCGGCCGCTGAATCCGACCAGCTTCATCAATATTAACAACACAATCACAACTGCCCCAAACTAACTCATCTTCAACCGAACATTGTTTACGAGCCAACCACTTGATTTCAATTTTCATTCGAGGTCTCCTCAAACTTTGAGGTGAACAAAAATAAAATAGCTCCCAACGAATGGACGAAGAAACATGGAAAATTCGTGCAAAATATACCAATTCCATATTTTCCAGTTCTAAATCAAAATCACAACTTACTTCAAAAACCACTTTAATTTATGCATAAATTAAAGGCTTTCCAACGAATGGAGAACGATTTTTGTCCGTTGAAAACTAAAGAAGTTTCATTTCCCTAGAAACGGCTCGGTTGTACGTGAAAATCATTAAAAATCTTCGTGACATAATTTCGTGACTTGAACTTCGTTACGCTTTTCAACTCTGGTAGGCCACCGCAAAAACATTATTCATGTTAAAACCCCTCTATACAAATTACTTAATTTATCCCTTACTGGGTAAAACAAAAAACAATAAATAATATTATGTCTGTTAGCCTTAAGAGCCACTCAGCTGATCCCTGCCCTACGCTGCTTGAGGTGTAAGTTTTAAGGAGGCTACATGCCAAATTTCAAGTCACTAACACCACGGGAATTGCGCTAAAAAACGTCACGCAATTTTTGGAATGATCCCCAGCCATGAGACATAATTCTGGACGAGGGGTATTCATGGTCGGGCCGTTGTCGACGTGTTGACGAGTAAAATGTATTAAACTGGTTAAACGTGGAGAAGATCGGTCCATATCAATAATTCTTGGTTCAAACTGATCATGGTGAGGTTGTAAAACCGAGTTTTTCAAGTGATATATTATATAGTTATTGACATTTTATGTCTTTACTCTGGCACATAACTTGAAAAACTACCGCGACAAGCTGCGGTATGAGAGTGATTGTTTAAATAAGTGTTTACACACAGGTGATCATTCTCAATAATTTATATTGTCTATACGAAATTCGTATTTATGAACCGTAAATTATTATTCGTATTACGAATAATTACGAATAATAATTTACGGTTCATAAATTACGGTTCATAATTTATGATGAACCCTACAATGAAGTATAACAACTACGCTACTGGGGTAGGTGATGTAGCATTGTTCGAAGATTCTTGAATCACTTCTTTAAAGACATAAAATGTCCCAATGTGTTGCAGACTCGTATGAAAGCATTTAATTCTCGACTGTATCAACAACAGGATGGAGTTGACATTCTTTTGACATTTTCATGTCTTTGCTTTGGCACATAAACTGAAACGGGAAAAATTTGTTTCCTTGATTCACCCTTTCCCTCAGATCACGTCAGAACACAAGCGACAGGCGGGCCACTACGTCAGACGCACCTATGACGCACGAGCATATGACGTCAGACGGCTAGCAGGAGGCCAACTAGTACGTCAAAGCCTATGCCGTAAGAGCCTATGACGTCAGACGGCTGGCCGGAGGCCAACTAGTACGTCAGAGCCTATGACGCACGAGCGTATGTCGTCAGACGGCTGGTAGGAGGCCAACTAGTACGTCACAGCCTATGCCGTAACAGCCTATGACGTCAGGGGGCCGGCTGGCTAGGTGATCGGGTTTTAATAAGCCTCTGGAATTCCGCGCCTTCATTTTGTATTCATTTACATCTTCACGTTGAAAAATCCTTCATCTTGTCGCTAATTTTTTTAAACTACCCATACCTACTTATCAATGGATTTACACATCTCTATGCAGCACAAAGTTGAAGTTAGGTGAAGAAGATTTCGTGAAGTACCGCGAGTAGATTGGTTTGTTTCTAATTTTTATAACTCGGCTCCCTTCACACCTTTTGAAAGGCAAACGTTGAAACAAAGCTCTGTGCAAAATTGCAAGTCAATCGGTAACGGTGGAGAGTCCTTAGCTTACTGAACCAGAAGAAAAACAAATTTCAAGTTGACCGGCTGTGGACCCGTCAAAATGGCCAAAATTAGCCTAAATTTCACATTCTTGTTCCTAAAATGTTCTTGGGTTGAGATAATGGGTTAAATCTTTCAAATGGCAGTGGGCCAGGTTATAAAGAAGGCCTGTGCAAAATTTCAAGTCGATTGGTTACGTAACACAGGCTGTAAACTAGTTACCGGGTCCCTAAATCCTAGAGTCAGTATAAACGGGGGAATAACTTCATTTGAACCGAAGACGGCACTGCGGGAAATTGTCGAAAAAAATCTGTAACATTTGTTCAAAATCATGTTTAGCCCACTTTACATGTTTATTGCCAGAATAATAGCAGGAAAGGTTCGATGGACAATAATATTATTTCTTTACCGATCTTCAAGGGGAGGTTGAGTGTTAAGCTCTTGAATCCGGTTCAGAATTGAAGTTGAAGCTGTTTTGAATCCAAAGGCACCATTAAATTCAAAAAATGGTATTGAAGGCTTTTCGAAATCAAAGACTCAATAAATCTATCATTTAGATAAATTATTTTCCTCACCGCAGTCATGAAAGAGTAATAAAGCATCAAACCGACCTCTGCCGTTCGTAAAGCCGCCATGAAACCAATAACGAAACGCGGAGTTCCAATATCGAATTACACCGCATTACACAGGAAACTTCTCAGTCCTGGAGGGAAGTCGAAATTGTACCCGTCGATCCGAACGAAAGCCGGGACATCAAACAGTTGTCTCGCGCAAGTGCAATAAATTTGCTAGGCCCGCAGACCGGTGGTTGAGGATTAAACAGGAGCAAACAGGTTCCTGCCCGGTAGGTATATGGAAAGTAATAAAATGAGAGTGAAGTCAAATATTGATCCCGATGATCAAACAGTGTTTCTCCACCCTCCAGATACGCAGTGGAATGATCGGTGTTCATTTTTATCTCTATTGTTTCTCCCTGGAATTCACTCGCGTTGGTTGTCGAGTAAAATTTGTTCACCGTTAAAACAGTCGCAAGAATACATTTGGCAATCTCACCCTTTGCATCCATATCCTACATATGGCTTTATTATATCCAAGTATTTATAAGTAATCTATTTTATAAGTAATCTATTTTTATTACCTAACATTAAATTATGAATACACTCAACAACGGAAAGAATCGGACACTTGGATTTGGTCTCATAATTTTTTAATTATTTTAAATTTATGGTAAGAATTGGTATATTCATAAGGTATACACACAAAATCTACCACAAATTAATACCTACGAGTATATTATAAAATAAGAAAACATAAGAAATTAGCACATTTGAAAAAACTATCAGGTTTTCTGACAAGTTATTTATTTTCTTCTAATAGCGGGTATTTCTCCATCTGCAACAACGAAGGGCATAGAAGAAATTAATTTTGAACGTACTCCAGCAGCAGAGCATCCCATTCTTCACGAAGAGTAATTTGGAGCTAATTTATGTCTTTAGGAGGAGGATTTAAGCCACAAATTGTCTATGGAATTCTATCACGAGGTTGTGCAGGCCAGTCCGCACTGTGATTCCCACTTGCTCCAAGTATTCGGTATCAATTCTTGCGGTATGTGGGCGAGAATTATGCTGCATCAAAATGAATTGGTCACCGATAAATGAAGCAAACGGGATCACAGCCTCTAGGAGCACTTCCTCAAGGTACCTCCTAGCAGTCTGAGCCCCATTATCAATGAAAATCAGTTCAGTACGGGAAATTGATTCCACCACAAACCATAACTGATCTCCTCTGATAGGCAAAGGGCTCAACTTTGTGAGGCATAAGAAGTTAAATTTTGGACGTACTCCACCAGCACAGCATCCCGTTCTTCACGAAGAGCACAATAGAGCAATGGGGAACAGTTTTATTCACAGATGTGTTTCGATTTGGTCCATAACGGTAACGATTACCTTTCGAAAGGATAAAAAAATTGACTTATGAAAAATGTTCAATTGTTATCTTTCTAATCAAAATGGGAGACGTCGAAGGTAGGCGCACCGAGATTTACAGAAGGTAAAGGTGGTCAAAAGGCTCGTTCAGAGAAGTCGAATTCCAGTTCACGCAACACAAGTAGATCAAGAGGCGGGTGCAATCTACCGGAAGATATCGTATTTCTCAATAAAATCGGTCGGAATGAGTTTTTTGGGTTGATAAAAAAAGAAAGAAGAAATTCATAAAGAGAGGGTATTTGTCATTGGAATAATTGGTAGAGGATGATGGCGTCTCTAGACTTAGCGGGTTAAATGATCGGTATAAAAGCAGCCCTTTAGGGTTGAGGGCCCTTCACAAGCGACCCGTTTGACTTCAAATTAATTCCTTGGGCGTAATGAAAGGGAGGGAGAAGGCAAATCCCACGGTCGAGTGGTCAAAACGCTTTTCAAAGCTTCGATCAAGGTCTCCTGATGGCGAGGACGGATCGCAGGATGGAACCGTTTGGCTACGCTTTTTATTCGGGTCTGGTTACTGAGTTGAGGTTGTGGTTTGGAAGTGAACTATTCGTCGGAAATTGGCGGTAAAGCCAACGAAAAGGAGACAGATATTAAGTAAATTAGCACTCTCGTCTGCTTATTGGGAGGTTTTTTAACATGAATATGTTTTTGGGCTGAGCGACACTTAGAAATCTCCAAGACCAAAAAGTATACCGTGCCACCGTAAAACAAATTAGGAATAACCGAAACAATAAGTTTCTAGGTTTTCTTCCATTCTAGGCAGGACACTTCTAGTCTATCAGTCCTAATATTGTTAGTGCTAATATTTTTTGTTGCGCGAAACCTCAGAACTTACTAATCATATCAGCGAATTTTATCTTTAAGTGTTAGTCTCAGCTGATCATGAAGTATTCAGGTTTGCTGCTCATATTCGGAAGTCATTCTAGGTTTCGCCTGCCGATTTCTTTCGCTCGAGCAATCCGATAGAAACTCTTTTCGCAGGACGACATACTGTGCTTTTGTGCACCCTATGCATACTAACAACAGCTACGTAGTTAATGAATCAATAGCGGTGAAGAATGAGGAAAATTGGAAATGCTAAAAGGCTTTCCGCCGCTTACATGCCCTTGAAGTGGAGTGGAATCGGAATTCTAAACAAGAAAACTACTATATCACGAATCAAGTAAGTAATATGGAGTTCAAATTTACATGGCTTCGCTCGGCGCCAAGGAATTTCACAGCCCAACCCAAAATATGTCGACCCGTGAAAAGCAATTCTCCATTCTTACTTACGTAAGAGAAGCACGTGCTATGGAAACGTTGCCAAAACGGGGTAGAGAGAAGACAATTTATAATAATTTAATTCACTAGTAAATTACTTCAGTAATTGCGAGCCCCTTTAGCCCGTATCGTGTTTGTAGACAAGTTTTGATGGCGGTACGGTGTTAGATAAGTTTTACTTATAATAGTTTACTGCTCCGATTGAACCCTAGTTGAAACATGGTTCATTGTGAATCGCAGCTGAAATCATATCACAACTAAGTTAGTCACAAGTAATATTATAACGACAACAAACGACAAGGGAAAAAATGAGGCAATTTCTTTTGGAAATTTTGCATGGCTACTCCTATCAACAACTCTTCTCTACCTCGTTCCCACATCTAGTTTTCCCTGGAATGATGAGTTGATAATAAGTGTTCAGGGGAATTTTATGAAAATAGTTCTCCAACGTTGACAGTGAATAATGCCAAAATTATTAGTAGACAATGATGACGTGGATTTGTTGTGATCGTGGGAACATAAACTGATGGATCGGCCCAGAGAAAGCTGATGGTTCATTTCCAAGACTGTCAACAATGTCCTAAGCTGGACGAAGATATATATATTTATAGAATATAGATAAAAAGTTCAAATTTGCACAAAAAATCTGTCTTGGCAATCAAAAGACTAAGTTCGTAGATGGCCAGAATCTAAGGGGGGTTTCGGGGAGTTTTAGGGGGGTGGGGGGAGGAAATTCTCCATAAATTACCAAAATGAAACATTCTAACTAGTGAGGCCTCAATAACTAGTGAACACGACGGTGAAATCAGAATTGCGATATCTCATTTCGTTCTCAAACTGGAGCACTTTGAATATGAAGAAACGTGGTTGTTATTTGAGATGTTCTTCACGGTTCTTCTGCTCTAATCTGATACCAGGATGAGATATTACAATTCTGACTTCACCGTCGTGTTCAGCGTTGACAATAATTGACAATAATAGAATTATTCTATACGGCGAGGGGAGTTTTGGTGTGTGTGTGGGGGGGGGGGGAGGTATCCATTAATCCCAAAAATGAAACCGCCTGACAAGTCACACCTCATTTTAAAGGTTTTTACACGCTGAATACGATGGTGAAATTGGAGTTGCGATATCTTATTCTTTTTTCAAACTGGAGCACTTTGAAGATGAAGAAACGTGGTTGAAACTTGAGATGTTCTTCATGGACATCATGTTCTTTAATGGAGAAGTTTTACATAAAAACAAATTATTTCTTTGAAAATTCGATCTTACAGCCATGCTGAATGACTGTGGATTTTTTGGATCCAAACGCGGATGAAACGTTTTCCATCTTTAACCAACTCAATTGATACGGAATTCATTGAAGTTTCACAACCCTGGAAACGTCAGTGGTAGTTTAAACGGTCTAGAAACTCGTCCTTTAGCCTCTGTAGTAGAATTCTGAATAAATTTACCCGACCGTATTCTAGTTTACGACTGGAAGCCGTTTCCCGTATAATAGCAGCCGGTATGAGCCGATAGCCGTTATCGTATCCGTAAAACTGTAGACGAATAAAACCTCAGCACGAGAAATCGGGAGGCAGAAAAAGCTGCAGGGGTAATTAGAGTCGTTCACGACGGAAGACAAAGCACATTATTTGTTAGTCCATTGCCAGGGTTTTCGCAGCGATGGATGGAAAAGGGCCGTATCGGGTCGAGCACATCGCGGACGGGATCTGCTTCGGCGCTGATTGGACTAATCAGCTACGCGTCAACGGCTCTGATATGAGTCATCCGAGCTCCCCTCTCGTCCACAAAACTTTTTTCCCTCTTGCGGTTCAGTCACCTACACCGTCGTCCCTATGGAAGTTTTTTTTTTTTTTTTTAATCGGTATTTTTCAGACCCTGAGCTTTGTTCGGAGAAAAAAAAAGCGCTGCCTCTGTTGCTCATGCGGGAGATTTAAATGGACGAACTCGTGACAGCAACAGACCATCAATGTCGGAGATTCACTGCATGATGAAAAAGCCTTTTTTGGTTCGTTTTTCAATAATTCAATAGACAGAAGACACGGATCCCCTATAACTCTTTCTGTCCACGAACGTCCTCGAGTAACAGACGTGTCCAGCTGATGGAAACAATTTTCGGTCCTAACTGAGCAAAAATAACGAACAAAAATCAAATTCCTGACGCGAGTATAATGGTCGTATAACTCATTATACGTTCATGAATACGTCAAAATATCAAGTTGTTATTCCCGATTTCAATTTGATACACTCTGCAGGAATATATTATGGCATTATTATTTAACAATTAATAATTTAATAATAGTTTAATTAACCCGCTACGACCAGATGTGGTGAATAGAGTACGTGCAGTAAAATTGCCATTAATCCTGGGGGCGCACCGCTGAGTACCCTTCTCACCCATCTAACCTTCTACCAAACTTACACGCACGTGATCATGTCAAGTTCAACGCCAACCGATCAGTTGATATTCGACAGGTAGCCGGTAAAGTCCTAAAACGCGACCTGGCGTACTTCGTTCGCCAATCTGGCCACCATGTCCCGCCAGAAGACGGTGGAGTGCGGCCTGCTGTGCCCACTCCACTAGCGCTACCTCGCGGCCAGGAGGTCAACTTGTACCAACTAATTTCTTCGCGGTTCATTTCAAACCGTGCAATTCAACCTAAAATGCCCAATGATGATCACACACGCCGCATCGTCCCCTCTTCCGAGTACCAGTCGGTTCTACGATAGGGATGGGAATCGATAATCGATCCCACCGATCATCAATTTTTCACAATCGATTGTGAAGCTCCGATTTTTTCCGATGATCGATTGTTAGGCCACGATGCATCGATGTTTTCTCTTCAACCATGGATCCAAAGTTGAAAAATGGTTCATTATCGAAGATAATAAACCAAAAGATCATCAACATGCTGAAAAGAGGGAGCTGATGTTGATGTCTTTGACTTGGTGTTGTGTTGTTGTTAGTGTTCGGTGTATTGTTTGCGTTTTTCGTCGTCGTTTGGCTTTGTGATTTGTTTTTTTTTAGCCATGCCTCCGAAAAGCCCGTTTCCTCAGTGGCCACTTCAGTCCCGTGCGAACGATTATTTTCTAAAGCCGGGCTAATTCTCACACAGGAGAGAAATCGTTTGAAGGGGGAAGTTCTGTCCAAACTCCTTTTTTTGCAGAGTGCGCCCGAACATTTTTTTTTTTTTTTTGAACATCGGGGACAGTCGCATGGTTTTCCAACCTAATTATTAGGTTCTTTAATTAAATACCTACGTTATTTTTCATGTTCTGTAGTATTTCTTTTTACCATGAATCTTTCAATGTTTGTTGCACATTTGGATATTCTGCGGTTTCAAACGATTTCGACCAATTTTCCATTAAAAAAATTGGGTTGAGACTGAATAAAAAAATCGACTAAAATCGTCGATGATCGATTGTGGAGGCGCGATTAATCGGTGACATCGATTGAGGGCTTCCGATGTTACAATCGATGGCATAATCGATTGTGAGGGTCTATGTCCCATCCCTATTCTATGAGACCTCAGCGGAGAGGACGACGCTCCCACGATGATGCCTTAAACTTTATTTGTGGACAAGATGACGTGATCTTCAGTGACCATAAATCCGATTCAGAAATTGATGGTGCTGAACAGATTCCTCCTGAGGTAGTTGACAATTGAAGGGTACAGGGGAAGAAGGCGCAATGTCTGTCAGTCAAACATTCCTCTTCCCTCGACCGTTTATTCTTAAGAAATAAAGAAAATTCAAAAAGTTTCTTGTCATGAAATATTAATGAGTCAGTCTCTCATAAAATTTGGTTTAGCAAAAACGGATTCGTCGTCGTCGTCCGGAAGGTTTTGCGAAATCAGCTTTTTCGTTCAATGTTGTTGATAAAATACAAATATCAATGTTACTTTATCCTTAATTATTAATTATTAATAATTGTAAAGCTGATTTCCCAAAACTTTCTGGACGAAATTAAAGAACTGTATGCCAATGTGTGCGTCCCAAAACTGGCAAAGAAAAAATAAAGAGAAACAAATCCTTCTTCAAGAGACCTCCTTAGGTATATTATGATAATTTTTATTCAAGCACATATTCACGAGGAATTGTATACGAGGAATTGTATATTACCAAATACGAAGGAAATTCAGAGCCCTTCGCAAATATGATCTTTCCAAAATCCTAGTACATATTTCTAGGGACCAAGCAAAAAGGCTTAGTGGAGTATATAGAACGTCGAAGAGATCATCTGTCCATAACTATTACCAGCGACGTACGTTGTTCAAATACTGGTAACAACGTCTGGGAAGGTCCTTAACAAAAATTCGAAATGGTTTCCCCGTTCTGAACGTCTACCATAGAAAAGAGATCTTCCCCTCTTGAAGATGCCCTCGAAGTAATAAGCCACCCAATTAAGATTCTCCGGGAAATGCCTTTGAGGAACGGGAAGAATGGACGGGAGACATCGGAGGAAGACGAACGAAAAACACAATAAGGGAAGGCAATGAGACATGTTCTTTCGAATTTTTAATTAAAAACCGCGTCCCCCTCTCCTCGACGTCGCCATGGGAGCGAAGAGAGATTCTGCACAATTCATCCGATTACAGGACCGAGGGTAGCGACTGTCGGTAGTTTCTTTCCCCTCAAAATATATATAACCGAATAATTATATATTACGGGTTTGTCTTCTAGGTCCGATAAATTAATCAGCTGAGCAGTCATTTATACATCTTGGAATGATGTAATTTTGATTGTACATTATATTTTCAGAGCTTGGGTGTGCATATTTGCACATTTTCGTGGATTCATATTTGCACCATTTCTTAGTGCTGTCCTTACTGGTCGCATTACACGTTGTGATGAAATGGTATGCAGTCGCGGGGGTGGTTCATGCCCCCCCGAAAAAAGCCAAAAAGAACCAAAATCGGCTTTATTATTGAAGTTGTCTGGAAGTAGCTCAGCCTTATTGCCCCATGGGCACAAACGTTTCGGCAGGATATCTCGATTTTCAAGATAGTGACATCTCCCAAATTTCGAGGGGTGGCTCAATAAGGCTGACGTCGAATATTAAATATTTTGTCACCGCTGATTGCAAGTCGCTACCACAAACTATAAGGAAAGTGTCGTCAGCAAATGACACAACTTAATGTAAATTCTTCCCTAAAGGAATTTACTTTGTCTGTAAAATTCAATCCATAGGTCCGTGTATGTTGGGTTAGGTATGAACCACATGAACCCCCCCGTTCCCCCCCCCCCCTCGATCCGCCTCTGACGGTATGTTCATTGATTTCAGGAAACGCCAATAATGCTACCTTGCGTTCCTCCAAACTCGTTGACTCCGCCGTTAGTTCCGCTTGCCCATGGGCTCGTAAGACCGTAAAAATGCTCCCATTTTCGAAAGACGGCACCAACCTCCGAGGAACGTACCGCAGTCAACGGTGAGCGGTTCTTTCCGGAGGAGGATCTCACGTGGAAAAACGCTCAAATGAAGAGGGAGAAGAAAGAGATAGAAAACAACTGAGAAAGCTCGGGTCAGATCGGAAGAAAAGGAAGGGATCGTTTTTCGGCAGAACGATAAATCCGAGGCGATGGCTTGATATATCGTCTGTGAAGAAGATCGTGACATCAATTCGAGGGTTATCTCGAGCAAGGCGTTTTCAAACGACTAGGAAACTACCTAACATAACACCTAACTACCTGCCCCAGTACATTTTGATTGAAAAGGTTTGAAGGGTGATGGACGAGGAACACTTCACTTTTTTATAACACTCTCTTTTTCGGGTTCCTCGCAAGATTTATAGAGAACAAAGCCCCGTATACACATTTCACGCCCTGTATACACATTTGGTCCTGATGGTGTAGAACAGTGACATATACGTCCATTTGGTCAGACTTTACTTAATCTACCTAATTTGTCTTTCATGAGGCTGAATTAAATATCGTCGCCTAAGAAGCAACACCGCCTAAGAACCAAACATTTTGGCCAAAATGAGGTTATAACTTTTTCTAATTAAAATTTTCCCGGCGGATGGTCAGCACGAATTTGCTCTCCGTAGACATCTAATATGAAAAACGTCGAAAATTATAACAGGATTTATCAACATTCAACGTGGTTGGGCACTTGTTTTTTGCCTCTCCTGAAAAGCAGGCGTTTGGTTGATACGTGGTGTTATTTCTTAGGCGACGACATCACATTTAGCTTCTACGAGTATTCCTATCAATTCCTAAGTACATACCTGTTATAAAACCCAAATAACTAATAATATCTTGGGCAAAGCTGATAAGCACAAATTGGATACCCAAAGACAAAGAAAGCAAGACCAGCAAGTAACCACATGAATATTACAGAAATTAGCGGAATTTACATCCGGAAAATGCATTACGAGTACATTTTTCGAACTTCAAAACGTAAGGGAAAAACATGGAAAATACCAGTTCCTTAAGCGACGACCAGTTCAGATCGATCTTCAATGCCCGGTGACCCGTAGGATCGAATGAAAAGTCTCATTGAGTCGGGACGATTCCGGACTCGATTTTATGAGAGGAAACGGAAACTTTTTCGTGATTTCACAACTTGTTCAGAAGTCAACCGGTAGCTTTTATCATCTTATAGCGGTAGGTATCGTCTTCTTTTCAAGGTGTACATAATTTCTTACGGACTTGTCTTCCTGAAGTTAATACTTTCTTATGCAAGTGAGAAATGTATACTGATACAGTCTGATTTATTGAATAATTTCACGGATGTACAGAAGAATAAGTGACATAAACTGTTCAATACGATGTATTGAGCATTTTATATTTAGAATGTCGAATAGTCATAAATATCAGACGTATTGCTATAAGACTAGCCGTATGTATTGTAATATTCCGGCATATAGACCAAACTACGATGAGTTTCCCTGGCCTCTCTATATGACTAGGCATATTACGAGTCGTACAATAAGCTGGGCGTATAATATGCCCGATGCGCCTCCGGCATATAGGAAGTAACGTCAACTGATCAAATGAATTTCTACATAATATGCAGAACGTATTACTCTTGTCCAACTAATCTATATGGTACTAATCTGTCTTGAAATTCTGCACAGAGCTTGTATCAACTTCAGCCAGTGCCTTTTAACAAGACCCGTTTGTTGGGTCGTTTATCGATAAACCCACGACTTTTCACACAGAAAAAATTCAACAATTTGGTTCATTATGGTTTTTCATCTTCGATAATGAACCAGTGGAATTGACCAAGAAAAAACATACAATAGAACTACGAAGATTTATAATTTATACAATAATTGTATAAATTATAAATCTTCGTAATTATTAACATATTGACCAGATGGGAAGTCGGTAACTATTTCAGTGATGGTCAATAATTGTAAGTGAAATAATTATTATTTCACAATTTTTGACCATCACTGAAATAGTAACCGACTTCCCATCTGGTCAATATGTTCGCTCATTACTTCTGCTACTTCGTATAGCAATCAACCGTCCTTTAAAAACCTGCAGCGTTATTGTATTTTGCCATTTTCTTTTCTGGTTCTTTATCGATTCTTAGTTTTGTATTTTCATGACTATAAATAGACATTTGTAGTTTTATAAAGATTTAGTTATTAAAGGACAGGATATTTTAGGGTTACGACGAGAAAATACATGTCTTGGTCCTCAGAGCAACACTACATATCATCATTTTCCCAAAGACGGCAGTTGGACGAAAATTCAACCTGAAATGGTTGCTTACTTTACTACTTACTTACTTACATATCATCATTTTCTCGATTTTCCAGGAGAGCCAAAAAGTCGATTTCAAAATGGCACTGTAAGTGTGGTGATGCTGTGGCATTTATAATGTGTGAAGTTACTCAAACCTCGATATTACCGCCAATGACGTTGCAAACCAGTTCAATCGATCCGCCGTGAGATTTCGTTTCCAATGACTAAAACTCACTTTCAGAATATTGTAAGATAATATTATGAGGTGGACGATTCTGAAGACAACGATTTAAATAGAATAATAATCAGGTTGCCGATGAACTCCCCGAATTATATCGTGTATAACGAAACAAAGCAGGCAACAGTCTTCTTGTCAACACTGAAGTTGAATGCTGACTACCTATTGAGGGTTCTCAAGCAACCGGAGGGCCGTTTTACGAGGACTACAGCGAATAAGGCGACGGGTTGGTTGGACTGAGTAATGGCAGCGAATGATTGCATTGTGCGTGGAGGAGCCACAGGAGCACCCGTTTGACCACTCTGCCTTTGGAACGTTGGGTAAGCTGGTCCTGGAGGCCCAGAGGACTCGATTTAAGAGGAGCATCATAGAAAGAGCACATAATGCGCGATTCCATCTCCTATACTGCCATCTGGACCTGGACGTGGACTATATCAAAGTTTTGACCCAATACGACAATGGTAGTTATGAAGTGCCGAGGCGAGCTGTTGAGACTGAACTGCCAACCCTGGATCCCGAACAGGATATATATCTGTGCTATGTGCAACCTGCGAGCGGATGAAACTGTAAAGCACTTCCTCGCTGAGTGCCCGATTCTTGGCTTCATCCGTGCCAAGTGTTTCGGCCGTAGGACGCTATCTAGGGAGGAGCTGGTGGATGTGTTGAACGGTCCAAACTGGTGATTTCGGAACAGGGATTTCCTAGTTTCCGAATTTAATTATAACAATTAGAAATTCCAATGGTTCATTATCGAAGATAATAAACCAAAAACTAATAAATAAACTACCTAGCTTCCTCCTAATAAGATCCCTCCAGAGATATTTGTTTTTTTTTCTCTTTTTTTAGTCACTTATAGGTTTAGCTTAAGCTATTAAACAATTGTTACCCTTTCAAATTACATGTATTTATACCTTACTTTCCTATGTCATTTTTTCAACAACCAGTACTATGTTACATGTATCTCTTGCTAAGATTTTTGTATGTACTAAAAGACGGGGCTCCGCTGATGGTCTTGCTACCAAAGCGCCTCATGTATGAAACTTACCGAAAAAAATATTCTAATAAACATGTATTTCATTCATTCAATAGAATAATAAATATTCTTTTTAAGTTTTCTCAAGTGAAGGATGCCAGAAAATGTGGAGCTAATAGCTTATTATCCTTCATAATTGACTGATCGTTTATTCTGTTTTCTTTTTACTGCTGAAAGGTTTTGTATGGATGTAGAATGCTATACCGTGTACGAGGTATAGCATACGTATTGGGACAGTTGATTGCTTTGGTGCTCCGAGTATAAAAGAACAAAGGGAAAATGACTTGGGTCTTATCAGGTACATCTTGGCTCCATCTTGGTCGTCTCTTTCATCTCCTCTTTTTCCCTCTTCTTCCTCTTCCTCTTTCTAATAGAACTAAAAAATGAATGGGTGGTGAGGGGGGTGGCGGGAGGACGGAGAGGATCGCAATAATGTTCTCTGTCCACTTGCCACTCCATTGTCTCCAGAAGGTTCATTGTGTTCCTTTTAATCCTTCCTCGACAAAAGACATCCTCTTCCCCTCCCACTTTGCCAATTCAGGCCTCGGAAGGCTCTTCTTTGGCAAAACTGTTTCATTTAGAATTAATCCCTCTTATACTCAAGAACTTTTTTTTTCTCTCTGTTGCCCCGTTCGTATTCACCTAAAAAAGAGCGGGAGAGAGGGAAAGAAGAACTTTTTGATAGCTTCTCTTCCTTCAATGTTCCGGAGGTGCGGAAGAACGGGTCCTTGGAAAAGCAAAGAGCGAGACCCGAAAGCGGAACGCTCTGCCCTCCCTGTACCCGAAAAAAACGGATAAAGAAAACCTGGCGCTTGCATTTTTCACTTGACGCCCTCGTGGACGGGGGAAGGTGGAAACTAAAAAGCCGCTCGTTCTCTCTCTCCCTTACGATTACATAAAAAAAAAACTTTCAGGGAAACACTGAAGGATGGTGGAGCGGGAGGTCCAAATGGAATCAAAATAAAACCCGACCGTCCCTCCATGCCCTCGCAACTACCGGATTTTTCGGGCCCTCCGAAGGCACTTCCGCCCTTGAGCAAATATTTTCGAATTCATTCCGGGTTCTACTCCGGGACAACCCACTTTTTCCTGTCTTTTCCAACCCTCACTTTATAAACCCTCTTTTTCAATAAGTTTTCAGTTTTTTCCCCAGATCGGCTAGCTACCTTTTTCCTGAAGTAAAAAAAGAAAAAAAAAAAAAAAAAACACCACGGAGAAAGAAACGCATTTGAAGACAAGGTGTGTATATTAGTGGCTTGTGCAGTTTATAAAGTTGAACTGTCACCACCGCTGGCTCCAATGGTGGGATCTCAACCACCTCCAAGTATTTTTCCACAATTGAATGGGTCACTACAAAAACGTTCTAAGAGCCAAAAAGCAGAGTTTACTAATTTAAATATCACTAATTTCATGGCCATCGTTTAGTGCAAATTACTAACTAGATAGGGAAACCGTAATATCCCCCATGTAGGGGAAGAAATTGAATGTTTTTGCGTCAAGAAAGGGGTCTCCAAATAAGTGTCGCTTGGAACGTTTTTGGTGTGACCCATTCAATTCATGACGAGCTATAAGGAACAAATGTAACTTCATGTTTTTTTGGATTTTTTCTGAAAATTGAAAACTCAAATTTGATTCACCAACTTCAATTTCGTGTATGTACACGAAATACGAAGTTTTACGGGAGTTGTACAAATAAATTCATGACATTGTTATATTGTTATACAAATTTTGTAACTTTACGGAGCAGATGGTCTCGATTTGAAGCCATCTCATATTCGGGTCGCTCTTGCATTCCGGAGCCCACGCCAATGGACGACTGAAGAGTGGAATTGAGGACCCCCCCCTCCCCTCCCCACAGTCATTACGATGTGATTTCCCACTGTGATTTCCTCATGGAACACGTTGTCACAGGCGTGACTGGGTTCGGAGGAGGTAAGATGTGTAAGATTACCCCCGCCCCGACAACCCACTTGTCACTTCTCCCGTCCACATTCCAAAATTTGGAATAGTTTAATTGTAGTTTCACATTGTTTAATAGTTTCACATTGTGGTCATTTCAGTTCATAAAAGATGTTCTTAGTATGGCTGAACCATTTCTTAGTATGGCTGAACCATCATTTCAGTTCATAAAAGTGAGTTTAGTATGGCTGAACCAGGTCCCAGCGGAATCCAAACTGAAACACGAACATAACAGTGGTTGTAGCAAGCAAAACAAAAAGAGCTAGTGCCACACCTCAAGAGAAAATAACAGCTAACGAGATTTAAAACTTAAATTCCACTGTAAGCGATTTTCTATAACCTAATGCATCTTACAGAATAAATTACCCAATTTTTACCTTTCAATAACGCTACCTATACTCTTAGTAATAGCTTCCACTTCTGATAAATAATAGGAACCAAGAAAGTTTCTCCTAAAACCTTCCAGAATATGACGTTTGGTCATGAAATGCAAAACACTTCCTCCCCCGAATTACACAGCGAAAATGTGAATACCTTCCTTTGCCAAAGGCTAAAAGTTTAGGTCTAACATTTCACACCTAGCGCGACAAATAAGCTTTACTTGAACAAATGACAGGGAGCTATCTGTTATGTATGAGATTGCCAACAAAATGAATTTATATAATATGTGATACTGGGCTAAATTAACCTTACGCATACATTCTTCCTTAAGGGCCTGCAGGACCTCGGTTGACAAGTCTTTGAAGGATATCTCAGGCTGTGATAGACTTGGAATTTTGAAATGCGGGGGGGGGGGGGTGTCAGCACTATACAAGCGCGAAGACATCCAATAAGAAGAAGGTTACTAGAAATTTATCGAAAAATCGAAATTTATTTGAGATCCTGCTCGCTCATTTTACCTACATGTTTTAACGGCGATTTTTGCATTTTGCGGTCTATTAACCTTCCAAAAATGGCCCCTAGTCTCGTTTTTTTAATGAAAAAATTTAGCCAAAATTTAAAAAAATTATTTTATGTATTTCAAAAGTCTAAGTCAATTACAGCCTGAGATATCCTTCAAAAATATCCCAACCTAGGCCCTGCAAGCCCTTATACATTTTCTTCATTTACGTAGTCGTATACAGTTCGATAAAAATATACGTTTGTCCGAAAAACGTGTTCTATGATTCCTAGGGTTTGGTCCTTGATCTAAACAGTAATAATCTGAGGGTTTGGGGGTGTCCTCTTGCAGTAATAATACTATACATAGTCCGATTGATGTAATCACATTTCTTCTTATTTATGTCGAATATCTCTTTCTAATAAGCAATAGTTTTGAGAGCAAAAATGTTGAAGCCATTTCAATGAAGTGAATGACTTCAAAAATTCGTTGATAGATGTATCAATCAAGCACGGAAACACTAGGAACCACTTCTTGATTTTTTTTTTTTTCTTTCAAGGTTCGCCTCTGTATTTCTTGCTCATGGCGGTAGTTCAAGGGCCCCTTTAACCCGAGTATTTATCCGAAGTGAGTCGTCTCAAGGAAAGAATAAGACGACATGGCGTGGGGTGTGGGGTTGTCCGCTGCAGGGAAACAATAAGTTGACAAACGAGTGTTGAGGAGGGAGGGCAAGCTCGGAAAGACTCCGAGAGCAATTCTTCCCTGTCGGTTACAATCACACGTGTAGACGTGAACAAATCTCTACCACGATCACTTGCCCTTTCCCTTTTCCGTTCTACGAGTATTTTTTTTTTTTTTTTTCGTAAATCGCAAGGTTCTCTTTCCACCCTCTCTCCGGCCACTTCCCACCCATTGGTTCCCATTACCATACAAACTTTGTCAAACGTCCTTAACCCCCTTCAAAAACCTTCAACTCAAACCCCCGAAAATTTTCCGGTGAAAGATTAATTTTTTTTCTCCCTTTTTCGACACAACCGGCCCCTCGTCCCTCTTCGCCCTTCGTAACAAGAGTTTCCATTGACTTGGGGTCGCTGCTTTGGGTGCCCCATCCCTTTCTGCCCTACAAGACGACGCCGACGGGGAAAAAAACGCCTGGTCGGGGATACATTTGTGATACAACCTCTCCGCCATCATTCCTCCCATTTACCCTCTCGCATCAGGCCCTCTTTTTTTTCTTTTGTAACGTATTATACGAGTATTCATTTATTCCGACGTTGGTAGAATGTAAGAGGGAAGGGTCTGGTCCTCATTCGATTCCTTTCATTGTTGCCTTCCTTTTCCGTCGCGGCCCTTTTCCGGGCTCCAGTGAACAACTGCGGAGTTTCAGTCGTAGGTTTTGCTACCGTTTCCAAAACCATTTTTCAACCCGTTTTGTCGACGTTTTGGGACGCACCTGTCCGATCCGATTCGACCCTTCGATTCGGGTCGGTGTGGGACCGAAGAGGATACAACAGTTCCTCCAATAGTTGAAAATGATTTTAACAAATCGGAGAGACCCTCGTTAGAGTATCGAATCTTGACATGAAAATGTCTTTGCTTGACACGGTAGTTTTTGTGTAATTTTTCAAGTTTTCCGCTTCATCTTGTTACAATCTGTTATAGATAACTCGAACCGCTCGTAGTTGTGTTGCTGACTACATTGTTTACCCTTATTTTTTCATCCTGTACAGGTCATCTGTCACTGAAGGTACCTGCGTCTCGTTAACATGAAACTATTCTATAACGATTCCAACGAGGGGTGAACGATTACCGTGGGATGCATACAGACGGCGTTACAATTACTTAGTTACAGATCTAGGGACGCGGGAGCGTCCCGCCCGCCAAGAAAACCGAAGCCCTGAAAACCGAAGCCCTGAAAACCGAAGCGACTGAGACACTGATTATGCGACGGAACAAGTTGCGGTTTTCACCCTACCGTAGCTCGGTCCCCTGAGTGTCTCGAGAGTTGATTTTTTGTACAGCAACTCTCCAGGGGCACGTGAGGACGTAAACCAAATTTCAGCTCTCGGGAACATCAGGTGTCGGGGGTATAACAGTTTTAAAACCACAATTTTTCACGTTTTTCGTGTTCTTCTTCTTCTTCTTCTTCTTGTTGTTGTTCATTGACGGGGCTACAGCAGACAAATCGGATCGAGCTGAAATTTTGCACACACGTTTGTTATGCTCCAAGGGAGTGCCTTTTGAACATTTTTTCTCCCTTCCCCCATTTCCCTCCCAATTAGGGGGGAAATAGTAATTTGTAGGAATGTCAAATGGTCATAACTCCTTCAAAATTGACCCTTAGTCACCCTCGGTTTCACCTAATATGTTTCCTCTGTTACACTAGCAGGGAGCTTCTGCTTCTGCTTCTTTCAATGCTGTTGGCGGGAGCTTTTTGCCAGATGAACAAGCCTGAATTGAAGCATTACTTCATTATAGGTGTACCACCACTGATTACTCGTGACCACCAGTAATACTTATAATATAGTAATGCTTCAATTCAGGCTTGTTCATCTGGCAAAAAGCTCCCGCCAACAGCATTGAAAGAAGCGTAAAGCTCCCTACTGGTGTAACAGAGGAAACATATTAGGTGAAACCAAGGGGGACTAAGGGTGAGAGGGGGTTGTGGAAAGGAGACAGGGAACAGGAAAACATTGACGGTGGAGGTTAGGGGTAGGAGGATCAGGTTTCTATATGCACACTCAACAGCGAGGTGCGAAGCCTCGAGCATCCTATATATGTGGCTGGTGGGCAAAATGGATATCATTCCTTTTTGCGGCTGAGGTTTTTTGGTGGGCCAGTTATTACAACGGAGTTGTTTTTGGGGGTTGATTGTACGTGAAAAACATGCTAAAATGAGGGTGTCACATAATCGCGGGGAGGCCAGAGCAGACATTTTCATGTCAAAAATAATGAAATCAAAGCGTTTACTCCAGGCATGATGAAAGACGGACAGATAATACAGAATAATACCCCGATAGTAAATAAGTCGTTTGGAATACTTTTGGCTATCTCTCTTTATATCGAAATAAAAAGGGTGGTACGTTCATTAAGAACCACCCTGTATATTGTATAAATGAATAGCGAACTACTGCAGCTTCAGTCTACCATCGAGTTGCCCTCAGCTAGCATCAATCATGTTTTTGTTTTCCTCAGACTTTTTTTCTTTCCCACGACTGTGGATCGGATCTCCTCAGTGCACTTGTCCATTCGAATCCATTAGGAAGCTATACCGCCCACCAACCTGGCAGACGTTTTGATTTTTACAATTTTAAATGAAAATGTGTAAGTTACAAGAACTACGATTTTCCAACGTTTTCATGTCTACGACATCCCTAATTTGTATTTCCGCGCCATTTTCGCCTGATCTAACACCGCCTTCTAAAAATCATTAATGATCTCAAAAGTTCGTTTCCCCGTTTCAGTAAAACGTAGAATCCACCCGCCACAGTTTGTGTACTTCCTAAACATATTACGAGCGGTAGTTATTCAACAGTTTGCCCTTTGAAGGATCACTCGCTAGACAATTACGGTTAGAAGGCGGTTTATTCGAAAGCCTGAGCTTGAAAACGGAACCCGCCAAGACAATGAGCGTCGGTCGGCACCTGGCTGTAAGTTAGACCCTATCTCCGCATCCCAACTCCTGGAGAACAAAGCGTTTACAATGGAGTTACCCCGTTGAAAGGGAGTTACCCCGTTCCCGAACATCAAGCAGGATAGGCCTATTTCGTATAGTTCTCCGAGGACACCGATTCCCGCCCGTTCTTCCTTAACAAGGACTATTACTGAAGCAGTTTCGAAGGACCGCTTTAACCCCAGCCGAAACCGACGGTTATCATCAGTCCCTTCCTAACCATGTTGGGTTGATCTACGATCCCCGTATTGTTTTCAACACTATCGAACCCCTTGGGCTGAGACAAATGTCCCTAAACCCCCCTCAGCGCCCACCGCAAGTGCTATTGTGTGGGCTGCAATTAATTTCAATAATTACTTCACCAACTATTCCATTTAATTATCTGAAATATGCCGGCGATAGTATCAAGATAGAAATTACCTACGGTCACATTTCAATGGTCTACAATGGCTCATGAATTCCTTCAATGAAGTTCGACTAATAAAAATACCTCATTTCCCTATTGTTTGATCTTCAATTATTTACTTAATGTTCACAATTAATTACCGTTATTTATCGATACAGTTAAATTATTAGTTAACAGTATTGAGACGTAGAGCTAATTCACAACCACTCACAATAGAATCCGACCTTCAAATTTGTCAGGATACTATTTTCAATAAATAATTTTTTGAATCATGCAAACAGAAAGATTTGAACCTAAATATTAAATGAAAAATGCTGCAACATGGATCCTCAATTGTTTAACGGGTGAACGAATTAAGTACACGGAAATACCACTCGATGAAAACTCTCTATAACAGAAAGAAAGAATAGGGAGAAAACAGTAAATTGTCGCACAAATCAGTCACAACGATATCAATAATAATAACAAATCGCTCAGCTGAGCCGGGGGCCAAACAGGTTAGACAACACAACGACGGATCCTACCAGCTATTAAAGTGAGCACTCTGTTGGGGCGAATATGAACTACTACCGACCAGGCCAAACGTAAAGAACTGTTTTTTGTTTCTAAAACTCGGATATCAGGTTAAATTTGATAGAAGACTCTGTCTAAAGCTGAAACGATGCTCTGTGTTAAATGTCAAGTTAATCGGTGAAGGTGGAGAGGCTGCAGCTGTTATCCGAGATATGGATAAATATACACTCGGTACCGTTTGTTTTTCTCAAATTGTTTGCTGGGTGGGGCGGGAACGATTCCTAGATATCTATTAAGGGTGAGCAAAATGACTGAAACTTCCTAAGAAACATTTTAAGAAGAAATTCAAGTCTCACCATTGCCCTGAGTAGGATGGACATGAATGAAGCCGGTACCTAACTAGTGATTCGTGATTCAACAAGCCATGAAGTCATATTTTTATTCATACTTATAATATTAATTTTGACATGATCGACAAATCACCTGAACACGGAATCAACGCACTTCCGTACTTGGGTCGTGATTTATGATTTTTCTTTGGGTGAAAAATCACTTTCATTAAACTTGATATTAATTGGTCCCTCTGAAGTTTCTAAGCAGATAACTTCTGGGAAACTTCGTACCCACTTAGTCTCTTCCGAGGCATCGTAAATCAAATTGATTTTCACATTCTTAACGACCGAAGTATGATCAAGGTCTTGATTAATGAGAGCGCTCGTATACGTGAGCGAATTATTATGATCACAATGGTTGGTCACTTATAATTATAGTCGGGAAAATAGATTTCAGCTCACCCAGCTGTCCAGATATACGGTTGACGCCCTACATCCAGTGGTCTGTAACGACAATATACTTCTACCGTATTTCCCGGCTCTTCAGCTTATCTGCCGAGCTAATGTGTGACCATCCATTGTGTGACTGTTTTTGGTTGCTTAAAAATAGCGATCTTAAAAATTAGCTGACCCACAAGTTTTTTCAATGAGGTATTTGCTGAGCTATGTATTTTTCAACCAAATTTTACTTTACGTGATGAAAATTAATATAGTTAATAATTATGAAAATTAATATTAATAATTATCTGCAATATAAAGATGAAATCAGTCTTATATTTTAGCACCTAATGTAATCAAGTGAATTAATTCATTTGATTAAAAAACGTATTGTCTTAATATTATGAGTAATCATACAAATTTCGCAATATATCATTCGATGTTGCCGATATCGATATTTTGTGGCGATAATATCGCTGTATCGATACCGACGTTGAATATCGTTATCGATAGGTATCAAATATAGGAAGATCCTCGATATCGGAACAACCCTACAGCAGCTTTAATCTGATAACGGGATGAGATATCGCAGTTCTGACTTCACCATCGTGTTCTGCGTTGAAACATTTATAAACCGAGGTGTTGCTCGGCAAACATTGTTGAATGAGATGTTCCAAACATCACATTTTACATAAAACCAGTTATTTCTTTGAAAATTTGCTCTTACAGCTATGCTGCATGTGGATTTTTGTAGTATTTTGCTCTTTTCCAATTCTTACTTCGTCGTGAAATAACGTTGTCACAATGGATTTGGCGTGTTGATGGAATTGGTTTGGGTGTTTGTGCAGTTAAACTGGCGTTGTTTTCATTGGGCGGAGTTTTGTGTGCGTTGATGAGAGGGCGGCGGTGGGTGACGCAGTGGGGGGGGGGGGGGTTACTGTAGAGCGTGCGATCCAAGTTTTAGAGGGTCGAAGGGAAAACGGACGCGACGGGACAAAGCCGACGAGGACGACGACAAAGGTTTTCAGGTGATGGGCCCGTCGAGGGAGAGGAGGGAGGAAAAGGTTGGTTTTGTGCGGCGATGGTCACGCGGTGGGCGTAGTGTCGTGGGTGGCAGTGGGTGGCAGTGGGTGGCAGTGGGGGGACTTGGAGGGTTAGTTGGGCGACATTAATTGGAAACAACGGATACCACACGCTCTTCACACGCCGGCTCTTGGGCCTTCCAGTTCTCTCACCCCTTTTTGGATCTGCAACATTGGTAGATTAATTGCACGCGACGCTCACTCCCCCCACTTGTACCTAGGGATGGATCGTTCCTGTGTGTTCTTCTTCTTCGTGGACAGAACCGTCGGAACCATGGAACCACCGGAATAGTTCCATGGTTCCGGAACGTTCTTCTTCTTAGACTTCTTATCGTCAACAGCTCCATATACTCACTTCGCTTTGTAAAATGTTTTCGTCATGGGTGAAGGTTTTGTTGAAAAATTGAAATTGAAAAAATTTTTATTGTACATAGGACTAGTCCCTCATAGTGTACATGAAATGACTTAAGATTAATGACGTTATAACAATACAATAAAATAAAATAAAAATGAAGGAAGGACGGAAAGTAAATACATTGTCAAGGGAACGTAATTTAAATTTTCAAAATCCCCAGTCATGCAGCATGACTGTAAGAGCGAATTTTTGAAGAAATAATTGGTTTTATGTAAAACGTCTCCATTAAAGAACATGATGCCCATGAAGAACATCTCAAGTCAACGTGTAAAAACCTTTAAAATGAGGTGTCACTCGACAGACCGTTTCATTTTTTGAATTACATCCCCCCCCCCACCAACACCACAAAGCCCCCTCAGCTATTCGATATTTCAACTGTAAACACGACAAGTCAGAATTGCGACAAGTGTTGGGCTGTAAGAAAGTAGACTGTGGACCTGGCAACCGGTGAAACAAATAATGAGTCAGTTTCATTAAGTCAGTCATAAATAAACTAAACCGATCCATCTCTCGCATTCACACCTGGACAACCAAATGTGCCTGCTTACCTCGATGACCAGGCAGTCCCACATACTAACGAAGCAAAATATCTTGGAATGACGCTTGATGCCAAACTGAGATGGAAAGAGCATGCAAAGAAGAAAAAAACCGAGCTCACAGTAAAATTCAAAAAAATGTACTGGCTTATGGGTAGGCGGTCCAAAATGTCTATCCATAACAAGCTCATCCTGTACAAACAAGTCCTGTGACCCGTACGGACTTATGGTGCACAATTGTGGGGATGCACTGCATCTAGCAATCGCAACATTATTCAGCGCTTCCAGAATAATGTTCTGCGTTCATGCACAGATGCATACAGATACTTTCGTAACGACCGATAACACTACGAGCTTCAAGTGGAATCGGTCAATGAGATCATACGCGACCAAGCCATCAACCACCTAATGAGGCTACAAGATCACGTCAACGAGGATGTTGTCCGACTCCTAGACACAGATGATCTGACGTCAGAACAATATGATGCTTACAATATTGCTTATAAATTTACTTGTATGTACTTGGCGCAATAAATATAAAATGTATATTTATTGCGCCAATTTATTGCGCCAATTTATTGCGCCAATTTATTGCGCCAATTTACTTGTATGTACTTGGCGCAATAAATATAAAATGTATATTTATTGCGCCAAGTACATACAAGTAAATTTATAAGCAATATTCGTATGTTGAATTTTAAATGAAATGTTGAAATTTTAAATATCATATAAAAATTTAAAAAAAACTTCATGGCAGCTATCACCGAATAGCCCCTTCAGCCTTTTTTAATGGGGATTTGGAGGTATTTGTCCTTCAGGATTGATTTTCGGAGTGAAGGCTCGTAAACTCCTCAAGTTGAGAGACTGTAATAAATTAATGTAGTAATAAATTGCGTTACCGTTTTCCTACCGCCTGAAACCAATTTAAAAGCCCAAGGTGTCATCAACGCCACAGCTGGTATAGAGGACGAACCTGTTGCGGAAATCGATCGTTCGGAAAGACCATTCAATGTCCTATTTCATTTTTGCCTGAGGAATATACGCCGAATATCACCGAATTGTTAGAAAACTTTGAACTTGGACATTTTTACCCAAAAATTGGACCACAGCTTGGTGGCATATCCTTGGAGCTGCGTCGTTGTTGAGTAACAAAACCTGAATTCAATTAGGTACGTGGTTGTTATAATAACAATTAGTGTGTATAATAATAATAATTAGTGTGTACGACTCACCTTTACTCTGACCGGTCACTTTGTCTCTCAGCACGTTGATTTGGTGAACCCGCCCGAACTCGGCGAACATTTTGGTGAGTTCGGCCTCGTCCATGCTCCTCGGTATTTGGCCGACGAACATCTTGATGAAATCCGGGTCCGGCTGATCCTGCTGCCCGTCCGGGCAGCCGGGTACTCCGCCTGTGTTCATCCCTCTGAAAACAACGGAATCCTCTTGTTAATAATGCGTCGGCATCAGAGCGACCACTATGTGATAGTGAAAATCTGTATTGATGGTAGGGTAACTCGGAATTGCCCTCCTCCTTGAAGCCAAATAAAATTCAGCGTACAGCGGGATAATGGTCATTAAAAAAATCCTTGATTTATTGCACTTCTATGACGTCACATGAGCAAAATATTAAGTTTTCAACAGAAAAAAAAACCAGTGGTGCCATACTGTGGTCTGTGAACCAGCAATGAGCCAAGTTTGCTATGAGTAGTCGGTCTGAGCAGTGACGAATATACATATTTTTTTGGGGAGGGGGGAGGAGACCAATGGTGTGTTAGGTAATTTGGTTATAATAGTAGTAGTTATACTCAATTTGAGGCCTGAGGCGACGCACAGTGGGGCTAAAGTACTCAAAACGTGACGGAAATTCAAAAATTGTAAAGCGCATCTAGTCGATTGATTTTTTATGGATGTGTCAGTCCATATGTATGTAAACCCGGAGCAATAATTGATTTAGACTTTTAGAGGAAGAAGAAGGTCTGGAGAGACGATGAAAGTTGGGGTTTAGGCATTTTTGCAAGAATTTGAGTTCCAGTGTTCGTTCGGGAGAGCTGTGTGTGAAAATTAATGTAAAAAACCGGGATCTTGTCAATTTAGCATATGAAACCATTGTTAAGACATCAGCAGAGGTCTCTTACGTTCATTTGATGGACATGTAGAAGAAATCTCAACAGAAACCCAAAATCGTTTGGCCTTTTTCGGGCTTGGAGACCAAAAGGATGATGTATTGTGATCATGCTATTAAAATTCATAGAATGCTTATTTCTTTAAAATATTTTACACCGGCATCACTAAAAAAAAAAAAACATAAAAATTCTCAATATGCGCACGTTTGCACACAATTTCAACAAATAGTACTTATTCTAACATTGTGAAAGCGAATTTTCCAGTTCATACATTAGCATGAATGAGATTCAGTCGTTTCGTTCTACAATATATAATATATTATGTAAGAAAACACTCTTCCGAAAGAGAACACTGAAACACAAATTCTTGCAAAAATGCCGAAACCTCAACTTTCATCGTCTCTCCACACCTTCCTATAAAAGTCTAAATCAATTATTGCTCCGTGTTCACATACATATGGACTAACACATCCACAAGAAATCAATCCACTAGATGCGATTTACAATTTTTGAATTTCCGCCACGTTTGGAGCACTTCGGCCCCACTGTGCGACGTAAAAATCCTACCTACCAAACCGCTTACCATCATCTATTAGATCCAGCCAATTGTGCATTTCAACCACTCACATTAGTGAATTTTGTCTTACACTGGGGGGGGGGGGGGGGCTGTGACTGGCTACGAACGGCCAACAACAGGGGAACTAACAGCGAGAGAATCATTTTGTTCTGTGCTCCATCAAAATCGTACCGGTTTGAGTTGCTAAAAAACATTTACTGAAGGGGGAAATTGGTGCAATATCATGTAGGTCTGCTCCTACTCACTTACAAAAAGTACCTAATAGTGATCCACCGGGTAGTACTAAATACTTTCATGTTCAATAGCACCAATTATGAAAGTACTCATCCAAGATAAAATGCAAACGAATGCCTCCCCCTTCACAAAAAAAAAGTCTAATACTCATCCAGTTCCTTAGCTCAAGGGTGAAGAAGAAAAAAATTTACGTGGAAAGTTGAAACGTTTGAGATTGAGGGAAAATGGAGAGAGAATAAAGAACTTTCATTAATTTCAGCGGGGTGATGATGAAGAGTAAAAAGAGGAAGATGCTGAAGAGGAAGAATATGAAGGGGAGGATTCCTTTCAGGGAAAATATCCTGTGAACAGAAAATAAGGAAAAAAGTATTTTCTTTATGAACCGAAACGGAAATTTTTAATGCGGAACGCGCCCTTGTTCATTTGTTATTGCGTAAACGGCACGGGTGAGCGGAGGCATTTGATATTCGAAACAATGAAGGGAGCGACTTGGAGGTGGCGTAAAAGTATACTCGTATACCAGTGCTCTGGTATAGTAGTGGCCATCAATCAACCCTCCTCAACAACGGGCCACGTCGTATAGCCTCCGTAATAAAAGTCTGTGTCTTTCCCCAAGGTATACCTGCGGGAAGCCTGTAAAAACCTGAATACATCAAAATTTGTCACATTACCCGTATACGACCTTCTCCCTTTTTCCCTATCTATCTTTATAATATAGGTAAATTTCAACATTTTACGCGATGAAAAGTCGTAATGTGAAGAACGGGAGATAAGTCGAGGGACGTGACGGGGGTTGAGGGTTCTGAGATTATCAAGGGGTTTTTTTTCGGATGAAGGCCGAAGTTACGAATAACCGACAACAGTCATTCTACAGTGTATCATGTATCGTAGTCCAGTACTCGATTTGGTGTAGTTGATGAGTTCTTCCGATAGGTGTTTTGGTCCAGCTGGGCAAAAACGGACGTAGTGATCGCCCAACTGGGCAAACTGCATTACAGCTTAGCCAATTGGTTCTAATTTCTACTGTATATTACAGGAAAATTATATTCTAAGTAGTCGCTACTACTGCATTTCAGTTCACCAATGAGTTGTGCGCCGCCATCCATCAATCAATATTTGCAATTTTGCTGCATGCGAAAAATCAAAATTTGGAGTTACTTTCATTCTTAAAAACATGTAGACTTCATTCAAAAGAAATAATAGATAATAAATGAATTGTAAAACTGATAATTACAATAAAAATAATATAATAAATGCTCAAGAAATAGCATATTATTTCCTGAATTATTATTGATAGTAGCTTATTGAAAGTATTGAAAAGGTCCAAATTATAATAATTGGGAGTCAATCTTCCGTACATGTTCTCAGATCAGGACAGCCGCTGGTGACATTAAGGCCCTTCCAAAATGCATGCCTAATTCGGGAATCAGCGGCAGAGGATTGTGGATGATTAAGCAGTATCTTTCAGAAATATTGTTCCCAAGATTTCGCTGTAAGTGCCACAAGAATGATGGCATCGGTAAGCTAATTCGCAGTAAATCCCTTTGCTACGCTCAACTGCAGTAGCTACAAAAATGTGGCCTGGAAATACTGCAGTCAAGCGTAGTAATGGAGGGTACTGCATTCAAGGGTAGTAATGGAGGGTACTGCATTCAAGCGTAGTAATGGAGGGTACTGCATTTTAACTTACCATTTCAACGGGGGTGGCGTTTACTGCAAATCATAACCAAATTGAGCGGGAAAACGTGCATTTTTCTCGCTTTGTTCGTATCCGCCTGATACCAACAAACCTACAGAGCGTTCTAACTCAAAACCATAAGAAGTGGATTACTGCACTCTTGCTTAGCACGGCAGTATGGCAATGATTCCTTCAACATCGTCATCGTGAGCAAAACTATTTTGGTTTATTATCTTCGATAATGAACCATTGGAATCGTCCAAAGAAAAAAAGTTTTGTGGATAAAGTAAGTAGCTAGGAAAATAGATCCAAAACCATACGCCATAAAACAATAAGTAGATACGTTATAAAATTATTCCAAAGAACTAGGTAAGTATATACGAAGGAACGTATCCCAGCCCACAGATTAGGAGGAGGGATACGGAAAGGTCTTCGATGTACCCAGTTGGGCTGTTCCTTTCTTGCCTAGTTGGGTTCCTCTTTGCCTATTGGGGAACCACCGCCACTGTTACATACCTGTATGAGTTTAATATTTATTATATTAACTTCGATCCACGTTTAATTATTCCGACGATATATTTAATAATTTCCAGAGGAGATACTTGGAAACGGGACGAACAAAACGCAACTTGAGGATGAAAGCGGATGCATTAGAGGGTAAGTTGCTTCCGGGGTATAACCAGGAGTTGTCATGAAGGATCTACCACTAATTAAAAACTAGCAGTGTGTGACACAAACCGAGTCTAATGAGCTCTCATAAAGTGCGATGTAGGGGTCTGGAATGGAAGCGGAAGGTTTTACCCAATTAGATCTAATTCAAATTTAATGGGCCCTTCTCTCCCTCCTGCCCGCAGGAGTTCCAGGAGCCGCAGCTGTCCCTTTTTCGACCCCTAAGGACGAAAATTCCTTTATAACCCCGCGCTCCATTTCCTCGTCCATGGCGTCAGAGTACGTGGAAGAGCGAGGCACGGGGATTGCAACGTTAAGCCTTCAAGATCCCCTTTCCACATATTCCCATGGAATCCCGTATTAGGAATTATCCGCTCTGAATTTTACTGAGATGAAAAAAGACCACTTTTTTGCTCCTTTTTTGGTATTTTTTTTTCTCCATACCGTCCCTATGGCCCCGGTGGGACCCTATGACTTGAATCTCCCACAAATGCTTTCCCTTTCCGTGAAAAAAAAAGCACGCAAAGAATTTTCATAGAGAGCTCATTTTTACTGATGAGGGCTCTAAAAAAGAAATGTGAAGAAGGAGGGCGGACCTCCTTTTTTTCACCAGCTGAGGCGGAAAATATTCCATGTGAGCGTTCGGCCGTGTTCATTAGGTGTTCTTTTGATAATCAGGTTTGTAATAAAATCTTAATTAGAGATGTACCGTTCATTACGCACCATCCACTTTGTCGGAAGGGACGTAAAAAGGAAAGAAAAAAAATCACCACACTCGGGGGGAGTATACATAACCTACAAGCTACAAAGCGGTGAAGTCGCCTCCCACTTTCCAACTTGTTAATATTTAAGCATAATAATTATTATTCACTGAGCATGCAAAGGAGAAAGTAATGCAACGAAATATACGAGCAAAACATTAGGATAAAATAGAACACATTAGAATAATATTGACACACATTAGATAGAACACATTAGATAGAACACATTAGAATAACATTAGAACATATTAGATAATATAGAACTTTTGGTCAAGATAATATGTTATTATGTAATAATATGTAATCGAACATTTGATAAAATCATAAACATTCATGTTCCATTCCTATTTTGGACGATAGATTCATTGGAAAAATCTAATTTTTTCAATGTTGCTGCTCACCGTGGCCTATACATCTAGTGGGCCCTGGGTTCGATTCCCCAGGATAGTAACGAGCTTTAACTGAGGCAAAGAAGTGAGTGAAGTATATCCAATGTTTCAATAGAGAAAATCAGTCAGTCGGTAGGCAAAGCCTATGGTGACGGTAGAGTCGCAGCTGCCAATAATATTATTTTCTTGTGGTTTTGTTCAAATCCCTACGATCCTTCCAGGAACAATTATAATAATTATAATTGGAATTATTCCAGATCTGCAATAGGAATAATTATTGTTCCTGGAAGGATCGTAGGGATTTAAACAAAACCACAAGAAAATAATATTTTATATTAAATAATATTTAATAATATTAAATATTATTTCAACAAAAACCACAAGAGAAAATATGATATATCATATTATATTTTCTTTTGTGGTTTTTGTTGAAATCCCTGCGCTCCTTCAACAAATTTTGGAACTATAGCAGTCCTTTGTCGGGTCAGTACTTGTTTAAATTCGTTCTGCACCATCTTGTCCTAAACTTATGATTCACACTTAAATATTACCTAACGTTTTATAGATGGAACTGGTCTCATCTCTTGGGTGTCTGAGAGGGATTGGCAGAGAATTAGAATCAAGACAAACCAAATAGTGAACGATTTTAGATGTTGGGATTAAATTCAATCTGTGACAACCGAATTTTGAATGAAGTGAAAATAAGTGGAGTGAGAATGAGCACAGGGAGCACTGACGATTCTGGGGAGCCCGTGAAAGAATAGAACTGATTCTAATAGTACAGTAAACACCTTTGAGTCCTAAGGGTGTTACGAGATCGGAGGCCTTGTCAAATTGAGAAACCCAACGTGGGTAATTCACAGAAATCAAGATTTATTGTAATATTTACATGTGTAGGTAGTGCTGTGTGTGCTTCAACCATGCTCAAATGCCTTCAGCCGTATTATAAACTTTAGAGACTTCTAATCCTCCTGTTCTAATATACGAGTTGAACAGAGTTTACACAAACATGTTATTCAAAAAAATGTTTGGCATGATTGGTTTTCTTCATTGACGATCGTATTAATCGCCTGTTCAACTCGTATATTGGAACAGGAGGAATATAGGTCTCTAAAGTGTATAATACGGCTGAAGGCGTTTGAGCCTGGTTGAAGCACACACAGCACTATTTACGGCTGAGAGAGGTATAGGGGGATGGAAAATCTCCATGGAATAAACACCAACTTATATTTTGATCGAAAATGAATTTTGATGCTACTCGTTGCTAAGGGCTGACACTAAACTGAGTTATCGACGGTAACGCTCAAATCAACGCCCATCGGATTCGAAGAGGGTTAGAGAATTTGGGTTATACGCATCAATAATCTTTCCCTTTGTTCGGCGAAACTTAATTTGGACCCAACCAATCGAATTGTTTTCACTCGAGTGCCCGCAAGAGCTTGTGGAATTCTCCTAATGAAGTACAATTTTCCGTATTTTATATCACATCGTATACTTTCAGATACACGGATTTCGTCCATAATTCGTTACTAAAAATGACGGACGTAAAAAACGGCACTCGAGGTCAGAATGATATGATATCATATATTCTACGACACTTCGCCCAAATCCAATCTGTTGTTTAGCGGAAATCAGTGATGAGTGAGTTTTTCAAATGAAAAATATTTTCCCCGGTAGGCCAAATTCATCACCACTTGTAACCTTGCGTTAATGCAAGAGGAAACTCATGATCACTGTCCATCGAACTCGCATTGTAATTTGTCAACGTCCACTTATTAAAACTTCAATGTCTGCCCAATGTAATTATATTAATTATGGATGACTCACCCAAAACCAACTGTTTGACAGATCAACTCAAATTTAATTTTATGATAGAATAGAATATTCACGTGTCCAACAGTAGACAAATACTGTAACAGCAGAGAGTAAGCGGAGTCTCCTCATTTTTAACACAAGCTGTGACCAGTGTCGTTGAATACCGAGCCGTGAAATTTCTTCAAATTCTCCTGGTATAATGATTATCTCCGTGATATTTTATAGTTCGTGAAATCTTAACAAAGTTATATACTATTTAACAAGTTATCAATAATGTCTTCTACGCCTGATTGCACGATGAAACAATCCACAAAGAAATTTAAATTTTATTAACTAATGGATCTCAAATCGTTTTTTGGCTTCAAGCCTTCGTTCTATGGATCATTGATGTGCCTGGAGGGGGCTATACAGGGTGGTCCACGAGTTAGGCTCCCCCCATTTATTTTCTCTAGTTGTCGGAGTAATACGCTGATTCACGTGGTGACATAAAATGGGTTGGAGATTTTAAAAAACGTTTAGATCCCTGTGACTGAAGTCTTGAGCGTATTCGGTTGTGGAACTCAGCGGTGGATTCTAATAGGGGAACAGAAGTGCTTGTGTTTTCATGAAAATCATATTTTGTGAACACTTGACTCGACTTCTTTTGGTTTGAATGCACCTATCTCTACCAATTGCACTCGTAGCAAACACAAGAAACGACAAAAACGGCTGAATGACCACAGTGTTAGAAAAAAAACTACAATTACCATATTTTTGGCTTTCATTGCAATAAATTTCGATCAAAGCCAAAAACAGATGTCACCACGTGAATCAGCGTTGAAAAACAATGAAAATTCATGTGCCACACTTGGGGTTTACAATAATCCAGTTTGGTGACTTAGCAACTTTGTGCGCTCGATGAACGCGTTGCGCGCTACCAAGAAAAAAAAAAAAAAAAAAAAAAAAAAAAAAAAAAAAAAAAAAATCGAGTGAGGGGTCAAATACACTTAAAATTTTGCGCATAATAAAAAACAAAGCTGATGCGCATCGCGTAATTTTATCATTCTTGAAAACTACAAAATTATGAAGAATGGCGTTTATCCAAATTTTCCACTCCGACAATTAGAGAAAATAAAGGGGGGAAGGGGGGGAGGCTTACTCGAGGACCACCCCGTATATCATAATCGGGTGTTTTTGGTAGAAGAGTTGACAATCCGTCACGTACAGCAGCTATACGTCAAGTATAGCTGCTGGCGAATACTGGAGACCTTTGCAAGATTAGGTACATACGTCCTGAATAGGGTTCCTGTCTATGGGTGGTTGCATTGTATCATTAATCATGATCGGTTTCGTTGCCGTCCAGTCTTGGAGTGGATTTTTTCAAATGATTTCGCCGTGGGATTTACTTAATCAGGTTTGTTGCATCCATTCCGGTGAACTCAGCACGGCCGGAGTCATCTTCCTGCTAACGCCGGAAACGCCATTCAAATTCACTTCCTCGCACCGCTCGTACCCTTTGGAGCCAGTTGCCCGTCAGAGATGAAAAGGGCAGCCTCAGTGATTGCCAACTCGCGAAACGCGGGAAGCTCAATCGGAGCCCCGTCCGTGCTCATTTACATTTTCGGTATAAACTTTGGGGGGCGGAGAGTCACGCTCCCTTTCCGAAATGTACGGCCTTTCCGTGATAATTGTCCGTAGAGAGTGACAGAGGGGGGCCTTTTGTGAAGACAGAAAGTCGAGACATCCAACTGCCGTGGATTTCTAATCATAATCCGTGATCATACCTCGTCCTCGCTTCACCGTTTCAGTTTCCCTATTTCCCGAATGCTTTGGCGAAACTGACTGCTGACTGAGTTTCGAGATGATTTATCGCTATGACACACGAAATCTCCGGAAGCGTGCATTCCCAAATAAATGCAAACTGAGTCGTTCAATTCGACTATTCGGGGTGAAATAACTTGAAAGCTTCGGAAGGCCACGATGTCGTCGGGTTCGTCCCCTTTTACCAATGCCCAACATCATCACTCAAACTGTTTCTCCAATTTATGCAAATCTACCAATGTGTATCTATTGATCGACCAATGACTTGGAGACCTATAAAACAAAATGCTCAACTCAAACTCATGTGAGAAATATACATTTTGATGAACTGAACAATTTACATTACCTATTCACTTGTGATTTTGGGCTTCGGGGAAAAACTTGGTAAGTCTATTATTTAAAATATTGCATTGTCATCCATCAGCGACCCATGTTTAAAGTTCAAGTCTCTAGCTCAATATCCAAATTTAATTTGTTCAAACTCTAAAAGATTTTACAGACAAGTAATTAAGTGAATATTTAAAATTTCAAGTCTCTAGCTCATCGGGAAGTTGAAACTTTCACTGACTTGTAAATGTACTAACTTACTGGTTTACTCATAATTTTACACATCATCTACCCCCATATTACCTTCATTTGAGCAGTTGTTATAAGAATTATCCAACCCAATTTATCAATATATATATAGCAGCGAGTTGTGACATGTACCTACTTCAAATGTGAACACAGCACCTATCAGGAAAAAATCAAAAGAAACATCATAAACACTGGAATCTATCCAAGCGCTTGCATACGTGTCTGCAACACATTGTACAGCTCATCTGCCACTGAAGGTACATCCGTCTGGTTAACATGAAACTATTTTATAAAATCTGACGATTCCTACGAGTGGTGAACGATGACTGTGTGATGCATTACTTAGTTACAGATTGGCAGTAAATGAAAATCATGCTAAAATCAACTGTAATCAACGCTTTTCGAGTCTGTGCCAAAGTAAAGACATAAAATGTCAAAAAGTTGGATGACCCGTTGATTAAAAGGCAATTTAATGAGCAGTTTCAGAGCCTTTATAGCATTGAGCTGAATGTAACACACAAGAGCAGAGATACCCAATGGGTTAACCCGAGGAAACAAATATTATTATTGTAATTATTTTATTACTCGAGTCGAGTACATGATGTTGTTAGTGCACCTTTAGACCCCGAGTTGAGCCTTTGTATCAAATATTTGTTGTTTCCTGAGAGTTTCCCCCCGTTCTTTGGGTTCAGACATTTTGGTTGTTTTTGGAATGAGGAAACGATATTCTCAGAAAAAGAAACTTGTGAAGAAAAGAACCCAAGATGGGTAATGACCGGGAGATGATCTTTTCGTAACGTGGGATATGCCCACGTGATTTGAACCATATTTGAAGAAAACCTGTCAAGTCGGCCAGACAGACGAGTCATCAGGAATTTCTGACGGAATTAAATCAGGCTTGTTGCGATACATACGACCACACGACGTATTTTATTTAACCCATACGAGAGCTATTAGTTCGGACAAACTGACGGGCGAGGCGGCAGCGATGGTTGGAGTTGGGGGTTTGACGCGTTTGAATAATTCAAGGACGTCGCCCGAGGCCCGTAGAAGCGTCAAATTGTGGGGACGGCATTAGAAATCATAGTGTTTCGCTGCTCAACATCATGTGAACTGTAGTTTGCGTGCACCCGCTGGGAAAACCACCGAGAAATCCAAAGAGGATTTCCGCCCGAGCTCTGTCCTTTTTGAATGCCAGCACTAACGTAAATCATTCCTGAGAGTGCACCCGTTCACTCGCCTCAGTAGCTGACGGAAATTTGAACCGGCCGGCGAAATCAGATGGAGATAACAAGATTTGCTATTAATCTCATACCGAGGCCTCGCAAAGGCAACAAGCCTCTGTTTATGGCTACATCCAATCCAAGACCAACTTATCATAAGGAAAACAATAATCTTTATCATGAAATACTCAATATATTCCAGTAAAGCAGCATCATCAAGCGAGCCAAGTTTCCAGATGCCTTCAAACGGGATCTCGTCTTCGCCATTCGTTGTTACAACTTTACTACAACAAGCGTGATTTTCGTTATTCCAATTCATAACGCACCAGGTATAGTCCGATTATAAGCATCTCATTAAAGCAACAAAAACGTTTTCTCAGCAGTAAATAATCCTGGTAACACTGTATCATCCAATTACGAACTACATTTTTTATTTATTAGCATTACTATTTCTTGGGACTAAATACGAGGGTGTAAGACTGAAACAGAAGTAGATGCAAGGGTGTAAGACTGAAACAGAAGTAGATGCAAGGAAATTCGTAGTTGGAAATAACTAGAATACAATCAACTGATGATTCCTTAGGCCATTCAGGACTAAAAATACAGGATCACAAGTATTGAACGATACTTGGATGATTTTGAATATTTTGTTGGAATTTCGAGTTGTAAAAATAAATAATATTGTACACAATAATAAACTTTCATATTATATTGCTCCTCATCAAATCACGTCAGAAATGGGATTTTCAGGGGTACCTGAAAATTAGTGGTTTTAAATTCATTCGCTAGCAACGTCCGCCTATAAAAGTTCAATCCGAAACTTTTTCCTTAACCCGCATTAAATTATCGTCCGTTCCAAAAGGTAACTCTTCGTCCTACCCCTCCTTCCACGAATTCCATGAATTAATTTAAAAAACCCACGAACCGCGTCAGAAACAGCATTCTTTCCCCTCAGACTAACCTTGCTTTTCACGTTTCACTTTTTTTCCGCTTTCAAAAACGTTCTTGTAGTTACTTTTTATTCTTTCATCAGCAATTCCCACTCTCTCCGAGTTTCTCCCTATAAAATAAAAGGAAATTACTGCTCTGCAGTGCAAGGAGTTTCGGAAACTTTTTCAGTAGCAGGAGTTCCGCAGGGGTCACGCCCCGGCCCATTGATATTCCTCATTATCAACGATATAAGAGAAAACATAATGACTTGAAATTGTTTTTAATAGTCAGGAGCTTTTCTGAGTGTGAAAAACTGCCGAGGTTCTGATCGTGCTGGAGTCACGGTGCAAGAAAACGTATTTTGGCACTTCAACGTTAGCGATGAAGTCATGTTGCTTATACACTCGAAATATAAATTTATTTGATCACAGCTACTAGTTTGGAAGATCGTGTTTGCAACGAAACTCTACTGGTCTTCATTCGACTCTCAGTTAACATTCTCGAATCATCCGGGATTCATCACTTCAAGAAATTGTCAGCTCTCGTTCCGCATTTCTCCCTATTAATCGACCGTAAGTTGGAGTGCTGCGCCCAAGTATGGCCAACCTTGTAGTCAAAAATTATTTCGATTCGAGGCTCGTTATAGCGAATTTTCGAAGAGAAACTATTTATTGTTTTCGATTTTCTGTTAATTTGTTTAAGTTTTGTTAAATTCCAAAACTTTCTCCCTTTGGGGAAAAAGAAAGGATCATGGATATGTCTCTCCCTCACATAATGTCATGATCACTTTTAAAAACATCGTTAATATGGTGGAAATACCCAAGTAATTTAATCGCCTTCAGTTTTCGGGTTGCATTCAACTATTTGAATACTCTTTACGACCTCTTCTTCACAATACGTGGGGTACAGATCAGGTGAGTGGCTCCTGAAACTTATTTCCAAGGTTGGTACACTTAGGCTAATTTCTAAGGTAGGTAAAGGCTATGAAAACTAAGGTAGGTACACTTGCCTAGTAACGCAATGGTTGTACGTGACAATCTATAGGTTTATTAAATACATTCATGTAACTTCTTACGGTTAATGGGGCGCAAATTAGATCTGGGAGCCACTCAGCTGATCTGTACCATGTGCATCGTCAAGATGACGTCCTAAGGAGGCTACATGCCGAACTTCAACTTCTTACGGTTAATAGGGCGGAAATTAGATGTGGGAGCCACTCAGCTGATCTGGACCCTGTGCATCGTCAGGATGACGTCCTAAGGAGGCTACATGCCACATTTCCACTTCTTACGGTTAATAGGGCGGAAATTAGATGTGGGAGCCACTCAGCTGATCTGGACCCTGTGCATCGTCAAGATGACGTCCTAAGGAGGCTACATGCCGAACTTCAACTTCTTACGGTTAATAGGGCGGAAATTAGATGTGGGAGCCACTCAGCTGATCTGGACCCTGTGCATCGTCAGGATGACGTCCTAAGCCTTCACTTTTCGAGTTAATAATAATCTAAAGTGCTCCTACCATGTCGCGGAATTTCGTGTCGCGAAAAATATGTCGTTTAAAAATGCCTTGACCCCCAGCCAAAAGACATATCCATGTCAAAATGTCGCTTTCTCTAGAAGAGAGCTTTCGCTTTCTCAGGTTCTATTTACACAGGGTTGGAGTGCCATGGGATGACATCCACGTCTTGGATACACTACGGGGAAGCAATTTTGTTTCTCTGGGTAGCGTCACCTGAAGGTTGCCACATTTTCGATCAAATGGCTGCTGGCTCGATTGATTCTCAGAGCCCCCTCGATTTACTTCGCCAAACGCCGTCAGAAATCGCCAGATGTTCTACATCCTTGAAATGGCGCGTTTGATGAAGGCATTGAAAACAATTTTTGGAGTTGTGCCCTCTTCATTCTACATTCTGCGATTTATTAGTCGTTATTGGATTTGATATTTCTATGTAAGAACGTCTTTTTCGCTTTCATCATGAGAAAACAGTGTCTTCTTGGTTGGAGATCTACAGTAATATCAAATCTTGAATACTAATTTCATCAAATTGCTTTGCGTCAAAAATTGTATTTATCCAGTTAGTGAACGTCACTGTATACCTACCTGTCTTGAGCTCATCAATTCTCTGCGGCGCTTTTGGCGGTAATTGATCTCGACGGAGGATTTTGAAGCAATAGTTGTCTTAGAAAGTAAAATATTGGTGTTTGACGATAGACTTAGGAGTTAGGGTAACTAAAATATCCATAACTACCATAATAAGGCGGTGTGCTAATTGGTGAACGCGGGTTGGGAGTTGATCGTAAGTTTTGGGTAATTAGTGGATGGAAGGTGGTTGATTGTTTGTGATTACTCTGTCGAATACTGAATCTACGACAGGGAAGCAACCTGAAGCAACCTCCGTGTGGGAAGTTAAGGCAGTAGAATATTTTGAATCTGACTTAACGTACCTCAATTTAAGAGTATTAACAACACAATGAAGAAGGTTTACTTCATGCAATATTTTATAAATTGTCAAATGAAATAAATTGTAACATAACAGTGCTGCTAGAGTTTTAGGATATAAGGGCTATATGCGAACCATCTCAAATTCCGCCAAAATGTTAGTATACAAATTACAGTAAGATCGTAGAATTTCGTGAGAAAACTTCAGGAAAGTAACCGAGAAAAGTCCAAATATTTCTGATTATTTCCTAAGAAATGACCCAAGGGAGCGTCTCAGGTTCTTGTAGCGTCTCAGGTTCTAGTGAGGACGCTGGGAGAACAATATACGTCTCAAGTATCGTTGTTAATGGCATAATTTAAAGATTCCGTGAGTGATTAATTTAAAAACAGAACCTTTTAAAGGGCGACCAATTATTACATTTGGATTCGAATAGTTAAAACTGGTGGAGCGTGTGCGGTGACACAAAAAACTGAATTGAGTTCGAAAGCTCTTGGACCGAGAGCAATAACTTCCTTTCCTCCGAAAATTCGCTAAAAACAGGAATATATCTTAGTGAAAGCAAGAGACTAGTAAGGTCCAGTATGTTATCACACAATCACTGAAAATTACTACAAAAGTTATTTGGCCTTAGGCAATTTTTTTCACATCAAAGACTGGTAAAGGGTCCGTGAAACCTCGGGCGTAAAATGTTAAGGGAGGAGGAAATAACGTCCAATTGCCTTCGTTTGGGTCGGATCCAACTCGTACTACCTTGTGGTTTTAAGGTTAATGTGCAATGGGTGTATCCGATACCAATACATTTCACAGTATTTTCGTCCATTAATGAGGTTATTAGAGACCAGCTCTTCGGTATTAGCCCCCACTCCACAACGTACACAACCAATGTGGTTTTGCACAATTTAGGCAGTCGCACATGAAACGTAAATAGGTTAGGAATCGAGACGCGGAGTTGGAAAAATCTCCACAAAAGTATTATAATAATAAAAGGGTTTTAGTGGAAATAGACAATTTTTCAACTAGGTACTCTTGTATTTCTTCCATCACTTCGTACACAAGATTTTGATCGGTTCGTAAACAAGTTTTAGTCACATACGATTGTTTGTTGGTGGATTTTGAAAGTCTGAAATTGATTTTTTGCGTTGTCCTGTGACGACCTCGATCGAAAACACAAAGACGTATTGCTGAAGAGGGAAGTCTGAGAAAAAATGACAGTAGTGTTACGGAGAAGATTGTTCTAGATATGAAAAACCCAATTTCTACGGTAATTACCTAGTTCGATTGATTATAATTATAGAAAATGAAAAATGGACTGTATAAAAAAACTCTGCAAATTCTTGACACAACGGTTCATTATCTTCTTTGTACAGATCACCCTTCTGTCTAGATCACTAGGTCTAAATGTCTAGATCCTAAATCGATACCTTACTTCACAAAGGGAATATGTCCTTAATAATTTATGATGGACATATTCCCTTTGTGAATTAAGGTATCGAAATGTTAGATCAATTATTATTATCAATTATCACTAATTATTAACAATTTTATCAAGTACCTAGTGAAAATGATTATAATTTATTGTTAGGTATTAATAATTCGTATTTACTATTAATAATAATAATTATTAATTATGATTAATTAATACGATATAATTCTGGGGTTTTTAATACTACATCGGTAATAATTTTTCTATAAAAGAAGTACCTACGAACAAACATTCGCTCGTGCGTCATAGGCTCTGACGTACTTGTTGGCCTCCTGCTAGCCGTCTTACGTCATACGCTCGTGCGTCATAGGCTCTGACGCACTTGTTGGTCTCCTGCCAGCCGTCTTACGTCATACGCTCGTGCGTCATAGGCTCTGACGCACTTGTTGGTCTCCTGCCAGCCGTCTTACGTCATACGCTCGTGCGTCATAGGCTCTGACGTACTTGTTGGCCACCTGCCAGCCGTCTTACGTCATACGCTCGTGCGTCATAGACTCTGATGTACTTGTTGGCCTCCTGCTAGCCGTCTTACGTCATACGCTCGTGCGTCATAGGCTCTGACGTACTTGTTGGCCACCTGCCAGCCGTCTTACGTCATACGCTCGTGCGTCATAGGCTCTGACGTACTTGTTGGCCTCCTGCTAGCCGTCTTACGTCATACGCTCGTGCGTCATAGGCTCTGACGCACTTGTTGGTCTCCTGCCAGCCGTCTTACGTCATACGCTCGTGCGTCATAGGCTCTGACGCACTTGTTGGTCTCCTGCCAGCCGTCTTACGTCATACGCTCGTGCGTCATAGGCTCTGACGTACTTGTTGGCCACCTGCCAGCCGTCTTACGTCATACGCTCGTGCGTCATAGGCTCTGACGTACTTGTTGGCCTCCTGCTAGCCGTCTTACGTCATACGCTCGTGCGTCATAGGCTCTGACGCACTTGTTGGTCTCCTGCCAGCCGTCTTACGTCATACGCTCGTGCGTCATAGGCTCTGACGTACTTGTTGGCCACCTGCTAGCCGTCTTACGTCATACGCTCGTGCGTCATAGACTCTGACGCACTAGTTATGCTGCCAGCCGTCTTACGTCATACGCTCGTGCGTCATAGGCTCTGACGCAATATTTGGCCTCCTGCCAGCCGTCTAACGTTATACGCTCGTGCGTCATAGGCTCTGACGTACTTGTTGGCCTCCTGCCAGCCGTCTTACGTCATACGCTCGTGCGTCTTAGGCTCTGACGTAATGGCCCGCCGGTCGCTTGTGTTCTGACGTGATCTGAGGGAAAGGGTGAATCAAGGGAACAAATTTTTCCCGTTTCAGTTTATGTGCCAAAGCAAAGACATGAAAATGTCAAAAAAATGTGTAAATAGGTACCTAAGCCCAACTGTAATGTCAATTTTCTGACAATGAGTTTTCGACTATAGTTTTCAAACCTTTTTACTTAAGTACTTATTGCAATTTGAGACTGATAATGAGCTGTTTGCAAATAAAAAGTCTGATAACTACTTTATTACATCTTATTAATCTATTTTCAAGTTCCGATTCACAGTTGAATGTATTTTATTTAGATGTCGTAAAATTCGAAAACGATGGAATGACGAAACCTGTCGACTACTGACTCAAGTGATACTGTCGACTTCTAACACATGTAGGTCGACTACTAGTGCAAAACCATGTCGACTACTGAAGAAAATGTTGGTCACTGGTATCGACTACAGTAGTAACTACCTAGAGCATTGGGATTTTTTACAAAACTTGTTTTTCCCTTTTCAAACCATGTTGAATAATATTTCCCGCTGCCAGGTCTTTTAGGGAAGGATCTCGGGTACACAATGAACAGGTTTGCAATGAGAAAAAAACCGAGTGAATATTGAAATGTCATCCATTTCTGACCTATATTTAAAATTTCAAGTATCGAGCTCATCATCAAAATTTAATTTGTTTAAACAAATAGGTATTATTTAAACAATTTTACAGACAAGAAACCGAGTGAATATTGCATTGTGATCCAGTTCTGACCTATTTTTAAAATTTCAAGTCAATAGCTCAGCATCAAAATTTAATTTGTATTATTACAAAAAGGTATTATTTAAACAATTTTACAGATGAGAAACCGAGTGAATATTGCAATGTGGTCTATCCCCGACTGACGGTTAAAATGTCTAGACTGTAGTTTACCTGGAAGATGAAACACTAGGTCTAAATGTCTAGATCCTAAATGTTAGATTAAGTATTATTATCAATTTTATCAAGTACCTAGTGAAAATTATTATAATTTATTGTTAGGTATTAATAATTTGTATTTATTATTAATAATTGTTATTATTAATTATGATTAATTAATACGATATAATTCTGGGGTTTTTAATACTACGTCGGTAATAAAAATTATTTTTCTATAAAAGAAGTAGGTACCTACCAACAAACATTCGAAATTACCTTCATTTCCGTAGCACGAAACGCACCTCAGAACAACAAACTCGACATCAGTTAAGCCATATGATGTTCCAAAGAGCTTGTTAGTATGAAAATGGACCTGTATTTCAACAGTTTGAGTCACGATCGTGTTGTGAGGCACAATCTTTGAGCCGTCATTGTGAACGAACGGCTGGTCGTACACAGCTGCAGATGGTCTTAAAAAATTCTACGGAACAAACTCTATCTAAATATGAAATAAAAAACATACCGTTCTATATGAATTTTTCGAGATATGAGATTTTCAAATTTTCAAAATTCGTTTTGAACCCCTTCCCCTTGACCTAGGGTTATGAAAAGTTTCGAGGACCATTGTGGGGTTGGTCGAAACCCATAAAAAAAATTTCGTAATTTTAACTCAACGCTAACTGGGCAAAGTGGCGCGGACGGCGTACGGCGTACGGCGGACGGACGGATTTTTTTTTATTCGATTTTCTGAATCTACGTATCTTGAAACGTAAACCAACAAATTTTGAGGGGGGGTTAAAATTTTTTTTTCTTTGGGCGATTCCAATGGTTCATTATCGAAGATAATAAACCAAAATGAAAATGAAAAAGGAGCTCCTGAACAAGAAATGTTATCATATAATGATGAGAATGAAATAATAGTGCCTTCGCGCATAAAAATAAAATGAATGGATTTCTCTGACCGATTTTGACGAATTTCCAATTCGCTTTTAGCTGGATGTTGAAAATGGTGGAGATGATTAAGATGGTGAAGAAAATGAAGGTTTCGCAGAAAAATAAAGGGGTTCCCGTGCTGGTTGGTCGTCGTAATTGTTGGTTCCCGATCGGAGGATAGGATTCATGGATTCCGTCTTCTTGAGGGGATCCACCAGTCGGAGGGAAGGGAGGAAGTAATCGTAGGTACTTTCATATCGCTCTTCAGACTTTCCGCAGTACACGTGATCCAAATGACATTCACCAATAGACTGACCAGTAGGGATGGGAATCGATTTCAGATTTTTAAAAATTGTGATTCGATTTTCCCTGAAAAAATTGTGAAAATTATTTTTTTTTCCTAAATTATTTCTGTGCAGAAATTGTGAAAATGATTTTTTTCATGGGGTCATCCTATCTATCTACCCAAGGTGGATCTATCCACCTTTTACCTACCATCCTCTTATCATCTATTATTGATTTCTATCATGGTTTGTCCGGACAATGAAACTACAGACCTACTGCTCTGCTAACTGCGGCCACATCCGTTCCCTCGGAAAGTCTCTTTTTCAAGGCAGGGAAGATAGTTTCTCCCTCACGTAAGCAGTTTGGTGGGAAGCTGGTTTCGGAACTGATTCTTCTTCAGCGTGTTGAAGATAAAATGTCGTGATTTTGGCATGGAACATGCTTCAGCCTTGAGCTAACTGGCAAAAACAGTCACATTTTTGGGAGACTGCGATGTGTCACGAAATTTTGCAATGATTTCCACTTACAACTAAGTCGTTGCTACGCTACTTCATCTTCATTATTCGTGTTTGTAGAAAAATCGTTGCAAGGCCCGAAGGACCGAGTTTTTTAAGTGGTTTGTTTTGTGGTAATTTTTCAAGGTTTTTTTTTTTTTATTGTTATGGAATTGGTTTTAGTGTAAGATTTGATCGATTTTAATTGAAAAAAACTTTCAAAACATCAAATTTCGAGTTTTTAGGTATAAATTTAGGTTCAATTGCTGACATCACTCTTCTACTCAAGCTGGTCAATAACCAGCTTGACTGTCCAGTCCTGCTCTCTTTGATTGGTCTCCGGGTGCCTCGTGTGTCTTCTCAACTCTTCCATGTTCCCTTCGCATCAACAAATTACATAAGAGAAAGAAACAGCCCTCTGCAGCGGCTTCCTCGCTCCGCTAATGTTCTGATAAATTTCCACCCCGAACTTGACTTTTTTCACCACTCCCTCCCCTCTCTCAGAAAGCTGTAGGTACTTTTTCATTTATTATCTTATTGTGTATTTCCTTTAATTTTTTTTTTCTCTAATTTGTTTTGTAACCAATATTTTCAAGTGAACTGTCATTGATACTGTTGTATGTGTAATTGGGCTTGCCCGTATATAAATAAATAAATAAATAGACATTAAATATAAACAAAGTGTATCACAGGAGCGTAGCGTGGCTCTGGAATGGAGGGTACCGCACTCCAACCCCCCCCCCCCCCCCCCACAAATATCCCAAGTCTTCTACTGAATTTACCTACGCACATTATTCACTTCAACCAAGACAGAAAAGTAAAGCAGTTCTTAGCAAGCTATTTGCTTGAGGGAATTGTACAGTGTTATTATATTAGCCTTCAAACATTAGTTAGAAAATGAGTTTTGCTAACCTGAAAACTTCGGGTAAAACCCATGGCATGTCAGCAAGATACAAAACTAGTTCATGAATTTCTTTACCAACAAAATCCTCGTCTTTGTAAAGGATTGTTAATTCGTTTCTTAGCTGAATAGAGTCGAATCTTTTGTAGGTTGAAACAAGGCGATTGAGAGCATCTTGCGGAAAACTATTTTGGTACATTCCAAATTTGCGTGTGTACTCACGATAACGTTCTTTTACGACTGCCGACAGGTTTGGAAGAGGGGAAGTTGAACGGCCCAACCTGATGATCTCACATTTCTGTACAAAATTACGTGAACTAAACGATCGACTTACGATCAACTTACATTCGAGGAACAATTCACGCAACAGCTATCCATTTTCGAAGCTGAAAGCAGCAAAAAACAAGTTGACACTCAAGAAAACGATGGAGTGAAACAAAAACGAACAAATCGGCTCCCAAACAAATCGATTATACCTACCAGCTTCGATAACATCGGCGTGATCACGACAGCCACCGCACAAAACTTGCGGTGACTCGGTGACTTGTCTACCACTAGAAACTACACACACACACACCGAACCATCATTGTGAAGACGAGGAGACACACGGGCTCGGCCAATGACCTGTTTTCACCGCAATGGAAGTGCGGTGACCAACCATCATTCCATGCGTCATTTCTGCTTCAATGGATACTACTCTTATCACCTCTATCGATCAGTTTGTAGTATCGATTCAGACAAAGAAGTCATCGATCTCTGATTTGAACCTACTACGAAGAATCGATGAAACTGGTTTCTAATCGATTCCATCAAAATGCGCCCAAATTCAGCTTTTCGGATTTTTATTCTTTGTGTAGGTACCTTTTTTCTTCTTTTCGTCAGGGGTACCGCCGCTACCCGCGGTACCCCTGAATCTACGCGCCTGGTGTATCACTTTTGGAGCGTACACGAGTAGAATCGGATTGTCTTGTAACTGCGAGGATTTCCAACACTCGGCTGTCCCTCAACATCAAAGATCGGAGATGTCTTTCTTGTTGGCTCGACCGGGACGTCGGAGTTCGTGAGGTAAAAGCGAATTACGGGACGGGGCGGCGACGATGAGGCGGGACGGTACGGGATGGTTTGAATTGGGACGAAGGAAAGGTGAGGTGGATGACGGGACGGGGAAGGAGGTGGGTGATAACTGTTCCCATTCCTTCCTCGCTATTCATTATTCATATCTGGCGAGTAATCAGTTTCGTACAAAGCTCATGCCACTCAGTTTCAAACCCTCTTTCCGGTCTCTCTCTCTCCCCCCCCCCTTCACTCCCTCACACGACCCATCACCGCCGGTTCCCCCCACTACCGCCGCACTCAGTCTCTTTCACTTGGTCATTCCCCACTCCACCGCTTCCACCGCTCCAATCCCTTCAGCCTTTTCTGGGTTAACACCATAAATTAGATAGAGGTTGACCCTGAAATTACTCGCTGGGCACCATACCCCTCCCCTCCCCGCAATCCCGACCCGCTTCACAGCCAGCCAATCGTCTACCTCACCTTCCTTACCTCACTCTCACAACCCTCAATTTTCGCGCCAAACATCGAGCCGTTTCTCACTCCAACCAGTGACGCGCACGATTCTCTTCTTGCTTACAGTGATTGGGCCGTACGAATAAATCTGACGCAAAACCTGTTTCTTTCTAGCGACTTTTTGAAGAAAACGAAACTGTTGTTCTCGGTCCAAAATTTTTAAAACTTGAATTTTCGAAAAGTGTCTTTTCAAAATAGGTACTCAAAAGTCTCTAGTAGGGTATGAAAGTTAAACATGCAAAAAGAAAAACTCAAAATTTGATACAGCAATTTCGGCAAACGCCTTCGTCAGAGTAGAAATTGTAGACTGTTGAAGTGGTTGTCTTCGTGATGGCATGATGGTATGGCGGTGGGTTGCCATTATAGACGGCCAGCACTCAATAATACTCGTCTCAAAGGGTACTCTGACAAAATATTGAAAAAAAAAAAAAAAAAATTGTGGTTGGAGGTGTGTGGGGAGTTCATAGAAAAGTGGAGTGAGCTAGGAGACAAAGAAAAAACTGAAAAAAGTAAGACGCTATTTTTTACTAAACTTTTTTATTAAACATTGTAAAGTGCATTCCTGCGATTTGGCTTTAACTAGTTATTAGTGCAGAAGGAGAGAGTTATAATAGACTAATTAGAACAGAGTAATTTGAACAACGTACGTAAACATAATTATTTGAAAAGTTATTACAAAAATATGTGCATTCATGCAAAAAGCATGTTTAAAACAACACAGTTAATAAATTAAATTAAATTTTATCAAATTGCCATGGAACACAACCCTGAGGTGAAGTGAAATAATCTGCAAAATCGTCTCTGAGCTTTGTACCCCTTGTCCCAATATTGTCAATATCACACAATGGACATTCATACAACGTGTCTTCGAAATGAACGCCATCTCGTTTTCGAACATAATTATAGAGGATGCAACATGCTTTTATGATACTGTCACAAAATTCTACATTCGTGTTAATTGGCCTATGGAATATGCGCCATTTGTTTGCTAAAATACCAAAGGAGCATTCCACCGTTCTTCGTGCTCTTGTTAGTCTGTAGTTGAAGATGCGCTGTTTTAATGACAAATTTTTGTTAGGATACGGTCTCATTACATGCTCTGAGAGAGCAAAGGCTTTCTCCTATTAGTACGAATGGCATTGCTCTCCCATTTTCGTCATTGGGAAGAGGTGTGGGTCCAAGAAAATTTAAATTATTTCCTTATTAGTGAGGACGTTGGCGCTCAAAAAGTGAACTTTTAAGTCGTCTCGGATAATTTTCGACTAGTTATTCAGATTCTCATCAAAAATTACGCGGAAGCCCACTTCTAAACCTTCAATAAACTGTATTTTTTAAGGAATTGAAAAGGAAGTTGTGATATTATCTGATAATTTTTTGCACAACTTGAATAGGTTTCTCCGTCGACGGGAGTGAACCGAAGTTGATGAATTTATTGGACTTCTCCGTCGCATTCAATTTATCGAGTTAAGCAATAATTGTTGAAGTGGAAGTGATGATCGATAATTTTATTCGTAGGCCTTTCGCTCGTAGTAGAGGAGAACGAGGGGAGGGGGAGGGGCTATGTTCAATGTTGTACGACTGTAAAACTGAAAAGGGGTGACGTGGAGTCGGGAGAGGGGACGATTAATCTAAGTTGGATCAATCAGAGACGCTGACTAAAGCAGATTCCTCCCTCCCCGCCGTCCCAGACCTGACAGAACTTGTCGAGGGAGAGTTTTCAAGGGCTCCGAAAGGCCGGGAGGACGCTTGAAAAGGGAAAAGGGTTGTTTTCAAGGAGACTCCGGGAGCCCTAAAGACGGGAGTGGAGTTTTGATGAAGTGCTTCAGTACAAGGGAGGTGGATGGAAGTTCTCCCATCGCACACATCTCCCCTCGCACTATATACAACTTTTTCTTTTTCCCTTATATTTCTGTGTTTTTCCCACCCCTCAGTAAGACGATTTCCGCTCAAACATCGACATTCAACTCGAAATCTGCATCATATGAAAGATATATCCGGATAAACAAATATTGTGAATAGGCGCATAAAAAAGGGGAAAGAACACACCCGGAAGGAACCTGAAGTTGACTGAACGTCTCAAACAAAACGGTATGGTGATACAAATAAGAACGACAGATCAATTTTGAAAATTGAACAAATACTTGTACGCGTAAATTATTGTATACAAATACAAGCGCTGCTCAAACAGACCGTTATTCCTTTCATACTGGGGCAATAAAGGGGTTATCACAACAGGCCGTTGCCCCTTCGGTCGTCTCACAGATCTGGTGATTTGTACGAATAGTCGGACAGTGTATTTCCATGTCGTCGAATAATTCCACGTCGGTTCAGAATCTGTATTCAATCTAATAATTATAATTTTCATTCCAATACAACTGGGCAAAGACAGAAAAAGCGGCGATGTCATATGTTTTTCCACAAATTTGACGACGAATATGACCGCCATATTCGAAATGTCAAAAATCGAGGATAACATCCTCCTAGAAGTAGTTGTTCCGAATCTGACTCAATCATCATAATTTTTTATTTATGACTGGGCAAAGTCTCGATTTTCATTATATCCCGAAATTGAAATTTTAAAATTTGGCGATATAATCCTCCTAGCTATTCCTCACCGTAATCGATTCCCGTTTCCAGAAATCCAGAATTATGAGATTTTCTAATTATGAGATTTTCTAAACTATAGCGATATAATTATAGCGATATAATCCTCCTAGCTATTCCTCACCGTAATCGATTCCCGTTTCCAGAAATCCAGAATTATGAGATTTTCTAAACTGGAGTTTCGAATATGAATTCGTACACAACTTCAGGGTTGAATAGTTTAGGGGTGCGGTTTGCTCAATTAAGCATTTTTCTCAAATTGTAATTCCATGGAATCATGGATCGAGAAACCCTGAATAGATGAGTAAATTATGAAATCTATTTCATATATTCAACTCAACCTTCACATATTTTCAAGGAAAAAAAACCTACTTTTCAAGAACTATTTTTTTGCTCGAGCTCATGATGAGTGGGGGGGGGGGGGGGGGGGAGGGGGCGCGCGCGATTCGCCTAGGTTTGCTTGATAGGGGGAAAAAGGGGGGTCAGAAAGGGAAAAATTCCAAGTACGTAATACATGGAAAGCCCCTGAAGTGCAATTTCATGTGAAATCAAAATTACTTCCAGTAGCTGGGAAAGATTAAAAATATTTTTACTATCTGCTAGTGGAATGACGCAGTGAGTACATCAGACGACTCAATTGATCGCTGCTATTGAACTAGCAACGACCAAACTCGCCAAACTGCCGTCCAAAATTAAAACGTCCTATCTACAGTAAATTTTACTGTCGATAGGACGTTTTAACTTAGGACGGCAGTATTATATCCCCTTATAATTAATTTTTGGGAGAGGGGCCCTTGAGGTCTACCGTCACACTCTATTTCTACACCACCATAATTATATATCGGATTTGATCCATTATGCAGATTAGGGAGGAAGGAAATGAAATGAAAACAAGGCATTTAGAGCACAGCGATAGTAAAGATTGGTATATTGAACAACTGCACTCTTCGAAAGGCACTACTCGAATCTGTCCCAGAAGGGGACCCTTCCTCAACTACTTGCTCCGCCTGTCATAAAACCAACTGGATAGTTTGGCGAGGAGGGGGGTGTTCCCTTTCCATCGTACTGGGGGCGTGTACCCGTTCCATCTCCTCAGGGGCATCAAATGTCAAGCATTTAATTAAAATGGGCTCATTAGGTTGGTAGATACCGATACGGCCAACCTGACCTCGAGCGGTCCCTGCGAGAAGTAGTGAAAAATTTTCAAAATTCACAATTTTGTGTCACAAAAATCCTATGTTGGTTCGGACGCGCGAGCAAAAACATATGAGGTTTATGAAGCGCCTACCCGAACTCGTGAGTTGACCGCGTCCCTAACAATGTTGGTTTTTGGACCTATGGAGACTCTACGTTAATTTCACAATGTATTGATTTATCAATTTTGGTTTGGTTTGCAATCATGACTCTATGGCAGTGGGAAACCTTTGCAGAACCCGTGACCAGCGAAAAGGCTTTGACAGCCACGCATAGCCCCGTGTAACCGCCAGGATGAAAACCCTCTGCAAGGCAATGTAATTAGTGCCTTGTATGCAAGCAAAAATAGTTTTCCTAAGGCGGAGATATTTAAATACTTCAAATCGACACGCTCACATATGCGTTATACAAAGTATTCATTGCGCTTACAAGCTAGAATTACACTATATAAAATAACATTTTACATACACCTTATGTAAACCTGGTGATCGCCGTAAAGTATCACCCTTTTGTTTTCTATTTGTTTACAATATGCCATAAATAAAAACCGATGATTCGGCGTCAAGATGACTCGATATAATATTTACATCGATACAATATTTAAATTGGGTAAACAAAGATATAAAAACTATTATTTACAAAATATTTACAATGTTGGATGTAAATTTGTATACTATGTACAGGTTCTAATACATCATCATAATTTCATTCGTTTAGAAATCACTTAGTGTACCCTTATCGGGAAGATCCTCCTGTAACAGATTCAAAGGATTAGAAATCATCATATTGACATATTTTTCCCATGGAAAAATAACGATTGCAGGTGCCCTGTCTGAGGGCCTACTGCACAAAAGAGAAGGACGAAAAAGGAGGTCGTAAACTCGCTATTAGAAAAACACCTGGTCACTTGAAGGGGTGATTTTTTTTGGGTTTGGAAAGTTGAGTTGAAGCAACTCAACAATGCGTTTCGAGTTTTGCAAGTTGATACCTGCCTAGACCATCTGCTTGTTGTGGACACCGACCTTCTAGGAAAAGAGTTACAGGAAAGTTTTATTGCCAGGTTTTAACTGCCGATGGCCCTTTTGTCGCCACTTGCCTGTTTCGACCTTTTTTTTTTTTTTTTTTTTTTTTTTTTTTTTTTTTTTTTTTTCCAAAAACGGAAGTTACTCTGGTTTCGCCAAGGAACTCACAAACACGTGTTTTAGAAAAATAAGAATCTCAATATTCAAGCCAATATTCAAGTATTCCCTTTTTTCGACAGTCAAGCTATAATAGTTGTTGTTCATTTGTGGTTGAGTATTTCAAAATAAATTTTGTGCAAAGAGTGCAAAGAGAATTATTTATTTCGTGTGATTTGCCTCAGGGTAGTCCTGAAAATATTGAATTCAGATTAGACGCGTGCGAACACTGCGTCGGCTTGAAAAACGTGTCAAAATTGACAAAAAAATTTTCTTCTGGTTAGGACATGAATTCCACTAGGATAAGTTGAACAACAAGCGAAGACCAGTTTTGAAACCAACGTTCACATTTTATTGAGAGGGAAAAACCTCATAGAAAATTCTATGCAGCGATTTTGTTCAATCTCTTATCGAGAGATGAATGATTTCTGAAACTCACATGAATAGAGAGCATAATTTAATTTCGAATGTTCGAACATTTTGTTATTGTCGATATATCCGACTGAAAATCATTCTTTTATTCACTGACATTAAGCGAGGATGACCCTCAAAGTTCTTAAGTTTTCTTGCATTAAGGGAGAGACCAAGATCGTACGCCCGTTTGGAGATCACGCTGGATAAGCTCAACATGATTACCGTACAGAAAACGATCAAGAGATGATGGCGTAGCGCTCCGTCAACATCATATGTCTATAATTCGATGTTCGTGCAAGAGACTGAATCTAACAATCATTCATTACTTTTAAAGTTCATAAATTCAGATAATTTATTTTGTGAAATCGTTAAGTTAAAAAAATCGTTTGGTTTCGTTCTCAACGAGAAATTGGTCCTTATTATGGCTTGTCCTATGATAATGAACCTTCAAAATTTGTTCAATTATCTTCTTCGGAATGTGACTGACAATCATTTTCACTATCAAAGAGCTGTGGCAAGAGAGATCTATCCATTGACAATTTACGCACACGTTCATGAGGATATTTAACCTGCCGATTAGAGACTAAATTTTCTATGATTTGGTAGTACTTGAATAATTGTGTAAGTCCCTTTGAATTTTAGGGGACTTTTCTCATTAATCCTGGGCTCTATTTGTCGAACCACAAGATCGCCAACCTGATAGAGATTTATTTTTTTTTTTGCTTCCAGTTAAAGCTCAAGTGGTGAAAATGAAGCGATGCGATTTGTAGTTGAATTAAAAATCAACTGCAATTGGGATGCTAATATTCTCAACGATTGTTGTTTAATTGACTGGGCCATTGTCGTTAAATTTGTGATTGAACTCATAAAACGTTCTACCTGCGCGTTTCCGCGACTTGCACCAGTTGCAATCGGATGCATTTTTTTTTTTTTTTTTTTTTTTTCGAATGTTGATTGCAAAAATCGGTAAACAATTTTAAAGTAAACGCAGTTCCTTGATCAAACACCAGACGTGTTGGCGGGCCCAAAAATATCAGCGTAATTTGAAAAGAAAAATACAGCAATTTGTTGAATTAACAATAGTCGTCATTCATCGTGACGCATAAGAAACAAAAATCATTGTTATTCAATTCAACGTTTTCCAGATCGTTTTCCTGTGGAAATAAGAAGTATTAATAAAATAATTGCATAAAAAAAATTGCATAGTAAAATCGGTGATGCACAGGAGAAAAAATAATTTTTGTCAGTATGAGTGGAGGTGTAAATTGAAATAAAAATTAAAAGAAAAATGAGGTCCACTCGGCTATTCTGACAACAACAAGTCTCCTGTTTTCTGTAAATGCGTCATAGTTCGTTTTGAGCAGATCAAGTAGGCAAGTATCCGCCATTGGGTTTTGATTTGATTTTTGAGATAGAACATTCTCCACCACTCTTCTTTTGTGTACGTACTGGGATTTCACCGGACTTAGACCAACGGTGAAATGATGCATAATTTGCCGGACTTAGACCAACGGCGTAGCTGTCGGATCTTAGACCAACGACAGACTACAAAAATTAATAATTAAATCGCTACCGGACTTAGACCAACGGTAGAATGTATGCATCATTTGCCGGGCTCAAACCAACGGCGTAGCTATCGGACTTAGACCAACGATAGACTACAAAATTTAATAATAAAATTTGCTACCGGACTTAGACCAACGGTAGAATGTATTCATCATTTTGCCGGACTTAGACCAACGGCATTAGATGGAAAATTGGCATATGCTCAAGATGGGGGAACACCATCTAGAACTCCACAAAAGATTTTGGGTCCGATATAGCGGCATATGCCATGAGCACCATAAGGAAAATTCAAATCTCCATGGTATTGTTGACTGCTCATGTGCTCCACAAAATACTTTTGGGTCCATATACAACGAAAGCTTCACATAGGGACAACATCCAGAAAAAGACCTAGTGTCTTATTCCAGTTCGTATCCGAATGATGTTGCTACCACATCTGGAGGTGAATGAGAATTATTTTCTGGGTGAAAAGTAAAAAAATCTTGGTTAGGGATATAGGTAAGGGAGAAAAAAAATAAATAAAATAACACCACAGAGTTCTCTAGTTCACCTCGGAACAGTGGCCACTATAGGTCCATAGGACCAGGATGGACTTCTCCGCCAAAATTGAAGAATCGGAGAAACTAAGACACATGAGCTAAATTCAGCTCCAGCATGAGATTTCCGAATACTTCCACTCTGTTGCAGAGAAGGGAACGCTATGGCTGCAGTCCATAGCGGTCCAAACCAAAATGTACAAGAAAGAAGGTGGAGATGTTATTATAAAAAAATCAGCAAGACGTTGTGGTAACAAGTCAAAATCTTGAGTTATTTTTCGAACTCTTTCGGGTGAGTATTTTACTCTCCTTGTATTATTAATGTTCTCAAGCAAGTACCTGTCTCCAGGTAAAATTTCTACAACTCGATACATTCCTTTGAATTTATCTGACGTTTTCTGGGATGCACGAGGCTCAATCATTCGTACGCACAAATCCCCTAGCACAAGCGGGGTAATTTTGGCTTTCATAATAATAATAATAATAATAAAAACCTTTATTGTGTAAAGACAGTCTGTTGTCCATATAATACACACATAAACAACTAAAATATGAAGGTATTTATGCCTTCCAAGCGTTTCAATTTGTACTCGGCCGCTCTGTCAAATCGAGTTTTCGCTTCAGTCCTCAACTCGGATAAATTTGAGCGGGTAGGAGACGAGATATCGTCTCTTACTAGGATTGAACCAGGAATGTGCGGTTTACGTCCAGTTAACAATTCAAGGGAAGATGTAGCAGTTACTCTATGAATAGTTGAATTTAGACAAAGCTGAATTTTGGTGTCAACTGTTTGATTGATTGCTTTTTGATGTGTAATGCTACTCTAACTAAATTTGTTATTGGTGACATCACACGTTCCACTAGCGAATTCGCTCGTGGTGCATCTGTGGCGATGCCATGGGTTTCAATGTCATTTTGTGAACAAAAATTCAAAATTTCAGTGGCAGTGAAAGAAGTCCCTTACAGCTAACCTATCATTTGGGTCTTCTATAAACAATTCGCTCTGGATTAAAAGGATTAATATGACATTTTGCGGTAGAAATTGGCCTTCTAGGTAAACCTCTTGTGAAACTATCTGAATATTTATTTAAAATATTTTTCAACCGATCCATATCATCGTCCTTTTTAAAGGAAAATTAGTAAATTACTAGTTCACTCTTATCAAAATTATTGCCATCCGATTTATTGTTCAAATCGGTTCATTCTTATTAAATATTTTTCTTTACGTTCCCGCACCTTTTCCTTGTCAGGAGAAATTTTTTTTTTTTTTTTTTTTTTTTTTGCAACCTCATATCGATCTTTTAAAACCGTAATGGTAATTAAAAGTACAACTGGTACGTCAATTCCTTCCAAAATCAACATTACCGAAATTTGTTTATGTACCAGAATTTTACCAAAATCTATTCCTGTTAGGTTGATAGGATTATTAAAATTTCGACCAGAAAATTGAGGCAATAAATTCTTCAGATAATAAGGAAACTTCACTTCCACTGTCAAAAACATGAGTAAATGTTTTACCTTAACGAACGAAGTTCCCAGCGGTTTGCCAAAGATTGGTTAAAGAAGAGGATTCCGGTAGTTTCAATCTCTTCTGAGGCTTTTGAGAAAAAGCCCAACGTAGAATAGCTCTTTCGAAAACATTCCTCAAAGGTGCCATCGGGAACTGCCGGCGTCGGTGTTGGCGTCTTTGTCCGAGCCCGCACATGTGGTCTTTCCAGTCGTTCATACTGACTATTTCCGACACACGCGAACGCGATAGTAACGAAAGACTTAATAGAGATGGAAGATTAGCCGGAGGAACTTGAGACGTAGAAATTATTGAAATATAGTAAGAAGATAAAGAAATTGAAGAGGTAAATAAAAGAGAATAAAGAAAGATATGAATAAAAATAAAAATAGAGGGGTAGAGTACAATCCCACTTCTGATATCGGATTTGATCCATTATGCAGATTAGGGAGGAAGGAAATGAAATGAAAACAAGGCATTTAGAGCACAGCGATAGTAAAGATTGGTATATTGAACAACTGCACTCTTCGAAAGGCACTACTCGAATCTGTCCCAGAAGGGGACCCTTCCTCAACTACTTGCTCCGCCTGTCATAAAACCAACTGGATAGTTTGGCGAGGAGGGGGGTGTTCCCTTTCCATCGTACTGGGGGCGTGTACCCGTTCCATCTCCTCAGGGGCATCAAATGTCAAGCATTTAATTAAAATGGGCTCATTAGGTTGGTAGATACCGATATATATGTTAGCAAATCAACATTTCATCATACTCCATTTGTTGATGGCTTTCCAGGAGGATTCCCAAATGGGCCTCTTTGCCTAAAACCATTACAGGATGACGTGGACCTTTATAATGGCTCATTATCCCTTCTATCTACGTTCTAGTCAATTGAAGTACCTAGTTCAAAGCTGTCAATACCTGGCGAACGCCACAATGAAGTCTTTCGATCTAGATTGATTGTCACCTGAGGTTGTGCAGATAAATTCTTTACTGAACCACAACCTCTGACACTGTGACACAATGACTAATTGTACAACAGACTGAAACTTATCGTGTCAAGCTAAAACTATTGAAGAATTTGTTGATTGTGCAGGTCTCGTTTTCAGTTGTTCGTTGATAGTAACTAATTGTTAATTTTGAGTTCGGTAGAAGCTAACTGGAAGTACCTGAAGGGTTGCTTTGACTATGAGGCCGTTTCGAGTGCAGAAACCGTTGCCTGAGGACAAGATCGCCAACCTGCCTCCCACCGTCGAGGCTGCTGCAATCCGAACTCCTTTCCCCCAAGTTTCCATCTCCCAGTTTAATCCAGTTAAGGTCAGTTTTGTTTTACTAGTTAAAGGGCCTCCCGCCCAAGTTGCACCCGAAGCGGTTTCCTTGAATATTTCCACTCGGATCCGACTTCCGCGATGCTGTGAATCACCCGGAGTTGCCAATGCTCACCGCAATTGCTTCGCTCACACAAGAAAGTTTGAATCACTGCGAAGTTGGTGGGAGTGAGCACCGCGACCTCGGGGAAACTCGCCTTTCAATCCGCAATACCGTCGGAAATGTGCACAACATAATTTCCCGTTCCGCGTCCCGAGGGGCCCTTACTCGGATTTCACTAACTACAACTAACAATGAATTACACCACTAAATGTCCATAAAATTATCACAAATCACAAAGTTCGCCCGTCTCGGTTTTATATGAAGTCTGTTGTCTGACACTCATGGAATACACGAATATGAAATATTCATATACAATTGCGGCAGCTTCAAGCGCCTGTTGAGGTGATTTCGAGGCATCTTCTCCGTTAATTTCCTGTTAATCGAAGTTTCCACCCATATATAGATATTTATATATTTTTAAAACATATTACGTTCTTAATTAGTATACTGAAATATTCAACTATCTTAAAATATCGCTCATAGGGTGGAACAGTGTCATATCTCCAAATCTAATGTTTCGGGGTTATCGAACTTGGAAAACCATTTCAACTTTGAAATATTCCGCTACAAATTTCACGAAGCCAGTTCTTAAAGCTCAGAAATTTGAGCTTTAAAATATTTATAGAATATACGAAATATTTCAAAGTTGAAATGGTTTTCAAAGTTCGATAACCCCGAATCATCAGATTTGGAGATATGACACTATTGCACCCAATGAGCGATATGTAATTAATGGATTTCAAGGAAGGTCAGACTCGTTTCATTATTTTCTGTTTTACACTGTTCTGCATAAAATACCGTTGTAAGTCCAATAAGAGAAATAACTGGAGTATGAGTAATTAGGTTAAATAATTTGTTTCCGAGTATCTGAACAGATTGTCTTCATTTGTTTGAACAGGTTGTCGTCGGTAACTAACTCAGGGATGGTCTCGTCTTTTTCTGGTGACCTCCACAATTCATGGGTTCCGCTTGTATTCGCCTATAAAGCAATAATTCATATCGAGAAGTGCCTACCAGTGTATGTTCGAAATAGCCTTCTTTCCGTAGACACGAAAGTATCTCAGAACCAGGAATTCGATGTAAAAACTCGTTGTGTTTCTGAGAATGTGTGTGCCTTGAGTTATACCATTGATTCGCGCTCATGTTTACGATATCAACCGAAGATACCATTACTGAGCTAGTTACCGACTCCTCATACTCACAACCCCGTTTATTGTGGGATTTAAAAGGATATTGTTTTCAAAACAGTGATCGATAAATTGATAAAAATGATAAATTGTTGAGAAAACAATAAATGTTAATTAAACATTAAATGATTCCTCAACAATTTTTTATTTTCTGCCTCGATAACTGCTTTGTATACAATATCTTTGTGTATCTCATAACTATACGGTATAATTACTCATAACTATATTGTACTTGTCCTGAAATAGGTCAAGTATCGGCCACCCGTTATTTAGAGGTGGAAATTGACCAATGCTTGAAGTGGGACAGGCATATCAGGACGCTAGTGACGAGACTGCGTAAATTGGTTCATATATGTCGGGAGATGAGGATCTTTCTTGCTAAGGAGGCCATACGAATGTTTTACTTTGCCCTAGTGCAACCTCTGATGACATATATATGTCATATGACATATATATGGGATCTCTGGGGAGGGGGGGGGGTAGTGCAGGTCTCCTGGATTCTGTTTTCGTGGCGCAAAAACTATTACTCAAAGTCTTGCTTAAAAAAAGTACAAGTGCTCAAAAGTCCTTCAGCTCACAGCTCTCAGATGCCCTTCAGCTCTCACACACCCTTCAGCTCAATTGGTTCCTCTCACATCTCCTTCAGCTCACAGCTCTCAGATGCCCTTCAGCTCTCAGACACCCTTCAGCTCAATTGGTTCCTCTCAAAGTCCTTCCTCTCACATCTGATGAATAAAATTATGATAATTAAAATACACAAATCTGTGCGTAGTAAGCAATAATTGCTTACAACTAAACGTTTATTGTCATACCTTGAAGATAGTGTTACCAGAGCGGGGAAAGCAAAGCTTCATAAAATTACCCTTTCGGAAAATATCGCGGCCAGCTAGCTCATGACTATGGATGTGTGAAACTTTACAATGCCTTGCCTGACAGCCTACGCTTAATCTCTTCGCTATCTATATTCAAAAAAGACCTCAAGAATTACAACCAGCAATATCTTACTTGATAAGAAGTCAACTTTTAGTTTTGTTTATTTTTTCTTTTGTCGGGAACAACTAAATTATTTTTGATGCAATTTAACAATTACCCAATTGGGATGTAAATCGTTATTGCAACTCCTCCTCACAGCACAAGTCCAAGACATACGGTGAGGGACAGCATTTGTATTATACATTACTCCTGTCAATTCATTCTGTACATTTCTTCGAATAAATGTATATTAAAAAAAAAAAAATTAGGAGGATGAGATGGTGGAGTCGGTAACCAGCTCAGTAATGGTTTATTATTGAAAATGATAGGTCAAAAGAGCTCTCGTGGGCCGTGAAGGGGCGGTAGGCGCTATACCTGTTGAATGTCATAATGGTGGATAAGAATGAAGTTCTCCTGCTGGTGACCCAAAGGGAGATCTGTTTGGCGTTGATAGAATTCATAGCGGGCGGGATTTGCGAGGAATTCGAAAAACGAAACGACGGTTATTCGACTCATAATTCAATCACTTTCGAAAATCGACAGAAAGACGGTCGCTCCCAAAACTGAGAAGTGGTTTATTTAGTCAAGAGCGATCCTTTGGTGGTGTCGCCAATTACCGCGAGTTAATGAACGGTGAAAGGGCGGAGTAGATCGTGGGGACGGGGGTTTAGAAGGCAAATGAATTACGGGTGAATAGGCGAAAGGCTGAGCCGTCGACAATGTGGTCCAACGGTGGCGTGGTGGAGGGGGTTATTATGATAAACAATAGGCGATGTTTGTGGTTGAGGTGGTGCAGCGCTCTTGAATGGGGTATTTGTGATGGAAGTGGGAAGGAGCAGAGGTTGATCAACGTCCAGGAGTTAATTCGCCAAACATTTAAATTGATTGCACGTTAATCGTTCAAAGTATAACTTGATAGATCACTTTTAGATCCCTTTTTGAGGTTTTTTTTTAACGTTTTGAAGCCAAATATAAACATAAAGTACAGAAATAAAAGTATTGGAAAGTTGAAGTAAAATTATTCACGAGTACAAACTCATGTAGGTAAATAACAAAAACATTTGGCAAATTCTGATTTCCAAAATTTAAAAAAAAATTGCCCGGAGATCAGGAGTTGCATACAAATTAATAATACATAAAACTTATATTACTGATCAAAAAACTACATCAAGTCCTAGAGAAAAAGATTCATAAATAAGCAAATGAATCAATTAAAAAAGTTCAATAATGGAAAAGGAATAAAGAAAATTAAATGCTGCTGCATCAGAAACTCATGAACAATTTTTTTAAATTAGATAAATTTTTTGATAAGCTTAATGTCAGGAGGGCTTAATGAAAAAGTCTGGGACCTAAATAGCATAGGTACGCCTTAGATGAATATTACACTTGGGATAAGAAATCGGTACTATAATACCTGAATGATGTCGAGTAATGTAATGATGTAATCGAGGGATTTTAGAAAGTTGATTTTTAAAGTGGAGTAAATTTGGCGCATAAGTAAGTCGAGGGGTAAGAATTACAGATTTTAAAAACAAAGGTTTGCTAGGGTTCCGATATCCAGATCTAAATATAAGTCGTATATTGACTTTATTGCCACCTCAAATGATCTAAAAGTAGCTCAGAATAGAGTACACGAATGCCGTGTGTGTAGAGTGCATGAAAAGTAATTTTTAGGGAAGATAAGGGAAGAAATTTATTTCAAAATTAAAATTTAAGGATGATGGATTTTGCATTTATTTGATTCATCAAGTGTTGACGTGTTAGCTTTTTGAATTCAGATACAGAGTTAGTTGATTTAATTCCTAATGGCAAATTTTCGAAAACCGAGGGGGCTAGCCAAGGCAACTGTCTAGTGTTGAAGTCATTGTTCGGGGGTGCTATTGATAAAGTACTTTGTAGGTCTTTAATTAGCCGACGCACTTATGCACATATAAATCCAACCTATAAACGTACGTCATTCTTGGATAAAAGCACTTCAAAATCTTCGGAAAGGTTCACTATTCGGGTGCGCCTACACCTATACGTAAGACAGTATTCACAACCGAATTTAGGTTACCAAAACTACTCGTACTCGCGTACGCACCTCCCTAAGTGGGTATAGGTACCATAGGTCAATATGCTATAAACATAAGCATAGAAAACCATACGTAGATTTTTACGGCTAAGCCAGCATCTCAGTAAGACGAAGAGGTGGAAGGTTTTCCTAATTCTTGCTACTAAACTTTGTATGTGTTCCCTCCACTTCATGTGCTGATCAAGCAACAGCCCTAAATATCTGATGGAGGTAACTTTTTCCAGTCTTGCGGGTTGAATCGTTTTATTATTTTTTATTTCAAGGGGAAACAAGTCAGTAACATATCGCATACGGTTCAATGCGTAAACACATGTAACAACGCAGTAACAGCATAATAATTGTAATATATTATATTACAAGCGTAACAATCAAAATGTTTGAAATAACGGTTCAAACCTATCGTTTTAGGCATTTATAAAATATGGAGACCCAATCGAAAGAGCATACCTGAGTGCGAAAACGTCCAATTTTCAAATTTTACAGAATTTACCAACAAACGCGAACAAACTCGCAGGTTAAAACGGTTCGAGGTTCGAACGTTAAAGGCGGTACAAATGTTGAAAGCTACGTAGAGAATATTAGAAATTTTCTCGGAAGAAGTTTTATCTGAATTTGGAAAACTAAAACCTTCAACTTCATGGAAAAGAAATGAATGACGTACACGGTTATTATATTTTCAGTTTTCCGCTGTAATACAACCGTTTTTAATAAGTGAATGAAAATCGCTAAATTTGTATTTAATCAAGTTGCGATGAACGAGGTTCAAACAGAAGAGTGGTATTCCGATAGCATCATGTTCAAAGTTGGAGATGGCGAAGGAAGTTCTGTAAGCCGTAGTTGAAACTGTTATCCGGTATCCAATTTCCCACTCCGACGAACCGCCCCCTTTGAACTAAAACTCTTTAAATCCATGATTTCTCAAGAACCAACCTACTTCATTCCTGATAAGAGTGTTTTTGGACCCATCAAATTCAATGCTGGGGGAAGAAGCTGCATCTGAATTATGCCAATTTCAAATTAAAAAAAAAACTTCTCGGGTTCTTCTTTTAATGAATATGAAAAATAAAAATAGACGAAGTATTTCATGAAAAGAAACACAGAAAACTCGGCTTGACTCTTTGAACAGAAGGTCTCTAGTTAGACTCATTAGTTGCGGGTTCCCTCTACGTACCCTTCCGTCTCTTTTCATTCCTCTCTGCTCACCGCTGTTACAGGGAACCGGAAGCAGAAAGAAAATCAGGATGAGAACGGCTCAGTTGGTTCTCGAGATCAAAAAGAAAAAAAACGGGATGCAATATTTTCGAGGGGCTCCTTATTCCGTGCTCACGTTGGATTTGCGAGGAATTCAAAACCTGAACTGGTTGGAATATGAATGGTATAAGTTTCGTTGAGAATAATGACCACTTGAGTTCCGATATCCGTCCGAGAGGTAAAAATCGAAAGCATCACTAGAGCACTCGAAAAATAGACGAAAAGCACCAAAGATCGATACTCAAATATTCTGAGTGGAAAAATTATGGACAGGCAGGTTATGAATGAATTTGTCGACAAATGACGAACTTAGGTACATCTATTCTCTATTGGAAGGAGAACTTCCAACAATGATCCTGATGGTCGATCTCAAATACAGATGTTCTACGTACGTTCTATCTACACATGAACATTGAACAAGTAAGCGTTTCCGGTGTAAGTGGGTACATGTGAGTAAATCACTGTGCGCGATATTTGATTCGGACAAATATTTGAGATTCAGGCATTCGACCCGATGTACTCGTATGTACAACGAAACGATTACATTTTCAGGTTGTAGGAGTTCCGAAGAGCCCGTTTGTGTGTCAACCCTGCTGTGTATTGAATAAGGGAAACTCTTCGAATTCGCGGCACAACGGTTTTTATCTTCTTTGTGCACATAACTCGTCGGTGTAGATCATTAAGTGAGAGGTTAATTATTATTAGGAATTATCATCATCAATTATTATTATCAAGTACCTAGTGTAAATTATTATTTCATAAATAAGCTTTAGGAGCCACTTAGCTCATCTGGATCCTAGGCAGCGTCAAGTTAAAGGCCTAATGAGGCTACACACCAAATTACAGCTACATACTACGGCGAATAGCATAGAAATTAGCTCTAGGAGCCATTCAGCTGTTCCGGGGCCTGGGCACGTCAGATTAAAGTTATAAGGGTGATTCTCAGAAAAAGCTCCATTTTTGAGGTCAGAATTTCAAAATAGTGGACCTTTTCCAAAACATTTAAAATTTTTTGTGAGTCTTCCTGGAACTATATTGAAGTGTTTGGGACGCAAGCCTGAGCTCAATTCACATTTCCTGACCACAAATTTGAATTTACAAAATTGATAGGGTGGCGGTAATGAGAACTCTATTTTCTTTGAAAGGTGGTAATGAGAAACGGAGGCGGTGATGAGACTATTGGTAGTGGTTTCAGGATTTTTTTTTCTACAATGCAAGACTGTATACCTATAGTGAATATATATATAGTGAAGAACATGGTTCGCAGTTACGGTACACTTCCAAATATATAGAATCACAATTTAGGAGGTAGGTACTGAAAACGAATGAATAAAACACCGAATAGTCTCAATTTAATTAAAATTGACAAGTAGGTATAAAAATTCAGTCTTTAAAATCAGACGACAACAGTATTTTACTTAATAATAATTAATCAATTCCTAATTCCTAATTATTTCATCACAGTTCAGGTCAAAAAGAACCCGAATTTTATCACGCAACTTAGGTTGAACATTTGGTAACCTTCAGTCTCATCATCAAATAAATTAGGAAAAAAACATAGTTTGAATTAGCTAAAAACCATCAGGAAAATCAAAATCACAAAACATTTTAAAACCTGAAATCGAGAATCATTAAGAACGTAGAATGGTTTGAACAGTGTTTGTAGCGCCTAAGACCTACTGGGTTGATTTCAGCACTTGTCCTAGAACTTAATAATTATGTTTAAAAGGTAATAGTTGACTAGAAAAAACTCGAAGGACCACCTCAACTGAGGAAAATTAGATATTAACACTCAAGTAGGTACAAACAACTAATAGGAACTAAGGGTGCTCAGAGAGATTAAAGACACAGATATTGATGAAACACCAACATTCACTGATATTTATTTGCAAATAGGAACTCAGTGCTTTAGGAGAATTATGATAAAGAAGATGAAACCTACAGTGGCCACTGGTAACTTTGAGTCAGAACGTCAATAATGGAGTAGATAGATGTTATAGGAACAGTATGTGCTTATAACTAATAGTGCTTATCTGTTTTGATGACTAGAATGATGATGCTGTGATGACTAGAAAGGTGCAGTCCAGATGGTTGATAGAATTATGTGTAGGTTCTCCAAGGTGATATGGGTAAAGTTTCCAAGTCCCTCAAATAGTTGAAAATTCCACTCAGCTTCGTAGTACCAACGTGTAGGTACGGATAAATATTGCAGGGATGACGATGATGTGATCACAGGTGAAACTGACTAGATGATGGTAACTCGAACTTGGATGAATTTGGATATAGTTATTAGCACATGTAACGTATTTGAAAGCACAATGTTGGAAGTGTAAGATGGCGACGCAATGACTTTTTATGTGAAGACTCCCACCTGTTGCCCCTTCCTCGTGGAAACAGTGATGCTGAGGATTGATGGTTGGGAGATGTTCTCTGATGTCCTTATAAATAGCACAAGATTTAGGTCAAAATAAATATAGCACAATTAAACAATAAGTAATTTACCTAATATTGCACAGAAAATAAATTAATAACAATTATAATAATATCACAGTCCTGTCTTATTGCATCCATGAAGTACTTCCCAGTGTAATTCCTACATGATGATAGTGGTGATAATATTGATAACTGATAAATAGATAACATTGATTAGGAACTTGCGAAGTTTTATACAGGAACTTTAATGTGAACAAATATTGGTGAGGTGCAAAAATGATGTGCTCATGAAAGGAAAAAGGGATTTCGAAGGAAGTAGAAGTGACTTGTAGTTGATGGCTGGTAAGGTTGCGAATTCGAGTAAGTCTGAACATTCTCCCCGGCAATTCGCAACAATAGACATTATGCATGGATGGAATCAAGGTGCAATGGAACAAGCTTGGTTGCAGGTCTCTTGTAAGTACTACTTGCTGTCTTGAGGGTGACAACGCGCACAATACCATCATTACCAGGGTGGACTTCAAGGATTCTTGCCAGAGGCCAATGTGTTGGTGGTGTGTTATCTTCTTGGAGAAGAACAAGCTCTCCTATCTTAATGTTGGGGTTTCGTCTGTCCCACTTCTGGCGCACCTGCAGAGCGCTAACATACTCTGCCATCCATCGTGACCAGAAATGCTGGACACGTTGACGAATAAGCTGCCATCTATTCAAGCGGTTCTCTGGAACATCAGTGAGATCCATCTCAGGTGTTGCTGTAATTGGTTGGCCAATCAGAAAATGACCAGGTGTAAGGGCCTCCATATCCTGTGGGCTGTTGGTGAGAGGTTGTAATGGCCGGGAGTTTAGAATACCTTCTATCTTGGTAAAAACAGTGATGAGCTCAGTCAGGCTGTATGGCTGATTACCAAAGGTCTTGTACAGTAGGTCCTTGGCAACTCTGACAGAGACCTCCCATCCACCACCAAAATGGGGAGATGATGGTGGGTTAAAATCCCACTGCACCCTCAAATGAGCAGTGCCGGATGCAATTGCAGCCTGGTGGTCCTGATTTGTAAACCAGTCAGTGACTTCTTGCAGATAACGTGCAGTACCTCGAAAGTTAGTTCCACCATCTGATAACATTTGATTGGGGAGACCCCGTCGGTTCACAAAACGATCAAAGGCATCAAGAAAGCCTTCCACTGACAATGATGTGGCCACTTCAAGGTGGAGAGCCCTAGATGACATGCACAAGAACAAACAGAGATAAGCCTTTCGAAAGTTGGACCTCCTACCTGACACCTCTCGATATAAAAAAGGACCAGCAAAATCCACACCAGTAACCAAAAATGGTCGAACTCCAGCAAAGCGTGAGGTTGGTAAATTTCCCATGAATGGTATGAGGTTGGATCTGGAAAACCTGGTGCAAATAGGACACTTTCCTCTCAGATGCTTCAAAAGATTCTTAGCTCTAGGTATCCAATATTCCTGTCTTAAGCTAGCGAGTAGAGCTGTCGGGCCTGCATGGTGGTTTAAAATGTGATAATGGTGAACTATTAGGTTGGTATAGTACGATTTTGATGGTAGTAGTATAGGGTGACGCTGATCAGGCGCAAGAGGTGCATTGGCCAAACGCCCTCCAACACGGATGAGTCCCTTGGGATCAATGAATACATCAAGCCTCCGGAGCTCTTGGGGTAGAATATTGAACGAATTTTCTGTATGAACTGCAGGAAATGCTGAATGCTGCAACAGACGAATGTAATGGTGGTTTGCATTTTGAAACTCCAATGCTGAGATTGAGCCAGAAATACGATGATGCTTGAGAAGTTTGGGTATCTTGGTGTTATGGATAAAGCGTTTGATATATGCAATAATTCGAACAAATTTGGTGAAAGATGAGTGCCGACTAGCATATTCAATCAATTCAGGGTTGACAACCACTGTTACAAGTGAAAGGCGGACCTTTTTCAATTCAGGAACCTCCACGCCTGATGCCTCTGCTGAAATTGGCCAATTGCTAATAGGTGACTGACCCCATGAGGGTCCAGACCACCATAATGGGTGCTCCTTTAGGTTGGATGGGAGAACACCTCGAGATCCGACGTCAGCTGGATTGTCACTGCCTCTCACATGGTGCCACCAATCTGGTTGTGTTACACTATGCACTTGCTGTACACGGTTTGATACGAAGGTTTGAAGAAGATGTGGCTGGGTCTTCAACCATGACAGGACAATCATGGAGTCGGTAAAACAGAAAACCTGCTCCACCTGAAGGTCTCTTCTCAAATGATCCAAGGACTTGAGTAGCTGAGCAAGAAGGAGAGCCCCACACAACTCCAGACGGGGAACTGTAATGGTTTTCAAAGGTGCCAGGCGGGTCTTTGACTTTAGCAGGGTGAGTTGGACTTCAACGCCAAGTATAGATCTGAGATAAATCACAGCGCTATAGCCACGTTCTGAGGCATCACAAAAACAGAGAAACTGGTAGGTAGAATCAGTTTTAGGTAGTGCACGAGGTATTTGGATCTTGGATAATTGAGGCAATGCATCTATAAATTGTGACCACAGGGAGCAAATATGAGGAGGCACTTCATCGTCCCAGTCAGATTGACACTGCCAGGTACTTTGAAATATGCATTTAGCATAGAACACAGCTGGAGCAAGGAATCCCAATGGATCAAACAACCTTGCAATGGTGGACAGAATGATACGTTTGGTAAATCCTGACGGGGGCGCTGATACCCCATAAGAGAAACAATCTGAAACAGGGTCCCATCTCATACCAAGGATCTTGGTGACAACTGCTTCCTCCTTACAAAAACTGATACTGTCAACAGCTGAATCATCAGAATTGAACAATGCTGGGCAATTACTGCTCCACTTACTGAGCTCAAAGCCACCCTTTGATAAAAGTACAGTCAACTCCTCTCGAAGCTGCAGTAGGTGATCCACAGAATCAGAGCCGGCCACAATGTCATCCACATATGTGTTACTGGTCAAAATATCAGCTGCTTCAGGATATTGGGCATGATAGTTGATTGCATGTTGTTGTAACACCCTCTGCGCGAGGTACGGTGAACATCGAAGCCCATAAGTTACAGTGTTCAAGGTATAGAAATGGAGAGGCTCACCAGGGTCAAAACGCCAGGCAATCTGCTGGTAGGGTCGATCAGCTGGGTCAACAACGATTTGTCGGAACATTTTGACAATATCACAAGTAAATACATAGGTGTGTAGACGGAAGTTGGACAGAATGACACAGATGTCAATCTGTAACTTTGGACCGGGAAGTAGATGATCGTTTAAGCTGCCAGTGGAGGTAGGGCAACTAGCATCAAAAACAACTCGCAGCTTGCGCTTGTCACCATTAACCTTATAAACAGGATGATGTGGGATAATATAAGAAGGTGATACAGTTGATAAACTCATATGGCCAAGCTGCTCGTATTCAGCAAGAAAGGCTGAATAATCCTTCTGCAGCAGAGGATCCTTAGATAAGCGAGACTCCAATGAGAACAATCGGTTTGACGCCTGACGATGATTTGGCTTGATGTTTGGTGGAAAGGACTTGAAGGGCAATCGGACAACATAACGGCCATCCTCTTGACGATAGTGTGTGGTCTGGAAGTGCTGCTCACACTGGTCATCTGCTTGAGGTGCTGAAGATGGCTCCTCCAACTCCCAAAAACGTTCAATGAGAGGGGCTATATCTCCATGAGCAAGAAGAGAGAGATTGCGATCCGCAGATGATGATGATTTCCTTCCAAATCTGCCAATGACAACAAAACCAAAGACAGTCTGGATGAGCCGAGGGCCGGTATGGTGAATGGTAACTGGTACGCCTGTGATGGTTTCTGGATACAGATCAGCTCCAATAAGAAAGTCGATTGGCCCTGGTTCAGTAAAACGTGGATCGCTCAGGTCATAGGTAAGGTAATCATCCCACATAGCTGAAGTGAGAGGAGACTGAGGTAGGTATGGCGTGATGGAAGGTACTACCACTGCATCTGTCTCAAGGAGATCTGAGGAGTATCGTTGAAAGAGTGAAAGTGTGATCTTGCCCTTGACATTCTGCAAGGGAGAATGATTAACACCAGAGATAGAACCACAAAACTGACGTGTGGATTTGTTCAGTTTCCGAGCACAGCTGGATGTGACAAAGGAATATTGTGAGCCAGGATCCAGAATTCCTCTAAAACGATGAGGTTTGCCTTGGGCATCCCTTAGCTCAGCAACCACTGTCCCCAATAAAACACCCGTTACACTGGAGGTGTTAGCCCCTGCAAAAGAGGTAGAAGATGTTGATGGTGTGGATACTTCAATTCTGCTAGTAGATGGTGCAGAAGATGGAACAGCAGACTTGGATACCTCTCGAGATTTGGATGGAAGGTGCAAGTCTGAGTGGTGTTTGCCACCACACTCCCTGCACTTATAGAGAGAAGTGCATTCCCTGGTGCGATGTTTAGGGTGCAAACAATTCCTACAACCCGGAAATTTGCGGAGCAGCTCCAATCGTTCAACTGGTGTACTAGCGCGGAACTTGGGACATCCAACAATGCTGTGATCCTTACCACAAATGCAACAAGACCTAGGAGTAGCAGCCCTGACTGAATCAGAATCACCAGCAGAATCAGAAGGGGAGTTATGAGTCAACAAAGCCTGACGGGGTTGAACTTGTTTGTTTGGGTTCTTAAGAATTGATGGATTAGCCTCACGCCGGTTATCCCCAGATTCTGCAGGCTCTGCGGTGATTCGTAAAACCTGACACCTATTTTGGACAAACTCCTGTAGCTCGGAATATCTTGGGAACTCAGTACCTATGTTATGGACCTCAAAGGCCTCCCTTGTTATTGGATCCAATCCCCTCAAAGCCAATTCACATAGAAGATAGTGAGAAAACTTAGGTATTTTCAAGTTTTCCAAAGAGGTGATGCTCTCCATTACATTTGAAAGGTATGATTGCAAGGATGCATTGGTTGGCTTACCTGTAGGAGCCTTATGTTTTAGTAGACGTTCAATATAAGTAGAAGCCATCTTACGTCGATCATCATACACCCTTAACAAGGCAGCCCAAGCCTGCTCGAAGTTCTCCTCAGTGACTGCAATATGCTTGATGGTGTTGTAAGCAGGTCCGTCCAGATAACTCACCAAATAATGGAAGCGCTCGGTGTTTGATAAGGAAGCCTCATCCCTGATGAGAGACGAAAACAATTGTTTAAATGCAGCCCAATGTGTCATATCTCCACTAAAACGTTTGATAGGGATTTTAGGTAGTATGGTTCTAGCTTGAGATTGTGTCGTATCAAGGTTAGGTATAGAAGGACGAGGTGCAGGATTATTTAGAGCAGAAAGCCTAATATGCAAACCTTTTGCTTCAAAATAACAATCTTGGATACTATCATAATAATCCTCATCCTCACTAGAGGGAAAAGATGGAGTGACACCATGGTCAACACTGTAGGCAACAGCCTCCTGCCACACATCTTCAAAAGAGGTCATAAGTTCCTCAATTGAAGCCATCATGCCGTCAAAGATAGTAAGATCAGGTGCCTGAGTACTGATCAATGAATTTCCTAAAACAACAATTCTCCTAATTGCTGTCCCTTTGCGTTTGAGCTTGGATGCTATGAGATTAATTCCCCTAAGAGAAACACTAGGCAGTTCATCAACTGACATAGTTAAATTGATTTACGTGCAAGAATATATAAATAGGTATAGAAAAATAGATATTTGAGAAAAACAACAACAAAATTAGGAACAATGATAATTAAATTTAACCTAAAGGAACAATGATAATTAAATTTAACCTAAAGCACAGAAAGGACTAGAACTATGAAAATGACTAGAAAGTTGGTGTGACTATGTGAGCACCACTTAGTGGAAAGCAAATGAATGTAATGATAGGGTGGTAAAATCCGGCTCGAATCGACCAAATGTAGCGCCTAAGACCTACTGGGTTGATTTCAGCACTTGTCCTAGAACTTAATAATTATGTTTAAAAGGTAATAGTTGACTAGAAAAAACTCGAAGGACCACCTCAACTGAGGAAAATTAGATATTAACACTCAAGTAGGTACAAACAACTAATAGGAACTAAGGGTGCTCAGAGAGATTAAAGACACAGATATTGATGAAACACCAACATTCACTGATATTTATTTGCAAATAGGAACTCAGTGCTTTAGGAGAATTATGATAAAGAAGATGAAACCTACAGTGGCCACTGGTAACTTTGAGTCAGAACGTCAATAATGGAGTAGATAGATGTTATAGGAACAGTATGTGCTTATAACTAATAGTGCTTATCTGTTTTGATGACTAGAATGATGATGCTGTGATGACTAGAAAGGTGCAGTCCAGATGGTTGATAGAATTATGTGTAGGTTCTCCAAGGTGATATGGGTAAAGTTTCCAAGTCCCTCAAATAGTTGAAAATTCCACTCAGCTTCGTAGTACCAACGTGTAGGTACGGATAAATATTGCAGGGATGACGATGATGTGATCACAGGTGAAACTGACTAGATGATGGTAACTCGAACTTGGATGAATTTGGATATAGTTATTAGCACATGTAACGTATTTGAAAGCACAATGTTGGAAGTGTAAGATGGCGACGCAATGACTTTTTATGTGAAGACTCCCACCTGTTGCCCCTTCCTCCTGGAAACAGTGATGCTGAGGATTGATGGTTGGGAGATGTTCTCTGATGTCCTTATAAATAGCACAAGATTTAGGTCAAAATAAATATAGCACAATTAAACAATAAGTAATTTACCTAATATTGCACAGAAAATAAATTAATAACAATTATAATAATATCACAGTCCTGTCTTATTGCATCCATGAAGTACTTCCCAGTGTAATTCCTACATGATGATAGTGGTGATAATATTGATAACTGATAAATAGATAACATTGATTAGGAACTTGCGAAGTTTTATACAGGAACTTTAATGTGAACAAATATTGGTGAGGTGCAAAAATGATGTGCTCATGAAAGGAAAAAGGGATTTCGAAGGAAGTAGAAGTGACTTGTAGTTGATGGCTGGTAAGGTTGCGAATTCGAGTAAGTCTGAACAGTGTTTAAAAGCAAATTTTGCAAAAAGCAAATGCTGCTCCCTGCGTATCCATGCTGGACAGGTTGATCTACTGGAACAGGTAGAGGACTGCTTGAGGGAGTTGACTGGGGGGTTATGCTGAGGATTAAAGTCAAATTCTTCTTCATTGCATAGCATCTGGAACAAAATATTGAAATTCAAATTTTAAACGGATTCTGTGCAAGTTTGGCGAAATTTCGAGAACCTTTTGAACAAAAATGAAGAAGCAAATTTGAACAAAAATGCCAGCTAGAATTTTCAAGAAAATTTGCTAAAAAACACAATATTTACTTTTTACTGTTCTCCCTCCACTTCTTGCGTTGAGTTCTCATTCCTCGTGAGAGCTGGCCTATCAGCTTAATGCTTCCCTCCTTCTTCCTCTTTATGTAACGCAGCCTTTCTTTTTGTAAATATATTTCCCTCGTTTGTGGGTCCGTCTTCCTAAGTTCTCTTCTCCTTCGATCAGATTCTCTCTTCCTCTCTCGGAGCTGCTCAGGTGTGTATTTTTTGGGGGGAGCCATCTCTGGATGGGTACTGCCTGAGACAAGAGAAAAATTATATATTTAGGTACAGCTGCAGCTCATCAGGTCGAGACCTGAGTGTGCACAAGGAACCTGGACACAACGAACCTAGACACGGAACTTATTAGGCAGACGAAATTCCAGAGGGTGCACTGTCACCTACGCACCCCCACACGAGCTTACACCACTTAGATACCTACTTAATGTAAGGTGAATGCGGCAAGATATCGAGAAGCCATCTTAAAAGATGAGATTTGACTATTCTGTAGTGTACTGATGATGGTGTAACAACCGAAACCAGTCTACAAATTTATTAAGTTTTCTCGTGGAAATAAGAATTTTTCGTAGAATCTCGTCTTTTATTTTAGGTACCTACTTCTATCTTGTACTCTACTAAGTTTGGACCAACAAATTACTTATGTTTTGTTGAGGTTCGATGTTTTTCAGAAGGCTGAATCGAATGGAATTACAGTCAGATTTCGAAATATCATCCTGACAGAAAATACTATTATATTAGGTAGGTATATAGCAGAGTACCTGTCGAACAGAAATATTATAATATTCAAGATATTATCTTGAAACGGCTTGACGCAAGGTAATTATCTCATTACCGCGCGCTTATTATCATTACCGCCGAACAATGAAATATCGGTGGTAATGAGGCAGATTGATGTGCGGTAATGAGAATTCGAGTTTTGAGAGCTTGCTATTGCCATTCTATTAGGACTACAGGTCTAACCCAAAGTTATTTTGAAACGGCTGTAAGTATGGTATAAGAACATGTGATTCAAAAAAATTAATTATAAGTATAACAACAGAACTATAGAAGAGCGGTAATGATATGAATAAAAATACGCACCAGTCTCGCGCCGTTCTTCCTCGCCGTCTGCTAGCAACTGACGTAAGGGCGAGGGGGGAGTTGGTTTCCCGCGTTCCTCCAGTCCTGCCACTCCTGTTCACGTTAAAAGTTTATCGAAATCCCCTTTCTGGAGTTCAGGGTGGGGAATCTTTGATGCTCGCGCGGTAATGAGACTCTTTTCAGATACACAATTCAATATCACTTGTCGAACCACCAAATGGACTTAGAAGATTGAAGAATCTGTTCCTGAGGAGGTCTATATGTAGGCTTTCAGTTTCACGTAGTCTTTTCAACCCTACAACACTTCCCTAGGCCTAGGAGAGAACTTTTATTAAAAAAACTAATTAGATACAGGCGGCGGTAATGAGAATTGAGCATTTCAAACTCCTCTAAAAATTCTTTAACGCCGCAGTAAAGTAGGCTTTTTTATTTACAACTCCAGGCAGAGGTGAGGGGAACCAGAGGAAAAAAAGAAAAAACCCGTAGGACCAGTACGTTCGGAAAAAACCTCGAGAGACACCATGTTTGAGCTTTTTCTGAGAATCACCCATAAGGAGGCTACCTGCCAAATTTCAAGTCTCTACCGTTCTTATCACTTAGAACTAACGCTTTCCCAGTTACGAAATTACCTTCCTGGCTTTCCTAGTTACAGTGCCTCAAAAACCTGGGAAAATATCCTACAGGGGTCAAATTTATAAAATCAAGTGTCAAAATCACTTCGAAGAGGGTGTTTTTATATTTTTATATTAAGTATAGAAAAATATGGTATATTTGTAATCAGTGTAAAATTTCTTATAAAAACGTCCCACCAATCATAAAAAATTTTCATAGTAACATAAAAATCGTGTCACAAAGAAAGGGCATGAGTCACAAAAATGGGAAAATGAGTTTTTGATCTTTTCAAGGTCTGAGACGTACGTTGCATCGAGTTCTCAGGCGAGTTCTCGGCGTTTCGTAAAAGAAGGGCAAGAGTCCAGACTGATACCTTTTGGTTTATTATCTTCGATAATGAACCATTGGAATCGCCCAAAGAAAAAAAAATTTTAACCCCCCCTCAAAATTTGTTGGTTTCCGTTTCAAGATACGTAGATTCAGAAAATCGAATAAAAAAAAATCCGTCCGTCCGCCGTACGCCGTACGCCGTCCGCCGTCCGCGCCACTTTGCCCAGTTAGCGTTGAGTTAAAATTACGAAATTTTTTTTATGGGTTTCGACCAACCCCACAATGGTCCTCGAAACTTTTCATAACCCTAGGTCAAGGGGAAGGGGTTCAAAACGAATTTTGAAATTTTGAAAATTTCATATCTCGAAAAATTCATATAGAACGGTATGTTTTTTATTTCATATTTAGATAGAGTTTGTTCCGTAGAATTTTTTAAGACCATCCGCAGCTTTGTACGACCAGCCGTTCGTTCACAATGACGGCTCAAAGATTGTGCCTCACTACAGGATCGTGAATCAAACTGTTGAAATACAGGTCCATTTTCATACTAACAAGCTCTTTGGAACATCATATGGGTTAAGTGATGTCGAGTTTGTTGTTCTGAGGTGCGTTTCGTGCTACGGAAATGAAGGTAATTTCGAATGTTTGTTGGTAGGTAATTCTTTTATAGAAACTGTATTACCGACGTAGTATTAAAAACCCCAGAATTATATAGTATTAATTAATAATAATTAATAATAATAATTATAAATAATAAATACAAATTATTAATACCTAACAATAAATTATAATAATTTTCACTAGGTACTTGATAAAATTGTTAATAATTAGTGATAATTGATAATAATAATTAATCTAACATTTAGGATCTAGACATTTAGACCTAGTGATCTAGACAGAAGGGTGATCTGTACAAAGAAGATAATGAACCGTTGTGTCAAGAATTTGCAGAGTTTTCATTGTGTATTAGCATCGTTTGACGCCCATCCAATCGGTCGCGGCCGGTTGGCCCCCCCCTCCTTCTTTCTCCTTATTTCTTGGAACGTGTATTTCACAGGAACCTAGTAGGTAGGTTATTATCCAGTTTTCCGTTGTCGAATTGTGGTCTCAGTGGTTTTTTTTTTAAAATAATTCTTTTGGAACGAGTGTGTTGTGGTATAAATCCTACCATGGACGCCGAAGACGATAATACTGTTGAATCGCATGGAAGGAAACGGAAAGATGTAGCGCAGTGGATGCAGTATGTGAGGAAGCGGCTGCGAACACAAGGGCTGCAGTACACCAACGCCAAAGGAAACGTGGTACCAGCGAAAACTATGGGCCCTGACTGCAAGTAAGTATTATTGTCATAGTCTATTACAATCAGTACATACGTACACTCCATTTTATTATTGCAGTGCAGCACGTACCTTCCTATTTCATTGTTATGGAGGTAACAAAAATACTGCACGCTGTTCGTATGGTGACTTATCGTTGATGCTATGAGTAACCGTTCAATTTTGTTCCAGTTGCAAGAAGAAGTGTATGGAGAAAATGCTTAGCGAAGAAAAACTCGAGGTTTTCAAGCGGATTAATATGGCAGAGAGCAAGAACGTACAATACACATTCCTTCAAGGACTCATTGAAGCTCAACAAGTTGTCCGACGTCGCAAAAGAGTCGAAGACAGCAGCAAACAGAATCAAGCCATGTTCTTATCATGCTATGATTGGGAAACCAGAGTTAAAAGCATTCCTTTCCTTGCATGGGATAACCGTAAAAAGAGCCAGAAGGCTGCAGATCTTGCTGATAAGGCAACATATCGAAAGTTTCCCTACACACCCCAGTTACTATTCGGGGACTGTGATTCAGTAGGTACCTTGATGAGAGGCTCGACGTAAAAAAAAATTTACTTTATGTTTAAAACTAAACACCCCCGGGTAAAAGTTGGCTATACTTATTTTTATTTATAAGTTTTATAAGTTTTTATAAGTTTGGCCAACCTCAGGTGGATTGTTGCTCTACTTGCTCCAACTTTGAGCCGTCATGACGCGTCATTGTGAACGAACGGATGGTCGTACAAAGCTGTGGATGGTCTTAAAAAATTCTAAAAAATAAACTCTATCTAAATATGAAATAAACTCTGCAAATTCATGACACAACGGTTCATTATCTCCTTTGTACAGATCAGCCTTCTGTCTAGATCACTAGGTCTAAATGTCTAGTTCCTAAATGTTAGATTATCATTAATTATTAATAATTTTATCAAGTACCAAGTGAAAATTATAATAATTTATGGTTAGGTATTAATAATTTGTATTTATTATTAATAATAATTATTATTAATTATGATTAATCAAAGGAATTATTGCGTTATGATGGACGGACGTACAGAAAGCCCCCACACCAAAAACGTTTGACAGTGAGTATAGTATTTATACACGATATACCTATATATTGATGCATATTGAATAATATACAATTATTATGTGTATCTGTTATATTTCGAATCACTTTGGAAAACTCGGGTTTTAATTTATTTTTGAAAACAGAAGCCCGAATTCCATTGAGGATGTCGTAACCGAAAGGAGGACAAAGTTTGTAACTCAATTTTCTGTAGCAAAAACAAGTTGGTTTTCATTCTGCATTTGACCATTGTAAAATCCAATTCTTCGCTGCATTCGTTCCCCAACAAAGGGCCGCGCAGCTCGTCTCAAACAATAAAACACTAGACGCTATGGAAAGTCCTCGTTCGGAGGGTTGAAAATTTAATTCAATTTTCTCGCGCAGCCCTCCGGACCGTTGTTTTGGATTAGACACTCACCTTCCTCGGATGAGACTCAGGCCCGCCTCGTTTATTGCATTCCACTATGTTCCACCTCCTACAAATCCCTTCCCCTTTCTCTCTCTTCCGTTTCAGAATGCTCGTTGTCGCGTGATGATAAATTAAAGCTCTACGGAATAGTCTCAACCGCGAGCAACTTAGCGCCAAGTACCTACGCCATATAAACCGGCTGAGTTACTTTAGATTAACACAGAGGACACTTGTTTCGTTCCAGTTCTGAATTACTTCATTGCCGAGTGTAGGACCAATGGCCCAAGTCGGAGAAAATCAACCAAAAGTATGATACAGTACGCAATTATACCTCTCGAGTTTCGTTTTCTTTATTTGCGAGTACGTTCTTGGTTCTTATAATCAACTGCACGTAATTTTAAATGGGTAGGTACTACATGTACATTACATCGATGATGAAGGGGAATTTGGGTTATGGTACATAGCTGCATAGCTACATAGCTGCATTGCATGGAGCAGAACCCCCCCCCCCCCTCCCTTCATAACTAGGTATTCTTGGTATGATCTCTTCGTTCCACTTGAATTCAATCGCCTAGATATTACCTAAATTTAGACATGAGTTGTATGTGCCCTCAGATGGTTAGTCCGATGTGTGAGTCGAGCAACTTAGCGCCAAGTACCTACGCCATATAAACCGGCTGAGTTACTTTAGATTAACACAGAGGACACTTGTTTCGTTCCAGTTCTGAATAACTTCATAGCCGAGTGTAGAACCAATGGCCCAAGTCGGAGAAAATCAACCAAAAGTATGATACAGTACGCAATTATACCTCTCGAGTTTCGTTTTCTTTATTTGCGAGTACGTTCTTGGTTCTTATAATCAACTGCACGTAATTTTAAATGGGTAGGTACTACATGTACATTACATCGATGATGAAGGGGAATTTGGGTTATGGTACATAGCTGCATAGCTACATAGCTGCATTGCATGGAGCAGAACCCCCCCCCCCTTCATAACTAGGTATTCTTGGTATGATCTCTTCGTTCCACTTGAATTCAAGCACCTAGATATTACCTAAATTTAGACATGAGTTGTATGTGCCCTCAGATGGTTAGTCCGATGTGTGAGTCGAGCAACTTAGCGCCAAGTACCTACGCCATATAAACCGGCTGAGTTACTTTAGATTAACACAGAGGACACTTGTTTCGTTCCAGTTCTGAATAACTTCATAGCCGAGTGTAGGACCAATGGCCCAAGTCGGAGAAAATCAGCCAAAAGTATGATACAGTACGCAATTATACCTCTCGAGTTTCGTTTTCTTTATTTGCGAGTACGTTCTTGGTTCTTATAATCAACTGCACGTAATTTTAAATGGGTAGGTACTACATGTACATTACATCGATAATGAAGGGGAATTTGGGTTATGGTACATAGCTGCATAGCTACATAGCTGCATTGCATGGAGCAGAACCCCCCCCCCCCCTTCATAACTAGGTATTCTTGGTATGATCTCTTCGTTCCACTTGAATTCAAGCACCTAGATATTACCTAAATTTAGACATGAGTTGTATGTGCCCTCAGATGGTTAGTCCGATGTGTGAGTTGATCCAAAAATGTCCCATAAGCGTTTATCATCGATCATGTGGAACAATCCCATCTATCAATCATTCGCCCATTTGAATCGACCAGTTTCAAAATCCTTCATGTCCTCACTAACCCAATTGTGAGATATTCGTTAAAAACTTCTATAATATTTCTTGATAGCGTTTATCAGCCAATTTTTAAAATAAATTGCCTTCATAAAATCACTTTTTATTTAGGTAGTAAGTATATAGGTACTTTGAAAATCCCTGACCTATAATTTATTTTAAAATCCAGCAGAAAGGTCGATCATAGTGGGCTTTTAATAAGATAGCGTTTGAAAAGATGTTAATAAACGGACGATGCATTATAGTGCATTAAGTATCACACTTAATGTATCTAATTTGACCATCAAATTCTATACTCACATGTTATGAGGTCAGATTGACCCGTCTCTGAATTAAACTATTCACGTTCACTATGTAGGTGGGTACATGATTCTTGCTAATATTCGTTAGTAAGGAATGAAGTAAATATTTAACCATCCTTTCCGGCTGCTGGTAGGTACCTGGCTGTCAATCGTGTAAAGCTAACTACGATTGACGCCTGAGCCGTTCCGAATCTTTCGGGGGTTCGGAGGAAGGTGTCTGTGAAACATTTAGCGGTTCATTAGAGGAATTCCATAGTCGGTAGTGGGTTCTAGAATCCGAGTTTCCTTCCCTACAGGTTCGGAAGGCGCGAGTCGAGAATGAATACGCAATGGCGGTCGGTGGAAGACGGTTTGAAGAGGTAGAGCAGTTGGAAGGGACGGGGAAGATTGAGGAACCGGTCGGCCTCCACCATTGGATCGGCAAACGCTATTAATATATCATGAAGATTCTCTTCTGTAGTGGTTCGCTCGTGAAGAGAGTGCACCAGGTGAACAGACCGAGCTCGAGTGATGACGTCTCCATACTAGCAGCTATATAGGTCAAATCTGTTGCACCCTACTGTAATTTACAAATGCATGTAATTTACAAATGCATGCATGCAGATATGAATGAATCATTGACTAACAACCGTTACTATTGAAACTAAGTGATTTCAATGTTTTTGTTCCTTAATCCACAGTTAAGAGTAACTCCTAGGTACATGAGTACGGGATTAAGGGTACACCAACGGGGTAAACGAACTTCAGTATTGGCAAAACAATACTGAAGGTGGATTACAGAGAGGTGAACTTATATAGGGATTACCACGTTTTCCAGAATTGATCACCTTCGAACTATCATTATGGGCGAATTTTATATTGTATATTGAAGACACATTAATATGATATAATATATTATGCCAAAAAGGTAATATCTAGTGGTGAGTTCGGATTGGTTTGAAAATGATTAATTTGTATTAAAAAATGTCTAAACTCGTAGTGTATCAATTTTGAAGCCGCTGCAATTGCGTTTCCTTTTTGAAGCCGCTGCAATTGCGTTTCCTTTTTGAAACGTTGTTAACAATTATGACAAAAATAAACCTCCCCCAAACACCAAACTCCAATCCAAACTCTTCATCCTGATGCAGATCGATCCGCGTTTGAAAACAAAGAGGGGAGGATTACAATACCGCAAAGCCTTCTCGGATCGGGGGAACGCATTCATCTCCCGGAATCAAGTTTGTATTGATTTCATTATTTCCATTCGGAACAGGGAGGAAACAACCCTTCAAGAGTGAGGATGAAAGTGGGAGCTCAAACCAATTATTCATATCCGTCTCTTGGTCGGGCGGTTTGGATAATTATACTGAAATCGGAGACTCCCTAAATGTGTTGGCTTTTTGAATTATGGAGTCGGGCGGAGACCATGAATGTTAGCGAGTCCGAACCCCGGCCTCTTCTGCCCCCTTTCCCCACCGTTCGCCAACCTTTTCAAAAGGGTTCGTCCTGATTTTCGCGCCCTGTATTTCCTCTTTTATTCCCGTTTTTCACCCGAGCTAACAAACTCCCCCGAACCCCCGCCCGATCCGTATAAAATCCCACATAAAGGCGCCAAGAGGAAAAAATGTTCACGGACGGCTCCCTTCATTAGGGGAAGGGGTTTTAATGAGAGAGAGGCTGCGTTGTCTTTTCTGTAGAAACGCTGGTTTTTTCCTGGAACCAGCACTGCTCATTAATCTTTATTACAGCTATTTCCCGAACGTACGAACTCGTACATGTTCATTGATTCTATAGCCAAAAACGTATCCTCTTGCATCTTTACTTAATGAGCGAATTTTCCTAGTAACGTAATCCAAATCTCCCTTTAAATTTCACTTGCCTAGACATACCAAAGGTGGTCAGCCTTATATCCTGAGGGGCGTATCCTAACTTGACACAATCGAGGGTAGTGGTCGCCCGATTGGGCACAGAGTAACAGCCCAAATGGGTACGAAAATTCTGATGAGGTAACGCCCAAGTGGGCACAAAAGTAACAGCCTATCTGAGTAGGAAAATTGCTTATCGATGGTGAAGACGAGAAACCTCGTATCTCCGATTTTTCCGAAATTCTTTATTGCTACCTACCTATTACAAACTACTCTACCGATATTAGCGCTCGCAGCGCTGACAAAGTGAGTTTTTAGCCTTAAAATCGATTGTAAAGGTTTCTCGTAACGAGGTAAATAGGGTGTCATAGGCACCAAAAAAACAGCTTTTTTGCTCTCCTGAAAAGTTGTGATTTTGGAGATACGAGGTTTCTCGTCTTTATCGTCGTTATGGGAGAAACAGCCAGTTTTTTAATAACCGTATCAGTTTTGTTTGTTTACTGCTTCCAATACCTCGTATCAGACCTCTCGTCAAGGGATCCAATAAATCGTATCAGAATTAAGATCATTTTGGCGTTCGTAACACGTATCAGTTTCCATTGCTGCACTACAACAGATGAGACGGAGAAAATAATGAAGAATGAAATGTACCACAAGGGCACACTGTATTCAAGTTTGATTTCAATTTACTCAGACTTTTCAGTTTCAATTTCATTGGAATTTTTCATTTTATTTACATTGTAAGTACACCACTATTATTTCACGGTGGTGATTCGGTAATAAATTAATTACTTCAGTAATAACATAATTTCAAAAGAAACATTTTTTCATTTGAATTTCGTTGCAATAATCTCAAATAAGTCACTAATCGCTGCATTTTTGTGCTGACAACCACGTATCAGAGTTAGTTTTGGTTTCCAATACCACGTGTGAGGGTAGTCGTGTACACAAAGCCATTTATGGGATTTTTTCTATGGCGATTATTGGAGAGGGTTGTCAAGGCACAACTCGATTTTAAAATATTCAGAAAGACGAAATTAACCCGGTTTTTTTGCTCTCCTGAAAAGTTGAATATTTTCTGATACGCGGTATTCGAATGGGGGTATCATAATATTATGAGAGTAATTTATTAGGTTGGAAACAATACACCATAATTCAATATGTCATATGCCAATATGATTATACCAATGATCAATTACGACCAATTATCTTTATCACTTGAATAATCATTCAATTCAACCCAAAAAGAAGTTGGGTAAATCTTAATAAAACGTGATACAGGCACATATCATGCACCCGTGGTTCACCTGATGTACGTTCTGCAATCTACCGTGTATTTAATTGAGGTGAATGTGATTAGGAAATCGGCAGGAAAATGTCAAGATGATGTGAAGATAAATCTTCACACTGGTTTTCATTACGAATCTTCTCGGTTCATGTTTCACCCTCACGTGTATTATGATTTTGAACCCAATTTCAAGTAATTCCACGTGGCTTTAGGAAGGCAAAGCTGAGCCTCGGGAAATCAGTTAGGCTTGCGACGTAGGCTCAAGGAAAAAGGTGGTCGGTTCTCGTGGCACGTGGTATTTGAGAGAAATCAGTTATTCCTGAGTACCTTCATATCGCCCCTTATCCCTCGAGACGCGACCCGCCTTTCACTAACGTGCTGACTTTAATTAAGTTCTCTACACGAACAGATACTGAGACGCAACTAAACTGCGTCATTTGAAACTGGGTTATGTAGTGGTTAAATATTCTTTAGTTATACGGAGGTAGGTACGTACGATGTCATTGTTTCCCTGTTTGTACTAATGGACAGATATTTAATGTAAAGCTGCCCACTCCCTCACCCAGTGTTGTGCGATAAATTATCACATCCCATCTTATCGGCAACATTGCCAATGGGTCAAGAAGCGGAGATTGTAAGAGTTCGTTGTGACAGCAAACGTAACGAGAATTCGCTGAAGGTGGACCTGGCAGCATGTGTATAACTCGTACGTGTGGAATCGTATAGTTGAAGAGGCGAAGGGGTCAAGGGGGTCCTTCTAACGGCCCACTAAACTTGTTTGTGTGCCTTCGGCAAATAGGAGGGAGCGCTGTAAATAATTTTACTGCCTTTACCCCCACCATTCGTCCTTCCACACGTCACGCTGCTCCAGTTGAGCTTTTTCAAGGAGAAGAGGAGATGAACCCTCGAGGAAAAAGACCACTGGCGCCTCCGGTACCTCAGGGTTCCTAAACCACCATCGCCACCGCTTAAGACTCCCACACCCTCACCAAACGCGGGTCCAATTAAACTGTAATAAGTAATGGGAGGATTTAAACATAATTTATACAAATTCATTACAAATTCATTACAAGTTAATTGAATTGATATTTTATTGACAACTAGGTCCACATATGAACAAATAACAATATTATTGCTACAGGGCTGAATCCTTCCAGTAACTATCAATACATATTGTAATATATTGTACAATGAAGTGATTAGGAGTGTACCGTCAATTTATTGTGCAGCTGTAGGCTTTGGTCCGTAATGCTGCACAAGAGTCGCGTCATCCGGTCACTTCGAAAGAAAAGAATTCGAAAACAAAAATGCACCCCATCCACCCAAAACCAAAAACTGCAAGTAACATCACAATAATATGCGGAATAAATTTTGAAATAAAAATTAGCCATATGAAAATGGAACTGACTGTATCTATAAGCCTCTAATAAGGTATATATAATATGGTACATTTGCATATATGCAAATAGTTAAATTTACACAAGTTGCAAGACGCACAGTTGTTACTCCTAAGTATAAATGCTCGACGAAAACCTCCCCGAATCAACCGTTTCCACTAACCAAGAAAGCACCAACTTTTTGTATTTATTCTTTGTGTAATGTTCTGGAGATTTTAGGCCATACGGAATGAATTTATGCACAGCGTGGAGCTTATACAATGTGGAGATCTTGTAAGTGTAATTCGGGGGTGATGGTGGTACAAGTATGTGATTTGTATTTGATGTAGGTAAAAATTATATTAGGACCCAATGATTCATAATAAACAGGTAATTACGTTGAAACATAATAATATTATGTTTCAACGTAATTACCTTTTACATATTACGTAAAAGAGTGAAGAAGATCACGATCGAAATTTGGCCATTGAGAAACCAGTGAGATATCGTTCATATGAACGAGGGACAGCCAGTAGATCCGTTGATCAGCTTGAAGAGAAAATTAATACGTGTCATTTTTCTGTGATCTTCAAAGTAGATAATTCCGAAGATTGTGCGACAGTCAACGTTCAGAATCTGCTAGTTACGGAGGTGCCTAACCAACGATAAACTATTTTATTGAGGATGAAGTAAGCCGTAACTGGAATTCCAGAAAGAGGTTTCCATAGCCGTAAATACTGGAAGGAACAAGAGATAGAAGAAGGGGCTCAACAGAATTATAGACAGGCCATATTTCGGGATACACGGAGGGTCGGACCGGCGTTATGCTTGGTCGGGGTCTAATCAAGTCGTAAAATCGAGAGATGGGAAATGGTCGGTGGACGATGGAAAGAGGATCGGGGAGGGAATGTTTTTTCTGCTCTGATTCACAACCCCTTTTCTCCTAGTGGGTTTTTATCCTTATTTCCACCAATATAACTTCCACTTCTATTTTCGGGTAATTCGGACCAAATCCTTTTATTCGACGTCCCCACATGGGGAATGCCATCTTACCCTTGTTCTCAAATTGAATCTCTTCACCTGGTACTTTACGATAAATTATTTTATTGAAGTGCTGTTTTCGTAGGAGAGCTTGTAGTACAGCGCCGTTAGCGTGTAGGTACTTACTGCTAAAAATACCTCGAGGTACTTGGGGAGTGGCATGGAAATCTATACGCATTTACGCTGGCTTACCTATCGACGTGCTCATAATAGAGTAACACTTCCTGAACTATCAGTTTGTACTAGCACTCACGACGGGCTGAAGATGGGAAATAAATATTTTGAGGTCTGTCTTTCTACATGGAAGCAAGTAAAAAATCAATAATCCCAGATTGATAGAGTTCTACTTGGGAAAATTGATTTTGTGTGGGTAAAATTCATAACTATTTTACTTATATGCCATCCATTTTGAAGGAGAGGAAACAAAAACTTTTGTTTATATCCATTAAATAGTGAATGTTTTCTAAATATATGTTTTTCGACCTAACCTCTCAATTGGTGTTCTCACCACAGAAGTAAAGTCCGTCAGTAGCTCGTGGAAAATGCAATTTTAGGTTTAGGGCAAGGTATTGACTATTTTCCAATTTTTTCATGTTCTCTATGCAGTGCAAAATACACATGGTATGAGCCAATCTGACACTGAACATTGCTAGCGATACCTCGCAGAGTGAAGTTGGAAGCAATCGAAGTTAATAAATTTTCCCTTGGTCGATTCTCTCGGATGATTACATGAAACAAGCAAGTAGCCTCATAATATTTTTAGGCCCTAAGAAAAATCTCCAGTCTGGTTCTCTGGGAATTTTTGTTCCCCTCGGTCGGAGAAACGGAAAAAGTTGGCTATCCTAAATATTTCACTACTTAATTTCATGCGCTCAACAACGCCAAATCTCAGATCCACGCCCCTTTGTGACGTCAACCTTTTTGTAATCTTGGCAACTTGTAATAGAATTTGATATTTAATGTCAAGCTGAAGGGAACAATGGGTGTGACCATGACCCTTTGGCGGAGTTTTGCGTTTGTAAATGGCTGGTAAACCACAAGTTCCATATACATACTCGTAGTATGCCCTCCTCCACCAACTTTCCTACTGCTAATATCAGTTGCTTCCTCCATCGATTTCATTTTGCCCTCATTTCGATGTATCTATCACATTTGAAATTCAAAGGTACCTAAATACACTATCCCCAAAATGGAGAATCCTTCACAAATGCCGTTATTATTGCTGTATAAAAAATGTATGCAACCAAAAAATGTATGCTGAGAGAGGATAGCGGAGTCTAACGTCAAATCAAGACCATGTTATCAATGCGGAATAAACCAACAGCTGATTCGTGTGTGTAACTCCTGAAATAAGCAAATTATTACATAATACGTAATTACTAAATATATTATGTAAATATAATACCTATCTAAATTTAGCACGTAGTAAATAGATTATTATATACCTAATAATATTCTAATTTATTTTTCTTCTTTTTCACTCCTGTTAATACCTAATCAACTGTTGCTATTTACGAAGTTGATACCATGTTTCCCACTAATTACAACGTTATCAATTTAATACGCTCAACGAACTTGGAAATAACCATGAATTCGCTATAATTTCTTGTTACTTAAGGGTGTTGAGATGGAATCTAGAACCCGTGTCGTTTGTGGAACAGTGCCTATATCAATTTAATATGCCTATGGGTACTACGATGGGGCGGTTGATCAGGTTATGTAAATCGATCTATGTTATCAAAAATCTATAATGAATGTGAGATTTTAATCCAATTTTATGTTATTTTGGTAGTGACTCGATCGTTATACTGATGAGTGGTTTATACCTTTTGTCATAATTCATGAAATTGTACACCCTGTGACTGTACATGCCCATGCTCGGTTCTTGAAAGTAAGAATGTAGCTGATCGGTGGACAAACACCAGCTTTTCAAAGTAAGAAATATGACATATTGTATACTTGTGAGTGTGTTCTCATACTTGAAGGAGACCGCGGGCTTAGTTGCAAGAGGTTGTCACCTACAGCCTTCGCTCCCGGATTCATTGCTTCATTCAGGGCCTCGTATCGATGGAAAGTTTCTCCGGCCCTGGGAGACGGAAATACCTGAGGAGCAGGAACTCAAGTTTTGACCCGAGAAGTACGTCCGTTTGGGTCGCTGACACATCAACAGCCCTTCAATTGAGAGCCTCTTAACGCACGCCTCAGCGAGCGGTTCCCTTCTGTTTCAACACCTTCGATCCGTTAGCTATGTGCACATCTCAACTAGCTGTGACTACGGAATTGGAATCCCCTCCAAAGGTTATTTAAACAACCGGATCGGTTGTTTTACAGTCGGTACAGATTTACGTATAACAGGTTTCGTCCTCAACACGTATTATACACAAATTTAGAAAACATGTCTTGTTCTCTGGACCCTCAAGTGATTGTAGACCTTTCTTGATTTTAGGAAGTGATTGGTCCATTGAAAAACATGAAGCACACTCCAAAAATTCGTTGTAAAGGAATATGCAGCGTGTTTTCTTTCTCAACCAAATCCGAAGGTTGATGGTATGTAATCACCCTGAATAAATGGAAGGAGCTTAAAGGTAGAGTACTGATTTTTTGCGTATGAAAAAGTCCTCTGTTCGATAGACTCGCATGATACATTCGGTCTTTCAATCTACCGGAAGTCATCGTGTAATGGAGAGAAAAATGAAGAGATAATACTCGCCAGATGGTTAAAAGGCTGTGGGATGGTGGTGATGGGGGGGATTTAGGGGATGTTCGGTTCAACGGGAGCGAGCGGAGCTGATGTATTTATCTTGCGTAAAGCCCCCTGGATTGGTTAAGCGGAAAATAACCGGGCAATAGATCTAGCCGGCCGGGTATAATTGAGGTTGAGCGGTTATAGCGAGACGCGAGAGAAAAGACTCGGATAGGGCGTAGAGGGCAGTTGTCCGGGAATGAGGCGAAATAGACGGCTGTCTGTGGAAACCGAACGAATTGTCTACGAACGAAGGCTACGTTTACGCTGAAGCCGATTTTTTAGTGTGGCGAATTCCAGCTCTGCCGATACAACCAATTGAAGTGTTTACATGTTTGTTTTTTTAATGTGTGAGTGGTACCTATCTCTCGGCGAGTAGAGCAATTTTCCAATTTCCGGATTTGTATTTCCCCAGAAGAGAGGCTTGCTGTGACGTTGAGGTAAGTCTTCATCAATGTATTTATTCTTCACTTTTATGAACTTCTAGCAAGTTTTTTCAAAAGAAATTGGATTTTCTCAAAATAGAAAAAACTCTGCAAATTCTTGACACAACGGTTCATTATCTTCTTTGTACAGATCACCCTTCTGTCTAGATCACTAGGTCTAAATGTCTAGATCCTAAATCGATACCTTACTTCACAAAGGGAATATGTCCTTAATAATTTATGATGGACATATTCCCTTTGTGAATTAAGGTATCGAAATGTTAGATCAATTATTATTATCAATTATCACTAATTATTAACAATTTTATCAAGTACCTAGTGAAAATGATTATAATTTATTGTTAGGTATTAATAATTCGTATTTACTATTAATAATAATAATTATTAATTATGATTAATTAATACGATATAATTCTGGGGTTTTTAATACTACATCGGTAATAATTTTTCTATAAAAGAAGTACCTACGAACAAACATTCGCTCGTGCGTCATAGGCTCTGATGTACTTGTTGGCCTCCTGCTAGCCGTCTTACGTCATACGCTCGTGCGTCATAGGCTCTGACGCACTTGTTGGTCTCCTGCCAGCCGTCTTACGTCATACGCTCGTGCGTCATAGGCTCTGACGTACTTGTTGGCCACCTGCCAGCCGTCTTACGTCATACGCTCGTGCGTCATAGACTCTGACGCACTAGTTATCCTGCCAGCCGTCTTACGTCATACGCTCGTGCGTCATAGGCTCTGACGCAATATTTGGCCTCCTGCCAGCCGTCTTACGTTATACGCTCGTGCGTCATAGGCTCTGACGTACTTGTTGGCCTCCTGCCAGCCGTCTTACGTCATACGCTCGTGCGTCTTAGGCTCTGACGTAATGGCCCGCCGGTCGCTTGTGTTCTGACGTGATCTGAGGGAAAGGGTGAATCAAGGGAACAAATTTTTCCCGTTTCAGTTTATGTGCCAAAGCAAAGACATGAAAATGTCAAAAAAATGTGTAAATAGGTACCTAAGCCCAACTGTAATGTCAATTTTCTGACAATGAGTTTTCGACTATAGTTTTCAAACCTTTTTACTTAAGTACTTATTGCAATTTGAGACTGATAATGAGCTGTTTGCAAATAAAAAGTCTGATAACTACTTTATTACATCTTATTAATCTATTTTCAAGTTCCGATTCACAGTTGAATGTATTTTATTTAGATGTCGTAAAATTCGAAAACGATGGAATGACGAAACCTGTCGACTACTGACTCAAGTGATACTGTCGACTTCTAACACATGTAGGTCGACTACTAGTGCAAAACCATGTCGACTACTGAAGAAAATGTTGGTCACTGGTATCGACTACAGTAGTAACTACCTAGAGCATTGGGATTTTTTACAAAACTTGTTTTTCCCTTTTCAAACCATGTTGAATAATATTTCCCGCTGCCAGGTCTTTTAGGGAAGGATCTCGGGTACACAATGAACAGGTTTGCAATGAGAAAAAAACCGAGTGAATATTGAAATGTCATCCATTTCTGACCTATATTTAAAATTTCAAGTATCGAGCTCATCATCAAAATTTAATTTGTTTAAACAAATAGGTATTATTTAAACAATTTTACAGACAAGAAACCGAGTGAATATTGCATTGTGATCCAGTTCTGACCTATTTTTAAAATTTCAAGTCAATAGCTCAGCATCAAAATTTAATTTGTATTATTACAAAAAGGTATTATTCAAACAATTTTACAGATGAGAAACCGAGTGAATATTGCAATGTGGTCTATCCCCGACTGACGGTTAAAATGTCTAGACTGTAGTTTACCTGGAAGATGAAACACTAGGTCTAAATGTCTAGATCCTAAATGTTAGATTAAGTATTATTATCAATTTTATCAAGTACCTAGTGAAAATTATTATAATTTATTGTTAGGTATTAATAATTTGTATTTATTATTAATAATTATTATTATTAATTATGATTAATTAATACGATATAATTCTGGGGTTTTTAATACTACGTCGGTAATAAAAATTATTTTTCTATAAAAGAAGTAGGTACCTACCAACAAACATTCGAAATTACCTTCATTTCCGTAGCACGAAACGCACCTCAGAACAACAAACTCGACATCAGTTAAGCCATATGATGTTCCAAAGAGCTTGTTAGTATGAAAATGGACCTGTATTTCAACAGTTTGAGTCACGATCGTGTTGTGAGGCACAATCTTTGAGCCGTCATTGTGAACGAACGGCTGGTCGTACACAGCTGCAGATGGTCTTAAAAAATTCTACGGAACAAACTCTATCTAAATATGAAATAAAAAACATACCGTTCTATATGAATTTTTCGAGATATGAGATTTTCAAATTTTCAAAATTCGTTTTGAACCCCTTCCCCTTGACCTAGGGTTATGAAAAGTTTCGAGGACCATTGTGGGGTTGGTCGAAACCCATAAAAAAAATTTCGTAATTTTAACTCAACGCTAACTGGGCAAAGTGGCGCGGACGGCGTACGGCGGACGGCGGACGGCGTACGGCGTACGGCGGACGGACGGATTTTTTTTTATTCGATTTTCTGAATCTACGTATCTTGAAACGTAAACCAACAAATTTTGAGGGGGGGTTAAAATTTTTTTTTCTTTGGGCGATTCCAATGGTTCATTATCGAAGATAATAAACCAAAATCCGTAAAAATGCTGCGATAGTTGTACATACCGACTTACATTGACCGTACAATATGGTTGTAGTTACAAACCAAAAAATTGATTAGTTAGCATGTGGTGTGTTAACATGTGAAAAAAACAAAAACATTGTAGGTAAAGGATGGTCTGAAGAATATAATAAATAGGCCGTTTTGAACATTTTAATAAAATTATTTATTAAAATGTTCAAAACGGCCTATTCGCTCGAACAAAACAAAAATATTCATCTTGGAATCGGCAGTTGGAGTTCGGCAGAGCAGGTCGGGCCTAGTGCAAACACTTCGTCCGAATTTCATTGAATTTTAAACTTCTGTTTATTTTTGGCCGATATAGGCCGTTGTCGACCATATTCCTCCGAGTGAAGGTTCGGTAGAATTCCGGCTGTAGTGTATTGCTATAACAATAATTGGATTATTAATTTATGCTATTTACAACCTTTTGAAAATTTTAATAACAGTTCATTCCACAACCACGTGTACTCGTACGTCCTAATTAGGTTTTATGTAAGTTGAAAACGTTTTCAATAACATGTATTAAATATTTCCTGCTATTCATGGTTGTGTACCTATGTATTTTCGTAATGTGAAAAGTCGATGATCAACGGAGCACAGTAGCACTTAATACGCTAAAAAGTGACACCGACTATTTGACGGTCGAAACGCCTTTATGCACCCCTCAGTGTTAGTCGTGGGGTAGGTAAAAAATTCCTGAATTGAAAATGTACCGATTTTTGGTAGTTTTGACTTCGACCTACTTCTACAACAGATTTGCTGTGTCTTCGAAGGAATTTTCGTGGTTTTTGCGGGGAGGGTTAAAGTATAACGGTTAGGAGGGGCATACAATAATGTCAGTAATTAGGTTTGATTTATAATGTCTTGAAGGATAATGTGGGCTCCCTAATGTTCGGGGTACTTGTCATTAAATTCGAAATAATACGTGCTTGGTTGAGTTGTAGCGATGGAGAAACGACCGTCAATGATAATGGATGTAGGTGAACCGCAAGCTGGCGGTTCCCATCGTGTTGCCAGTCAATAAAAGGAACAAGACATACAAAACGTTTCACCGCCTGCCCGAACGAATAAAGTGAAGCTTGAGAGTGAACAGTGAAGCATTGTAGTGTATTGTGAAGGTAGAACGAACACTGTTGTGGTGTATAGTATGGCGGTTGTTTCCCCTGAGTGGTTAAAGGCTAAGACCTCACGAGAGGCGCCAAGTGGCATCAAAACTCGCTAAGGTGTTTTTCGAGTGAAAAGAATAAGAGGGAAACAGGTTACAGAAGAGCGGGAGGGTGATCTGTTGATAGGTTTCTGTGTGTCGGAGATACATCTGTTGATAGGTTTGTTGTTGCGAGGCCGCGGGAAAGGCGCAACTGAAGAATTCGCTTCCGAGTAAAGATCCAGTTTGTCTGAGTGGAAAATCGTCTAGTTATTTCGATAAAGGAAGCTTTTACCTCGGGTTTTCTCGGTACATGAACGAAACTACTTGTAAGTTAATTAAATTACTTAACATGAAGAATTCGGACACACATGTGGAGTCGGATAAAGCAAATTTGATCCTTAAAAGTTGGGTGTTTTGTTTTTATTTTTAGGTGTTACAACCCGCGAGCAGATTCATTTACGCCGTATGCTACGTCGATGGAAATCGTTTAGAACAGATTGAAAACCTTTTGAATCACTTCGATCTGACAATTGAAATGTATTTAACATAATATGTTAAATATATTATAAGAACCAACTATAGAAACTTGTGACGTGTTCTCATTTCAGTTATTTCACTTCTGTGAGTCCTCAAAATCGTCTAGAAAGACTACGAAAGAAGTTTCAGGACGTTTCTTGAAGTTTCAGTCACGCAGCATGAGGTAGTAGCAAATTTTCTTAACCTACAAACTAGATGGTGAGTCAAACGCATATTCCAAAGAAAAAGTATACTTCATATCGAATCGAGGTGTTTATTTGAATTCGAATTGACCTTCAAGAAGAGCAATTGTCAACTCAAATTAGTCGAAACAAACGAAAATTCTAAAGAAATGGATAAACACAAACGGTGGGTACAGCTTTCGTACAAGTACGCAACCATGAGGGACATTTTATGTCTTTGCGCCCCCTCCCATCAGAAACTTATATGAAGCTTGCATTCGTGTTGACAATATAAATTATTGAGAATGATCACCTGTGGGTAAACAATTATTTAAACAATCACGCTCATACCGCAGCTTGTCGGCCACGCACTCCGCAGTGGTTAACGTAATATGGTTAGGTAAATCGAGAGCTATCCAACGAGTAGTGAACGATTTTTGTACGATGATAACTGGCGAAGATAAAGTTCCGTAGCAACGAATCGGTTGTAAGCGAAAATCATGAGAAATATTTTCGTGACGCTTCTCCGTTGCGTGTCCCGCGTTGCATTCCCTCGTTACATTTTCGAGTTTATGTAGCAAAGTAAAGACATAAAATGTCAAAAAATACCCAAAGACGATTGAGTCAGAAGTTGAAACACGTAAAAACGAGCAGATTTGTCTATGGAAATGTGTACATAGAAGGTTTTTTGAAACAATAGACATGGGAGTATTGAACATTGAAGATAGTAAAATTCTGAGTTGAACACGGCATTGGCGAATTGTAGGGTTTTTAATTTGAAACTGTACACTTTGCATGGCTACAATTAATTTTTTAGTTCACAATAACAAGCTACAAAACATCACCAAACTGGTTGTTGTTGTCTGTTGTAGGTATGGTAAAATAGCAAGTAGTTTAGTCCTACTCAATGACTGCACTGTATGTATATGTTAGAGGCGAATCTGCCCAGATAAAGTGTTTCTGTAGTACTCTCACAAGCAGAGTTAGAGTAACACTTTTTTTCTTTAATTTGACCTTGTTTATTTACATTAAGCCAAGCGTTTACAAAAATTTGTCATAATATCGTAATTTACATAATTTTACCGAAATATTGGCTAACCTAGTTATTTCCCATTATAATAAATACCTAAACGATTTCCTCTTAATGATAAATACTATTATAATATATCAAATTTTGGTTTATTATCTTCGATAATGAACCATTGGAATCGACCAAAGAAAACATTTTTTTAACCCCCCCCCCCCCCCCCTCAAAATTTGTTTGTTTACGTTTCAAGATAGGTACACTTCAGAAAATTGAATTAAAAAAATCCGTCCGTCCGCCTTTTCCCAGTTAGCGTTGTGCTAACGTTACTAAATTTGGTTTACGGATTCGGACCAACCCCACAATGATCCTCGAAGCTTTTTATAACCCTTGGTCAAAGGGAAGGGGTTCAAAACGAATTTGAAATTTTGAAAAATTCATACCTCGAAAAATTCAAATGGAACGGTATAGTTTTTAGTTCACATTTAGTTAGTTTATTTTTTAGAATTTTTTAAGACCATCCGCAGCTTCGACGATCAGCCGTTCGTTTTAACAATGAGTGTTCAAAGGTTGAGCCGATATAAACTTGTCAATACGATCGTGAATCAAACTGTTAATATACAGGACCCTCTTCATACTAAGGAACAGCTGTTTGGAACATCACATGGTTTTTGTGATGTAGATTCTTTTGTTCTGAGGTACATTCTGAAGGTACTTCTTTTAAAGAAAAATTATTGCCGACATAGGTAGGAATCTGGGTACCTAGGTGGAATTAGAAACCTCAGAATAATTCTGAGGATATAATTATTATATCGGTATATCTTATTTCGGCACATTTCATTTGTAATTGATTCATCGTCTCTATCATTTAGTTTCTGCACAAAGAAGATAATAAACCGGTGTGTCAAGAATTTGAGAGTTTTCCTTATAAAGTTACATTGAGCTGGCAAATTAAGTAAATCCGTAATCTGGTTATAATATACCAAATTAAATCCGTTGGCTCTGAGTCTGCTTATTATTCTAATCTCTCGTTTCGGTTTGTTTACGTTTTTGAACGATGATACAAAATTAATTTAAGGATTTATATTTTTATACAATTTAGGTGGTTTTGTTAAAGGAGAACACGACGATATTTCTCGATGAAAACTCACTCATACGGCCATACTTAGACAATGGTGGAATCCGTGTGGGTCAACTCACCTGAAACAAAATTGAAACCGTTGTTAAAACAATGGAACGAAAGCAAACAACTAGACTGTAATAATAATAACTAGACTGTAACGGAGGGTCGATTTAGTTGATCAACTCTCCTAATCGGCTTCTCCCGGAAGATAAACAAAGAGCAGCTTATGGAAACGGGTTTGAAGTTTCAAGGCCCTTTTCGGAGTAGGACAGTGGAGGGTTGGCTTAGAATGTGGAGTTGTTTTAAACCATTCGGCCGTTATAATAGAACTTTATTCGAAGTTTTCGAGGGAGAAACTCGCGGTGAAAAGGGGCTCGGTTGAGAGGAACAACTTTTCATCCGAATCCCAAACGAATTCCCAAGTGCCGATTAGCGACAAACCGCCGAAGTACAAATCATTCCAATGACGGCGAAACAGTGTTTATATTTCATTGGTGTTTTTTTGTGAATGTTGTTCACTTGTTTTTCACAACTTCGTTGACAGTGCGTTTGTCGGGCGATTCTAAACCGGCGCAGTTAAGTGATTCAAATGGATGCGGAACCGCGGACTGCGGAATGCGTACGGGTGGGGGAGTAGGCCACTGCGCAGTTTCTTGTTATAATTCGTTATCAGTAATCTGCGCTTCAGCTTATATGTTCTCTGTTCTACTGCCGTACTTCAAAATTTGAATACGTTAATAATCAAAATGAACAACGAAGTTCTTATTGAGTTAGTGAAGCAGCACCGAGGAATCGATAATACGGCGGGAAGATCACTGTTGAAAAAGAGCGGGAAAGCTGATCTGTGCGAACTTCAGCATCCATGTGAACGGCAACCTCCGGAACGGCAGACTCTTCTTACCCCCTCAGATACCCCCTTTGTTTTACGCATGCCGCAGTCCGCGGTTCCGCATCCATGTGAATCAAGCTTTAGAACTAAAACTTTGGCCACCAACATGCTTTGCTATACATGTAACCCAAGCTAATCTACTCTGTGCAACGATCGGTCATCCAGCCAATACTTAGTAATAGAACGAAATATATATCGAGTTCACTAGAAGCAGGATTTTGTGAGTGGCCCATGTTCCACCAACTAACCTCCAAGGAATATCCCTTTACTCAGCACCGGTCTCTACAAAGCCTTGGGAATTGGTGAGAAACGAGTCGGCCAATTCCCCATCATCCTTTCCCCAGGCATCTGTTTGCATACATTTCCTTCCAACATCACCTCATCCACCCACTTTTGGGCTTCGGGTAGCCCTGACGGCGCACCTATCCATCCCACTTCCCATACTCCACTGCTCGAACTTCAATCAACTTCCTTACTTCACCAACTCACCTTATTTCCCTTCTTGTCATCTTACACTTCGTATCTCTTCTAGGCCCCACTTTTTTTATGCCTCAAAAATAAATAACCTTCAAGGGATCTCAACATAAAACAAACATGAGGGAAATTGTAACTTTTCCCCCGTTACCCCGAAGGTTGAAGGAAAAGCCGGGGACATCCTGTCTCCGCGGAGAATACCTTGTTTTTTTCAAACTCCCTCGAGGCTTTTTTTCCGACGGGCGGAAAGTTGATTGAATAAAAATTAATTTTTTAAGGGGCCACCCCCTCCCACCATTTCGAAAAAACCCCTTCCCCATAACACGCCGGGCCGATCGAAAAAGGATTAAGGGGTCTATACGTAAAATGGGATTTTAATGGGAAAAACCTGTCGTGCCGCTCAACTAGGACCCTCCCGCCCGTCATGTTTTTTTCCATCATCAAATCCCGTTATTTTAGAAGGCGAAAAAAATAACTCTTCGATCGGGAAAGATAACAAGTTGCTTACGCTATCGAGGGCGGTGCAACAGAGTTTTTTTCTCAAAGCCTGTTTTTATTGTACAAAAAGATCCACTGTGAAGTAGCTTAGAGAAACTGGTGGTGTGTGTTGTAGGCACATAAATCCCACGAGATTGTTGAAAAAAAATAAAAAAACAAGAAAGAAATAGGGTTGGCCGATGTGGCAAGACTTATTGTGCATGGCTAAGTGAGGGTTATTGATTTTGGTTGGTAAAAGTGACCCGGCCGCTCTCAACCGCCGAAGAATCCTTTATCGGAGCGGTGGCTGCGGTTGAACGAGTGGTTATCATATCGATGGATTGCCAGCTCGTGAACGATACAGGTGGCCCATTCACAGGGGCTGAAACTCTCATACATATATCACTCTCTGGTAGCCCATGGAGAATCAGCAAGTTTAGTGTTTATGTTTCAAGCAGGTGGCACATGAGGAGAGGAAGTAATTCTGAATTACTCCCATTCTTGTCATTTTCGAATTTTCGGCTTTGGAGAAAGATGTCTTATAATTTTCATTACGAGTGGGCCGAAAAACGGTTCATCGAACGTGGCCAAGAAAGGCGATTTTCATCGAGTGACTTGTGGATTTCAAGGCTGAGAGAAATATCAAGAACTAGACAGGATATTGGGTTGGCCAAAGGGCCACTTAGTCTGATTACTGCTCCTATGTTTCATCCCAGGTCGTAAATGACATGTGTTTTTAAGGTTGAATACAGCTCGTAGATCAAAGGATCTAGACGACCCCATTATATTACGAGTGGATCTCGGAATCCCATGAACTATTATGTTTTACGTCAGATCTAGAGGTTAGCTTGTTTGATATCGACAGTTCATAGAGACATACGATTAAATGTAGCGTCTATGGCGGTAAATCAGTATCCTAGGAGCTTGTGTGATAGCGTTCTACTATTATGATTGTAGGAGTATCCAACGTTTAGCATGGGAGGATCCAAAGCGGTCCCAGAAGATCGAGTATGTATCCTACTTTGACATGAATGGATATGCCATGAATACAATGTCAAGTATCAACCACGTTTCTTCACCTGTAACCAGTAACCAGTAACCAATTTTCGTATGTTAATGGTCAGAATTTCCCCCAATTCTTGTTCGAATTTTGAAATTTGGATTAACCATCGAAAAGGACAGGTCCGAAATAGGGGGTTCCATTTTCGTAAACATTGAGGCGTTATTATTTAACCCTAGGAGTGCATTGTGGGGTCGATTCTGACCCCATAGTTTACGTTTGATCGCATATCTTCCCTAAAAAAATATTTTCCAGCGCACAGGGATATTTGGCAGAATTGGAATTGGGCTCAATCCGTAATCCGTAGTAAGTTGCCTAAAAACACTCAGAATGGACATACACTATAAGGCCTTAAATAAGAAACATGCAAACATACAAAATCCGGATTCTACTAATGAGATAGTGTGGTGTCGTAATTTGTACCTATGGGAATTGTAATTTGGAAGAACCATCGCCAGAGGGAGATATCCGAGAGTTTGTAATAGGTGGAAGGAAGCTCTTGAAAATTGAAGTGTAGACCTGCCGGCGGTATAAATTTTCACGAGAGATTCCAACTGCAGATTACAACCCCTGGTACGCCTCCAGACCAGGCAATAGTAAATAATTGCCTCTATGTTTCCAGAAACTGCTGTAGAGCTCGTATTGGTAGTACGTGAACCATTACAAGTCACGAAAATGTACATGATCACTACATTTTGCTGCATCACCTTCAGGATTAACACGCGTGCGAGTGTTAAAAACAACCGTAACCCTTTATCCACCCCCCAATGCACAGAAAGGGATTGCCAGGGGTACTCAGCACGTCACGTCAGTTATTATTGATAAATGTCCTCACACCGAGCAAACCCGGCCCTACCCCACCGCCGAACCCACTCCACCAAACCCTCCTTACTTCCTTAACTTATGGTCTCCCGGTGCCGGATGGCCTCCTTTCCCGTGTTTCGCTTTTCCTTTTCACACACCAACATCGTTGTTTCCAACACACATACTTACACTCATTTCCAACACATACACTCATTTCCAGCGTACGCCCCCGGATACGGCGCCTCTATAAATTTCCACGAGAGAAACCCACTGCAGATTACAACCCCCGATACACCTCCAGACCAGACAATAGTAAATAATTGCCGCTATTATTTCAATTTTCTTCTTCCCAGCCTATTTCATTCTTAGTATTTTTTCTTCTCTCTATCGCCGAAGTAAGTTCCTTCGTTCTTTTTCCCTCTGCTCTATATCTTAATGGTGGTAATATTTCAAAGGCCGTTACGAGAAAATACATGAGCAGGCATTCAAAAATCAATTTCTTTCCTTAATGTGGTCTTAGGTTTATTATCAGCAACTCACATTTTCACGCAATTCTCTGGTGGGTTCTTATTCGTCATCCTATAAAATACCACACATCCTAATTGGGCCCCTTGGGTGCCAAGTGGTGTAAATCCCACGTCCAATTTCTTTGAAATTGCGTTTTCAACAGTACTCGATCTAGGGATCATTCCACTGCCTATGTACACGAAGATGAGGCTTCATTGAAACATACAAAAACTGAATTTCAAACTATAAACAAGAAAGCTGGACAAGTAGGCCGCCCCATCAATATTTCTTCGGTTCCTCTACCACACCTGTACTCCATAGGCAGGACTGTTACTGCCGCAAGAAAGACATGCAGGATTAAATTAATACCAAACGAATATAAGCCATGCTTTGAAAACTTGCATGCATGTGATTCCGAGAGTGATTTGAAAGTGCCAAAGACTAAAAGTTGAGATGTTTGAGTGAACCATAGAAGACTTTACATTCATTAGCAAAGTTTATTTGTTCAAACTCAATAGGTTTTTAGTCAAATTTTTAACAATTCAATTGTTGAGGTTAAACCGCATAGCTGATGAGCAAAGCTATGAGAGCCGACAATAGATAGATTTTTTCAACGACCGTAGAATTTTAAATGGACTTACAAACTTCAAATTGATATTCTGAAAATTTGGAGAATTGGACTTACACCACTTGGCATCCAAGGGGCCCAATGGTGTTGTCGCTCAATAAGTAAGTTCTCCTTGCTCATTATGCGCCCAGAAAAACTCTTCGTTGATACTAGGTACTACCCTGCACATCCATACGTTAAAAACATGTTTTCTGCTTACAAATGGAAACTGTTTAAATCATAGAGTAGGTAAGAGTATTTGAGATATTAGGAGGACAGCCCCCTACTCACTCCCTCCTTATTCCACTTCTTGTGTGGTTGTACAACAAGCTCCATAATTTCAGTGAGAACGGAAAAAACCCAAGTTTGGCCTCGAATTCGCAGGATTTTTTAAAGCCGGAAATAGCGAATATACCCAGTCAGTGCATAGGTACAATTATATTATACTACTTAGGTAGAATATGCGAATAAAATTGTAACATTGGCTTTTACCTGGTATTACTCCTTTTCTGCCAACAAGTTGCATATTATTAGTTTGTTATTACTATTGAATTTATAAGGTACATGTTAGCTTTCCAGATTATCCTAGTTAGAAACGATGAGCGAAATTTGCCCCACGAAAAAAGATATTTGAATAAATACCACTCATATAATAATTATATTAACAATTATTGTTTTTTCTTGATCCGTTGATGCGCGATAAACTCCCAGCCATTTACCATCATTCAGTAGAAACCGTACACTAAAAATATATGTTTTTATAAAATCACAATGTCTCCCCAGCGTCTCAATACCGCGTGCCACAGCTTGTGGTTGAAGGACGAGCTCTTGGTAGAGAATAAATTTACAAGAGCTAACCGCTCTTTTTATCGTGCCAAGGAAATGCAATCATAATATTTTCTCTCGAGTTCCACTTCTTCGCGTAATAATACTCTCGGGAGTCTATATAATGTAATCCATTTTCAAAAGAAATTGCTGTGTAGAGGATGTAACTACATAATGTAAATTCTGACCACACTTCATTATTTCCCTATATAAGAGACGCATTAGAGTGTAGAAATGAACACTTCATTTAAGCAAACAAACGTATTTGATATTATTTATTTCTATTCACAATGACAGAATAAGCGGAGTTGAAACTGTTTCTTTTCATTCTATCAGATAATCAATCCTATACACAATGTGAGTTACGAATTCCTACCAAGATCGAAGCAGGCTCAGAGCTGTTTGGTCAGCTGATGGTTCTCATCGAGCCGGAGGTTGTTGGTAACTGGCTCAGTAACGGTCTGATCCGTATAATTCACGTGTTATTACTTGTGATATCCTACGTTGGCAATAGTTTATGTCGAGGCAAACCTACCAACAAATATCCGATATTATGTCCCACCGGATGACCTTCAGCGGAGGGGATTGGTCCAGGAGTAGGAACATTTCGCGGGACCCTTTTAGGAATAAGTGGTCCGGTAGAAAAGACCCGTCCCACTTGATATTATCATCTTTCAGTAATAGTGACATCTGTGCCTGTTATACTACTACCATCAAGACTGTTTCTGCGAGAGTCCAAGTTGGAATCACTGTGAATAGAAGATACACATCTCTTCATCATACAAATATCTATTTATCTTGTAGATCTATTTATCATCTCAGTGGTCGAAATGGCATAAAGAACCCTTGATACTGTATACCTGCAATGTGATATGTGTCATGTTGTAGTTATGGGACTCACTGCCTACAGAACAGTGATCTTGACAGAGTGCTGATCTGTACAGAAGATAACAGAGTTGTTGCAGAAAAAAATTGTAGCATTTAAAAATGGTGAAGGTTTTTCTACAAAAAGCGAGCGCCCGAATCTTAAAATATTCACGCTACGGGGTCTTGAAATGTCTACTGGTTTTCGTCTGAATTTGATATACGGATTCCAACAAATTTCTAGGTTGATTCAAAGGTTCACTGTTCGAAATAATGCACAAACAAACCGCAGTTCAGTTCGTGGTAGCGTACGAAAGAGAATATATTTAATTCATTCATGGGGTAAGTTCCAATTATTAAGCAATGAATTTTTGTTGGTAACCGTTAATTTTACGTGTTATAAATTCGGCGAGTCTCACCATCCGGTGAGTAGTTTTAAAACCACTCGAGGGGATCCTGTAAAGCTTTCTGAGTCGGAAATATTACAAAAGGGCTCCTTCACCCCCCTCCCCCTCCACGCCATCACGCCCTTGTCTTTAAAATTGCCTTTAAATTCCCCTTGTACAGTTTCATTTTCCGACTTTCGAAGGAGAGTTGCAACTGAGCGTTGCTAATGGTTGTTAATTAGGCGAAACGAGGCTCGTGGATTTAATCCCGCTCCTCTCAGCCTACTGAAACCAGATGAATTCTTTATACCGGGCCAATTTTTCCGCCGTTTAACCGCTCGAAACAACAAAATTAGCTCTTCTAACCTCTCTCTTACCAACCAAATCCGGTGACTCGCCTAATTGCGTTCGAATTGAAAAATGTAATTTATATTGTACCTTATCCGAGGCACCGTTTTTCACCTAGTGCAAACCTACGGGAATCCAATTCGATACGGTATGTAATTCTGTATCGAATAAACTGAATGATTTTGGTTTGATATAAAATGGCAGAGAGAAATATTTTTTTCTCCCAAAGCGAACGTCTATATGTTTATTCAGTTGGACGTGTGGGCCCCACAGTGAATTCTTCCTTTGCGCCGCTACGAGTATTTTATAGAAAAAACAGAAGGCACTGAAACAACAAACCTTCATTCACGAGTTAACAGAAACGAGCGAAGAGCTTTAAAAAAGTTCAGTATCGTTTCAATACATTGTGGTTCAAAAGTTTTGTGTTTCTAACTCAGGTGATAAAAAAAAAGATTCACGTTATGCATATTGTGTTTGTTAAGAACATTTCATTAGAGAATATCATGAGCGTCCAAATTGTGTCGTGAAATCAATCGAAGTCTCGAAATTAATGGTATTACTGATTTTTGTAGTTTTGTTCACGAAATCAACTGAAAAACCACTTTTTTAAATTTTGGATTGAGGTGAAAGGTCCAAACATGGAAGTCTTCTCTGAAGGTTGGACAATACATTTCCGTCAATAACTTCCAGCCGAAGCTGAACAGTCTGAACAGCTGAACAGAAATACGTATGATCAAAGTAATACAACAAAATTAAGAAAATGAGGATTGATAGAATTAAATTCATCGTGGAGGTTGTTGTGACTAGGAAACAGTAGATTTCGGGTAAGGATGACCAACACTAGTCGTTGTTATCATTCGGGTTTATTACGACGTTTCGATCGTGGAACACGATCCTAATCATGTATCATGATAATTGTCCGATTGTCCGATAGCGACACAGTAGCGACACACTTGTCACACGGTAGCGACACACTTGTCAAACATTACTGTGTCGCTATCGGACAATCGGACAATTATCATGATACATGATTAGGATCGTGTTCCACGATCGAAACGTCGTAATAAACCCGAATGATAACAACGACTAGTGTTGGTCATCCTTACCCGAAAAATTAAATTCATCTATAGGTATTTTTGTTAATTGGTTTTATTATCACGTTTTCGGAATAAAGGTTATTTCGAAAATTTGGGGGTAGGTACTTCCTGTTATTATTTATTGTTACGTCCGCAGGTACAAGTAGAAATCCCAGGATTATACCAATACAAACTAACTCTCAATAATGTATCATCAAATAATAATAATAATGATAATAATAATAATGTATCAGTACTTATAGACCCTTCATGAGCTAGAAAAGCATAAAAGTATCCCCCCTCAGGAAATTACTATCTGGTCACTGCTTAAACAATATTTTAGCGTATCACTCCAGCTATTTCCTTTGGTTAAAGGTCTCACAAGGTAATTGTATGCAGAACATTGATATAGACCAAAGGGTGGGAATGAAAACCACTGTTTTATACTTTTGTATTTTTTTTCAAACAACTGCAGAGAAAGAGTGGTTGAAAGTGAAAATTTCTTGGGATTTTTCGAAGTGCTATTTTCAACTCTGTCATGGATACTTTTTATTGGTATCTATAAAATACCGATCGTACAGTATCGAATACTAATATCAGAAATATCGGGCAATAGTATTGAAATTAGTAAATATCGCCAGTATCGATAAGTGACTATTGGTAGTCACTTAAATAAAATATATTGCCGGGTGAGATAGGTGCGAGGGACGTCAAGAAAGTTAGGTTGCACCATTTTTTGAAAATTGAAGAATGAATAGGTACATTTAGATGAAATTTACAAAATAAGTGTCAAAACATGTCATTATTTGTCTGCATAATTGCCATTGAGGTCAATACATTTTTAAGCCAGTTTTTGCATACCCTCGTGTTATACCTTCCGCTCCACCTCCTGAAGCTATTTTTCGACATCCTGGACCTCCTCGTCACTTGAAAATTGTAGTCCACCCCAAAACTCCTTCAATTTATTGAGAAGATGATAATCAGATGGTGCCAGGTCCGGGGAGTAGGGAAGGGGAGTCAAAATATCCCACCCAAATGACACAAGCAGGTCCTGAGGTGCATGAGTTCTAGCGTTATCATGAAGGAGTGACACACCACAAGTCAGCATGCCTCTCCTTTTCTCCTTGATTTTTTTTTTTCGACTTTTTGAGTGACTCCAGTATGCAGCTGCATTTATGGTGGTCTCCTTTAGAGAAAGTAACAATGAGAATAAAAACCAGCCACTTTGCAGTCCAAAATCGGTGGAAATGTACCTACAACGGTACGAGTATATCCAGTATCTCGAAATGTGAATTGCTCATATTGAGACAAAGTGGGTTCGAAAATTGTATTTTCATTGTCCAATTTTTATGGTTTATTATTGATGAATCAAAAACTGCAGAGATGACCATCTAGTCACTTACTGAACAAACGTACAATACAAGCATTACCACCACGTTATACAGACGTGAACTGTTGCGTAAGGGTTTACATATTTTTTCTAATCCAATTTGATCCTTATACAACGGTTTTTGGATTGTACATTTCCATAGAAGTTTCAACGTACCTTTTTATCACCTCTTACAAGCAAAAAAGTTTCGAAATATCTCCGTCCATTCAGAAGGGGAAGTTCTATGGAATCGTGGAGTGGGGATGACGAAAAGTGGGGAGGGGAGTTTCAGTTCTAAGAAGTAGAAGAAGATTAGGCGGGCGGTGTTTCGAGAGAGATTCAGGAAGTAGGAGCTAATCCTCGATCCGTGACCGCACTCGGCAACAAGAAGAATCCTTGAGTTGCCTAGTTAGACGGTCGACGGGCCGGAGGGCGAGTCGAGGACGAAATGGGCCTTGTACTCGCATCCTCCTGCTCTTCTAATAATTAACTTCCTTCCTCTTTCTTCATCTTCTTTTTTCTTTCCTCTCATTCTCTTTTTCCTCCACTCCGTTCGGGTGAAAGTCTACTTTTTGGTTTATTTCCCGCCCTCTCTCCTTTTCCTTTTCACGCTTCAGTGGTCGGGCCCCAGATTGTGACCGCCGCTCCCAAGTGACCCCGGGAAGGAAATGTCGTAAGCTTTCCCTCCAAAACAACTCACAATCCCCAGAGTGGGATCTACTTAACCCTCAGTCACTTAGAAGACTTCCCATTCCTTGAAGTTTAAGGCGGAGCCGAATCCAACCTCACTAAAGTTTGCTCATGTTCTTTGTTTTATTTGTCGTATAATATAATCCGTCTTCTCACACGATGTAAACGAAGTTGTAATACCAGCAAACAAATGGGAACCTCCGTTGAAAATTCAAACAGTTACTTTCCATTCCTACCTTATTCCTTGGTTGACTCCTTAGTGCGACAGTAAAAGCTTTCTCTGGTGTTAATTATGAAATTTTCGTATGTAACCTCTTACAACACTTGACTTGATTAAGAAACTGCAATATCGTCGCTTAAAGGGCATCATGACATAATAAATAAAATGATCTCATTTTTCCCAACTTCTCAGGAGACCAAAAAAAACCGTTTTGATTTTTTTGATTGATTAATTCCGAGGAAAAATAACTATTGAACTGAGTTACTGGGATGAGAAATAACGCTAAAACTATCTCAACGACCTCGTAGGTACATGTTTTTTGTTTATAGGGAAGCGGTTATTGTAACGATAAAATATTGATATTAACATGAATAATGTTTTTGCGGTGGCCTACCAGAGTTGAAAAGCGTAACGAAGTTTAAGTCACGAAATTATGTCACGAAGATTTTTAATGATTTTCACGTACAACCGAGCCGTTTCTAGGGAAATGAAACTTCTTTAGTTTTCAACGGACAAAAATCGTTCTCCATTCGTTGGAAAGCCTTTAATTTATGCATAAATTATTTACAGCCAAAACCGCTGTAAATATCGAAGAAGCTGAGATACAGCCCTGAGTAAATAAAACTGTAAACAACATTCGGACGCAAAAACATTATTCATGTTTTGCATAGCAAATACCTCGTTCTATGCAAAGTATAGAAGAGAAAAGATCCGGGGGGTCCAGGGGGGCTTGCCCCCCTGGCGAGGCGCGAAGCGCCGAGTTTTTCTCAGCAATGCACACTTTTCAAAAATTCCACAGATTCTCACCGAGTTACCGCATCATACTGGTCGAGTCTGTATGCTGGATAGAATTGGTTACAATGGTGATATCGACACAACTATCATAACTGTGAATGTTTCGTTTTATCGAAATGAGAAGGAACCGCTCGGTAATATAATATAAAAACGTTGTTTTTTCGACACCCTGTTATACTAGACACTTCTCTTGACCAGAAAAATTTCTTCCATTTCCGATCTTGTAGATGTTGAATCTCCCAGTGTAAGTCTTCCAAACTGAAGTCCTTACCGAATTTCCTTGCGTGGAATAACGTTCCCAACGTAACCTTCGCATTTCATCTCGTTTGGATGGTTGTTTCACCTTTCACTCGTGGTGACGAGTTGAAATAAATTACACAGCATCCTTTGAGTGAGTCACACTTGATATCCATGGTCCTTGTCGGTTACACAAATGTTGACGTTACGACTATACGACAATCATTCCAAAAAAATACTTTTAACCGTAGGTGATTACGGTTTCACCGTTTCGTTTGTGCGAATTTCCCCTTGATTCCACCGTTTCAACCTCCCAACGTGGATAATAAACCATAGGGATCCCACACCACAGAACCGCCTTGTACAGAGGGAAAAGCCTTAGAGACACTTGGTAGGATTTGTGATTAGAGGCGACAAACCTCAATTCAACCCGTTCGGTTTCTCCTCTCGAATTCAGACTTCTCAGTCACAAGGAGTGAATCATCATCATCATCATGCACTGTGTATGATTATGCACATCGTTATATATTGTGTACATTTCCTGTGAACAACACTGCATGGCAGTCGTGCGAATTTGAATATTCTCAAAATAGACGAATTTTTCCACCTGAATTTCCGTAGTATCTTGCCAATATTTTCTGAATGCTGACAAAGCTTCCATACTCAACTACTGCTTGAAGAGTGCAGAATAAGGTGTAAGTGGAGGTTTTTCGTTTTTTGTTTCTTTTTGAAAATGTTTATTCAATAATTTAAAGTTAAAGATAATTTGCCTAATGCTCTCCCCGTTTCAAACCGTAATGCTCGAAATTCCGATACTCAACACAATATTACAAAATAATTTCTTCTATCTTCCAGTAAGATGGCCAAACGCATAATCACTATACCCTACAATACTCAATAATATATCTAAAAAGTTGTTAAGTAGTTATTGTCAAATTCATAGTTACCATTTAATTCGGATTGAGTCATGTGAATTTCACCAATTTCTCTGGAGCTAGTCGGGGAAAAAGAGTCACAACGTACTGAACACGAGGTTTTGTTTTCTCAAAGGTATAAATCTTCTACACGAGTTACATTCATATATCCTCAGTCTAGAATTGGTACCTCGTAAATGACGAAACCTCAATTTTCAGGAGAACCTTATTATAATCGATAGTTCTACAAATTTCAGAGTAGTAAGATTTCGAAATACATGTAGAACCACCCAACATTCGAGGAGCGGAATATTTGAAAATGTTTTTATTAGAAAGAAAGAAAACCCCTAAAAGCTCATAAAGTTTAAGTCTCAGTTTAAAGTAGAGTTGAATAAGTTGATGTAAGTTGTGTGAGTTGTGGTAAGTTGAAGACCTCAGCCGATCTGAAATTTATTGGAGGATTTGTCGGGAGTAAGTTTCTGTTGTTCATTTGACTTGTTGACAGCGCCATTCTAAATGCCTAGTGGCCAAGTTGAGGCTCTGAAAATTGAGCAAATTGATTTATAGTTTCACTTTTCGTGACAGCTTTACCTTATGTGATGGTTTGCTGAGCCCTTGTTTTCGAGTTTTTGGTTCGACCACTCTGGGGAAACGCAGACCGGATATCCCTCTGGGTGGGCATATTGTCTATAGGAGGTTATAACCTCCCGAGTTAGAGGGCAAACAGGAGAGAACAGAGGAAAATCAGCATCCTTACATTACACTTATCACTAGTTCTTTCCTATAGTCAGATCGTTCAAGACACACTAGTACTACTACGAGGAAACACATATTAAGGAAAAATATATTGGTGGAGGTACGGATTGAAAGACTTCCGGAACTGTTTTCGAGATCTCATCAAATCGAAGCTGCCAGTTTTTTAGCGACTTTTCGAAGAAAATGTAGCTATTGTTCTTGGTCCAAAATTTTTAAAACTCGATTTTTCGAAAGATTTTCATACCAACATTCGTTTCAGACCATCCTGAATCCACTGCCAAGAGACACCAAAAATAGTAAAAAAGGCTAAGTTCACAGATGGGCAGAACCGGGCCACTCTAAGGGATTTTGGGAAATTTTAAAAGGGCGGGGGGGGGGATACCCATAATTCCCAAAATGAAATAGTCCGACAAGTGACACCTCATTTTAAAGAATTTTGTATGCTGAACACGATGGTCAAATCAGAACAGCAATATCTCATCCTGTTCTCAAACTAGAGCTTTTTGAAGATGAAGAAACGTGGGTGTTACTTGATATGATCTTCATGTTAAGTCTCCTCTAATCTGACAACGGAATTAGATAATCCCAATTCAGAGTTCACGATATGAATATAAGATTCTTATTTCGTTCTCAAACTTGAGTACTTTTAAGATGAAGAAACCTGGTCGTTCTTTGATATAATATTATTCTTCATGGTTAGTCTGCTCTATCTGATGACGGAATGCGATATCGCAATTCTGACTTCACCGTCGATATTTCTGATGGTGGTTTTCGGGTAGGCGGGGGGGGGGGGGGTTTACCCAATAAATTAAAGACTGACAAGTGACACCTCATTTTAAAGGTTTTTACACGATGAACAAGATGGTTATGAATATGGATATGAATATGAATTTATGAATATGGATTCAGAATTGCTACATAGTATTCCGCTCTCAAACAGGAGCACTTTGAAGATGAAGAAACGTGTTTAATACTTGAGATGTTCTTTAATGGAGACATTTTACATAAAAGCAATTGTCTCATCGAAAATTCGCTCTTATAGCCATGCTGCATGACTGTGGATTTTTTTCTTCAAAAAACCCAATTTGTCACTTACTTATAGGCCGACGATATATTGATCATGTAGGTACTTATCAGTTGTGTGATACCCATTTTCTGGGTGAGTTCTAGATATTTCCTTTCAGGATGATTACAATCTTACTCCCTGGAATTACTGCTAGAAATCTAATTAATGAATATTCGCTTGCAGCAGGAGTTCAAGTGACTTTAGTTGAATAAAAATTCGTTCATTAGGATTTTGTGGCGGGTTTTGAATTTCTGAAGGGTTTCGATTGCGAGGTGGTTTTATATTGATGAGTCATATCAACTTCACTCTGTGGCCTAGCGGCGTCTTCTCTGGAGGGTCGTCTCCACCGCCCCCCGCCGACCACTTCCGCCCAGGGCCGCCTCCCGTTACCGTCCCGCGGCGAGGCGGCGCGCCGCTTTTCTTCCTCTTCACTTTTAATGAATGGGGGGCCATCCCTCGTTTATTACAGTATTATCCTTCAACCTCCTCCTCCTCCCCTCCTTTACCAACCCTTATCAGCCCCACTGAACCCTCCGCTTTTCGGACCTCGACCGCCCCCACATCGTCAATGAGTCAACTCCGCCTTTTTACGTCCTTCTCGAGACCCTTCACCCCCCCTCTCCATCGCCCTTCACCCCCCCTCTCCATCGCCCTTCTCCTCCTCCATCCGACCACTCAACTTCCCTCTAACGGCCTCCTCCTCTCCACCCCCACTCACTTCTACCATTTTGGGATTTAACATATTATGGTTATTAGTCGATCATTTATGCGGTATTAGCTCGGACCCCCCCCCCCTAACTAACTCCCTCCATCAACCCCTTTCACTCTCCCTCTCACAACCTGTTACCTTCCCGTTCCCAAGCAACAATAGACTGTTGAAACAAGACACGTAATTGGACATCCTCCGGAGTATCTAATTACCAATCCAGCCCGGGTATAGACGTAATATAGACGTAATCCACTCACGCATTAATTACTCTCCGTTTATTTAATGAATTATAAATAATTTGATAAATTATTATTCAATCACAACGGTTTATTTTATATTATTTCTGTACGGACCGCCTTCGGTCTAGATCACAGTTCTGTATACGAGTACAATACCCTTAGTCCCATAACTGTACAAATAAGTGGAGCAGTGAGTTAAAGTATTGAATGTTTGTTCGAGATGTCCAGATTTCCTTCTAATCCTCCGAGTGTAGGGTAACTATTTCGGTTATGATTTCGCCATTTTTCCTCAATAATTCGTGGGATTTTACGGGCACGTCCAGAAACTAAGGTTACAAGGTTCATTGGTACATGAAGACTGTCATTGAAACTGTTGAAGGCTCGACGAAGGATGAACAATGCCTACACAAGCATGAGCGTCCAAAGATGCTCTAATTTTGGAGTTACAAAAGTGAAATGGATGCAATTGTGCTAAGCCAATAAGAGGGCAAATACAACGTACCTACTGTTTCTGATTGCCTTCTACAATTGGGGCTGAGTTTTGCTGACGCCTACCTTAGAGAGGAGTTAACTTACGAAAATAAATAATGACTAATTAAGTTTATAATAACAATAAACCAATAGAAGGCAAGAAAAGTTACTTTCTCCAAAGAATGTTTCACACTCCGACAACGTTCAGCTAATATTTGTATAAAGTTTGAGGTCAGTATAGTTGTATTGGGACTTGTATGATCCTCCTAGTTTAAATCTAATTTTAATTTAATATTAGAATGTTACAAAAAATGGACTAAAAAGTATGAAATAATTTTTCATGGCCCCTCTACAATTTCAAGGGAGGATCGTTAGTGGGTATGTATATATTTGGAATACTTGGAGAGATAAACATGGGGGCAGCCAGTAAATAATACAAGTAGGCAATCCACTTTTGATGTTGGCCGATTTAAATTTGTTTAAGGAAATAGGTATTGTTTAAACAATTTTACAGACAAGTAACCAAGTGGATATTGTATTGTCATCAAGTTCTAGCTCTAGTTTCTAGCTTATCGAGAAGTCAGTTTAAACTCAATTGCAAAATTCTACCCGGGAAGACAGATATTAAGGGGAAAAGGGGCTTGAAATGCTGCATTAAAAGGAAAGGGGAATGAAATACCCATGCACGAGTTTGATGAAGTTGGAAAACCTCCACAAGAGCAGGAAGAAAATATTAGGAAGGGATATGATGTCAAATTTTACATTTTAGCAACGCCCGCTTGCGCTGATCGAACATCGTATTTAACACAGTCATTGATCGTGTTGTTCCGGAACTACAGAGCCGTTATACGAGTCCTGGGGTAGTTCCGGAACTAAATAGAGTCTGTTCAAGAAAGGGTTCGTGTAGAAGGGATAGGGAGGATAGGTGAGGTCTTGGATTGCCCTGAAAGTGAGTTTCTGCTTCAGTGGGATGTCAGCCATTGGAAACCGAACTCGTTCGTGAAAGCCTCGTTTCCTGGCCGCCACAGTCTTTGAAGTCTTCATAAACTCTCAGTAAGTGTACTCTTCACACTCTTTTTCGAGTTTTTCGTACATTCACGTGGTTTATTGTTACTTTTGTAGTTATTCATATCAATCAGCATCAGATTAGGACCGAAAACATAATTTTTTTAATTAAGTTGTCTACTTTTCACTCATTTTCTCAAAGCTGCATGCAACAAGTTTGGATTTTCCTCCTTTGAAAATTGTATAATATTCACAGACAATGGATTCACAAACGCCGACTTCAGGTGTTTCTGCTGCGTCTAGCAGCACTCCAAAAAGGAAAAAAAACCAAAGGTATGAGTTTTGTACTCGTAAGTTTCAGTGTGTTCAAGTTTTTTTGTAACTACATTTTTTCCTGCCTGCCCTGACAAGCCAGGACTTTGCTTGGAGTGTTTTGTACAATATCGTGAGATCAGAACATTCAAATCATTTCCTAATTTTTGTATATTAGGTATGTGTTTTTGTATAAGGTTTGTGTATGCGTATTTTGATCAATTATCAATTTCATCATTTTTTATCAATTTTTTAAAATCAATTTTCATCAATTTTATATCAGTAGGTAATCAAAATTTTGAAGTAGGTAATTTCTTAATTTGTGAATATTATGAATGTTTTATCAAATAGGTACATACACGTATGTATCATTTGTTTGTTATTTTGATATTTTTGTACATTGAGTCTTTCCTATTATAAGAACCATAAAACCATATAAACCGGTTTCGGCTATTTAGGCTGGAGGAGTCGCGTTTTCTAATGACGATGGTGAGTGATTGAACGAAACGAACGTCTCAGAGTAATAAAACTAGAGGAAGAATTTGAATATTCTTTCCAACCTCGGAAAAACTTGAATAAAATATTCCTTCGATAAGCTTGTCGGTGTCAACTCAACCATTTATTAAATACCTCCCAAGTTTTTTCCTTTCCCACTGTCACGGGCCTGTCTTTCTCTCTTGTGAAATATATTTTGAGTCGACATTTTTATCTTTGGTTGTTTCCCTTGAGTCTTCTTTCTTCCAATATTTTTCTCATTATTTTCATTCATGGAATGTTTCATTAAAAAACACCGGTAGCAGCAAGAAAATCGAAGAACGTTCAGATGAGGGTAGTACTATTGTTCCCTGCTAAATTCTGCTGTAGTATATTACGATCTCAATCCTAATAACAAGATTATAATAGGTACAAGTATTAGATAAGCTCATGGTTTTCGAATGCTATGGTTTGTGTTAGTGAAAGACACATTCAATCTCGTTTTCATATTCACTGAATGAGCCGATTTATCGAAGGTAAATTCTCCACTAAACAATGACTCATTCATTCCCCACTTCGTACAAGTGCTTTTCAACACTCGTAGTTACCGAGGCGAAAATAGCAGATGGCAAGAAGACCGATGAATTTTATAGCGTTCCGCCGAACCAACTTCGAATGGTTCTTGGCGGGTCGTATTGTATTCTCTACACTTCCTTCGTTCAACGCATTCTTCCAATAGCTCTGCGAAGTTTATCTTCCCGGAAAATGTTTTCAATGTGTGGGGTAGTGTGGTTAGATGTCGTTTATGAATAAGGTATTAGTTGGACGACCAGTACGTTGCACAGGACTGTGACTAGTAGCTTTCAAACGGGGAAGACCCCTCTTCCACAACACACCATACTCGAAAATACAGATTCAAAAATAGACACTTAAACCTCTCAATAAGGAATGACAGTGAGAAGAACTGACCTTCAGAATAATTAAGACAGTGGTAAAAACCTTTTGAAGGAAGTACTTATTTTTCTGGAGAGGTTTGAAGTCGTATTGAGCGGGAGGAGGGCAGCAATGTACGTCATCTACCTCCCAGGCCAATCAGAGAGCAGTACTTAGACCGGGTCTGTAAACCGCTCTCTGATTGGCTCCCGCAAGCAGTGCATGAAAGCCACCCCTGCCCGCCCCAATCAGCCGCTGTGTCAACTATAACCCTGTCCGATCACGTTGAGTGGGAAAAGTTCAAATTCGCCATTCTTCAGTTCGATCTGGTAGTTAAACAAAAATTTTCTCGTTTGAAATGACTCGTTTTACATGTCTTGTGAGGCACCAATTTTGGATTTTTAACCAGCAAAGAATTATTCTGTGAAACACTGGCGTTCCCTATTGAGGTCAATCTCAGTAGGTTTTTTCAGTGTTCGGAGAAAAGATCTTTGAAGAACTTCATCTCTTCTCCATCAAGTCCCTGCTAGCTGAGACCACCCTTTACATATCGTCCACAAAGGTATGTTAGAGTGTGTTATCCGCTTATAGTAAGTATGTTATCCATAAAATGTAGAGTGACACCATACATCGAAGGACGTTTCGAAATCCTGGTATGATGTCATGGAAATTCGGTCATCAGGTTTGTCAACATCATGGATTCTAGTTAGCGTTTAAAATACTAAAGTTCTCTCCAAGACTAATATATGTAATCACACGATTGAACAGGTCACGTCTGGGCTGTGAATAACCGCTAATATTCCGAGAAAGTTTCCGAGAAAAATTGGTCGTGGAATAAACTGAAAAACAAGTACAGCGAACGGAGGGGCATTGCTCAGTCCCAAATTATTGCTTGTATACCATAATCCGAGACGTTTCATGAATAAACATGACACGCAGGCTGTAAGAGTTGCCCATCCCTCCTACTAAGAATTGAAATGGCTGTCGGTCGTTTGTTTTGCATGAAATCCAAACTCGAAAACGCGACTTGCCAAAAGCCATGAATAACAAAATGCCGCATGTTATTATCACCGCTGCCATAAGGTCTGCCTTTAATTAAGAAAATCTCTGTTGAACGAAACGAGAAAAGCTAATGCGTAGGGATAATTTTCATCGCCGATTGTTGAGAAAATACATTACCAACGTGGTCTCGAATAATGTTTAAACGGCTCGAATTTATTCGGAATTATCATGTGAGAAACTATCACCCTTTATATTTTGAGCAAAAATTGTCAGCAGGTTCCAGACATGTGTTTAGGGCTCGTGCCCTCGGATGCGAAGGTTTTAACCCTTAAACCTCGTAATACGTATATTCCCATCCCATATATATGGCCATCCCGAACTCGGCTCGATGGAATATTTAGTCTGCAAATAAATATTTTGGGTAGAGAATCATGCGTGACCGAACGCTTCCACAGAAATGCTTATCACAAAATTAATGATTTCATTAAAAAATGAGGGGAAAACCAAGCGAAAGTTCCAGTCATGCAGCATGAATTAATAAGTAAATTCACGAAGTTACGTTCCTATTCCATCTAACTACCAGTTCACTTCATTACCAAACATTTCCCACTATTTTCAACTAATGAAACAAGTGAATAAAAAATTGAAAGTTATTGAACATTTTGCGCAAAAACTCATGTTTTGAAAACTTTTCCAGACAACATCACCAACTCAATACTAGAATAATATCAATATTAGTTCTATCAAGCTAACTGCAGTTGGTCAGCTGGGCGGGAAGAAGCATGGACGACGCCAAACACCCTTGAGCTTTCACTTTTTTTCCATAGCTTAGAGATGTTTTCAAGATCCAAGGATCGTAGAACCGAACGGAGCGAGTGCTTATCTGTAGGAAATGACTAAGAAAAGGTGTGTTAGTCTACATAGTGGCTTGGCATTAGGAAACTTGAAAGGACTTGTGTGGGTTGCACATTGGAAAGGTGCACCTCAGTACACCTTGACAGGTTCCCGGTATTACTGCAAGGGCGAAAGAAGTGCACCACAGTACATTTTGCCAGGTTCCTGGTATAAGTGCAAGGGGTAATTTGGTTCTTGTTGGAAGGTTTCCAACAAACCTAAATACCGGCTTTCAATAAGAACAAAAACAAAATTCCCAAAAGTACTCTGGAGAAAAAGAAATGTCCCCTATCTTGGCATTATCCTAAGCCTCAAAAATGTAGCACTGGTCATTTGAGTTATAGGATAGAATATCCCGTTCATGAGTTCACTTCATTTTGAACAACATCAACCAATTGTTTTGATTTTTCATTTATTTATTTTCTTCTTTTTTACAATACTTGCCATCTTGTTTTAATTCTCAGGGCAGGTATTGGAAGTCCTGATGGGAAAATATGTTAGCCCTCAACCCAAAACCTGGGATTGACTGGGACCTTTTTTCTATAACCTTTTTTCATATTATGATTATTATAATATTGTTATAATACAAGAGATATTTCGAAATTTTGAAAAAATATTTTTTTCTTGCTATTTTATCGCATTTTAGTAAGGCAAGAAGTCCTACAGTACACTTCTCTAAGTGCAAGAGCTTACGGGAACCTGGCACGATGCACCTCAGTACACTTTTATTACAAAGGGTCGTAAAGGTGATAAAATTCACACAGGTCATGTTCTTGGATGAAATTTCAGTGTCAGTGTAATTATTTGAAAATTATCAGAAATCATTTTTGGTATTTCATTTATTTCTATTTTTGCCAGAAAAAGGTTAATAACAACAATTCGTAATTATCTCAGTGAGTAGTTACAGGTGGTGCCATTGTGGTATTTTGAGGACACTATGAGTATAACCCCAAAATTGTTCGTGGATCCCTTCGTTGGGTCGTTTCCTGAGGTCTATCAAAACCAATTTCATATTTTCGGGTATGTTTGAGTAAAAACTGAGTACCTAGCAATTTGAGAGCTACCAAAATGTGCTAAAATAACTCCCTGTTTCAATCAGAACCTTCTACCCCAGTTTTTCAGCACAAACCACCACAAGGGTTAAGAGGGCACGGGTTCGATAACGCATTAACCTTCTTTATGTGGCGGATTGCGGGGAGGAACTCGGAGGGGAAGAAGGCTAATGGTGGTGAAGGCATTGGTGGTGTGATGGTGGGGAGGGGTTGAGGGAATTTCTAAGGAAGTTGTGCGGAAAGGAGAGAAACTTGGGCTGGCGCCAATTTGATTATTTTCCGCGTTTTCCTCGTCCAACGGTAGCGAAGGAGGGTGTGGAGGACGAAGGTGGTGTCGGAAGGGGGAGGAGGAGTCTTTTCCTTTATTGAAACTAACGAGCTCCTACATTATTAACACTTTCCTCTCCTTTTCGTTTTTATCTCGAAGCTAGTAAGAAGGGACCAGAAAGAATCTTCTTTTCCTCACACGAACCGCTCCCAAGGCTTACACCCGTCCTTTAAAAAAAAGCGAACGAATTGAACGAATCTGACCCCATTTGACCCCAAAATCCTTAAGAAACGTCCTATACCTTTGCCAGTCCTGGTACACGTAAGCGTCAAAGGAACTTGAAGATCTCTCAGTGACGTTATCTCACGTTCCGTAACTTGATGTTCTCCCATGTTCCGCCAAGATTGAGTAGATTGAGGAGAACATTGTACAATGAATGTACACTGAGAAAATACCACTGACCCGGAGAGCCAGTTTCAAACTGAAGTTCCATTACCTGCCCGACAGATCAAACTTCGGTTTGATGTAAGAATGCGCTCCCCGAACAGCTTCGGGTCGGCGCCAACCCGACGGAATAATCGAAATAACATCGATAATCGATACTCGTAGCATTCCGAACTTCAGGTTGAAGTAACAATAACATCTGCTTGAAATAACCAGAACATCAGGTTGAAGTACCCAGAACTTCAGTTTGACATCAAACCGAAAGAGATTTCTTCTGTTGACACGAATTAGCGTCAATGTAAGACCTTAGGACATTTTTTTAGTTCGTCGTTGACACGAATTTCAGTTTGACGTTAAAAACCAGAAATATCTTTCAGGTTGCTGTTGACGATGGCATCGGGTTGACGTTGAATGCACCCTCCCCTGCACCACTCCTCACTTCCGCAATTTTCGTCCAATGTCAAGAATTTCATATTTTTAGCACTTTTAAAATTGGACACTTTATATGATATAGCGGAAACAAGGAGAGGATCAGGGGTGAATAACCCTTACCTTGTTATTCTTCTTCTCATTCTTGTTCAGACTGGCTAGACTATTGATTTGAAATTTTACACAGAGCTTCGTTTTACCTTCAGACAAAGCCTTTTGAAGATTTAGCCCATTTCCTCAACCTAAACAATTTAAGAAACCAAAAAACAGAAATATTACGGCGATAGCAGAGCCGTTTGCCTGGGTAACAGAGCCATTTGAAAGATTTCATTCTTTTGAAAGATCTCTCTGGCGCCAAGGTGAGACGTTTTTATTACTACACATCTATGTATTATGTACAGACAGAAGATAACAAGAACGTAATAAACCATTGTGTCAAGAATTTGCAGAGTTTTTTTTACTATCCTCGCCAAGAAGGTCCACACCAAATTTCAAGTTGATCGGCTTTGGATCCGTTAATGTGGCCCAAATTGTCCTAAATTTCTTCTTTTTTTTTTTGTTGCTAAAGTTTTCTTGCGTTGAGATAGTGGGTTAAGGGGAAAGTGGACGACAAGTGTGCGAGAGAGAGAGAAGACACCAAAAGTTTATGCAAAATATTTCAACAGCCGGTTGAGCGATTTTCAATCTGAAAAAAGTTATGTTCATAGTTTTCCTAAACGAAATGCTGCATCAAAAAAAAATTTGAAAAAAAATTCAAATTCAAATTTTAGAAAAATAATTTTGGACAATTTTAAATTTAAAAAAAAAACTTGGTTCTAGCCCCATTTTTGAGACTTTCCTGATTTCAAATTTCCAAGAACCAAAATTCTGCGATGAATAGCACGATCGTAAAACGAAAAATAAGAGTCAGTGATAGCAGCTGCCGTGTCCTCTTTTAGACAGTGGATCTGCTGCGTCAATCACTCATAGGAAAGGTGATGAGTCCGAGATTCGTCCAACATTGTTGACATTTCCAATGGAACCTTTGAGGTAGAGGAGACTATTATTAGACCAGTCAAATCGTAAGTACACAAATAAGGCCTAAAATCGCAAATGAACGGCTAGGTCTGATTTGTTGGTATGTTGTTTGGGACTGTTAGGGAAGTCCAAATCCAATTTCGCAGGAATGGAAACCTGGCGCTTCTTTCGTAGCACCCGAAAAACCTCGAAATTTATGCCCTTACTCTGGGTTTTTCGCTATAACTTTGAAACGATGCGTTTTTCGCGAATTGCTACCACGGACTTATTTACAGGAGATAAGATTTGCTACACAATGAGACCAAGTGCAGTTCTGTGGGGTCAATAGTTACTGAGATACAGCCTTTCAAAAATTGCTAATTTTTCAAAAAGTGAAATTTTAAGTTTTGGTCAACTTTGGACCTACAAATCATGGAAAAGACGTATTCTATGAAGGACGTTATACCGATAGATGTTGTAGCAAATTCAATTAGCTTTGAGTAAAAATAGTTGAGAAGTACAACGCCTTCCCATGACCCTCTCGGATTCGCCTGCGTCCGTGCTTTTTCCCGTTCTATTCGTTATAGCTCATCAGCCACTGACCCTACGCTGTCGAGGTGGTCATTTTCGGATTCCTCATAAAATTTGGCTTCAGAATAACCTGGCATGTCCAGTTTGCACCCCACATGAGACCCTAGCAGGGAGGGGAATGACAAGTCAGTGGAAACGTCACTTTAGGCATATGAGAAAAATTAGTCCTGACAAGTCCTGAAATTAGTGACTTTGACGGCGTGTAGCTCCGAAACGAAACGTCGCACGGAGTTGCGGTTTGTTTTGCTGGTTTGAGCGCTTTCTTCTCGACGACTATGAACCAACAAAATACCCCTAAAAAAATATTTTCCCAGTTTCCCCAAGATTTGAATATTTTGTGACAAAGTTAGGTTATTTTTGGATGTTTTCCAGAAACGTTTCGTTTTAGCTCAAATTGGAGGCCATATTCGTGTTCCTTGATACATTTTACCCCCGAAACCAATTTTCAGCCAAAAGACAAATAGTTGCTGAGAAATAAATCATTTCCCACAAATAGCCCCAACAAGTTTGGTTTCCCCTAGCTCAGCCAATAAATGTTTTTGGGATCTTTTGGGATCTAATATTTTGGCTTTTCACTCATAGATGAAGTCTGATAGTAAATTTATCCAGCTTGAGAAAAAGCAATTTGGGATCGGACCAATAATTTCGGAATTACGGCAAAAAATGTGCCAAAAAAACTTGGATTTCACAATATTACGCGGTATTCGTACAGGCATGAGCATATTACGGGACTTGATCAAAATGTCATATATTAGGTTTGATGGTAAATTTAAAAAGCTTGTAGATGGAAAAAAGGAATTTTGAATCGGACAAACTTTTAGCGTTATAGCGAAAAAAAGGCAACATAGGTAATAGGTAAAACAGGAAGAACATAGGGGTGAAGAACAGGAAGAAATTTATTACAAGAAGAAATTATTACAAGAAATTATTACAAGAAGAAATTTATCACAGTATAATTATGCCCTCGCACCTAGCATTCACTCAAAGGCATAGACCTGCACCTCCTCTGGTCCACAATTTCGGGCAGAATTGCCGATTGGAAAAAATTGAGGAGTTTTGGGAACATGCGCTCTTCCGAAAAATTCCCATACGAATAGGCGCGAATACGAGTGATGCAAGTTGAAATGACTGAATGAGCAAACTACGGATGATCGGAGATGGGAGGTTCGAGACCGCGAAGGGTGGGGGGCGGCTTTGTGTACATACGCGAGGACTTTGCCCATTTGATGCTATTGTAGGGTTATCTTTTCCACGGAGAGAGACGGATGGAGAGAGGAGTGGTTCAAGAGAACGGATTGACAGAATGGCTACCGAGGAAAGCGAGCGTGGTGACCTTGAGAGCCGAACTGGGGTCTGCAGTCATTCTATTTTCCTTCAAAACCAACATTACCATTTTTCGTTTTACGTCTTGTTTATTTGCTCAATCATTGCAATGATGCTCTCAAAACCCATCCAGTCACATTGGGAAGGGGGCTTGCACCGGCTTTTTCCAAATTTCAACCTCTACACCTCAAAATTTTCAAATTTTCCAATTTTAAATTTGAATAAAAATTATTTGAATTGTTGCAGCAACTTGTAGGGGCGTATGAAGGCAAACTGCGTTTCCCAAACTGTTATAAATTGGATGGTTCCAAAATGAGACTGCAAATACTTTTGATGCGTCAGTAACGCCATCTCTTATCCCAGAATCACACTAAGGGCCCGTCCACTTCCCCCTTAAGGCCCGGTTTCACCACCTCTAGTTAAGGTGATGGTTAAGCCTAACTATCGGTTAGGTGGGAGAAATTTAAACAAAAAAAAAAGAAGAAATTTAGGACAATTTGGGCCACATTAACGGATCCAAAGCCGATCAACTTGAAGTTTGGAGTGGACCTTCTTGGCGTGGATAGTAAAAAACTCTGCAAATTCTTGACACAACGGTTCATTATCTTCTTTGTACAGATCACCCTTCTGTCTAGATCACTAGGTCTAAATGTCTAGATCCTAAATCGATACCTTACTTCACAAAGGGAATATGTCCTTAATAATTTATGATGGACATATTCCCTTTGTGAATTAAGGTATCGAAATGTTAGATCAATTATTATTATCAATTATCACTAATTATTAACAATTTTATCAAGTACCTAGTGAAAATGATTATAATTTATTGTTAGGTATTAATAATTCGTATTTACTATTAATAATAATAATTATTAATTATGATTAATTAATACGATATAATTCTGGGGTTTTTAATACTACATCGGTAATAATTTTTCTATAAAAGAAGTACCTACGAACAAACATTCGCTCGTGCGTCATAGGCTCTGACGTACTTGTTGGCCTCCTGCTAGCCGTCTTACGTCATACGCTCGTGCGTCATAGGCTCTGACGCACTTGTTGGTCTCCTGCCAGCCGTCTTACGTCATACGCTCGTGCGTCATAGGCTCTGACGTACTTGTTGGCCACCTGCCAGCCGTCTTACGTCATACGCTCGTGCGTCATAGACTCTGACGCACTAGTTATCCTGCCAGCCGTCTTACGTCATACGCTCGTGCGTCATAGGCTCTGACGCAATATTTGGCCTCCTGCCAGCCGTCTTACGTTATACGCTCGTGCGTCATAGGCTCTGACGTACTTGTTGGCCTCCTGCCAGCCGTCTTACGTCATACGCTCGTGCGTCTTAGGCTCTGACGTAATGGCCCGCCGGTCGCTTGTGTTCTGACGTGATCTGAGGGAAAGGGTGAATCAAGGGAACAAATTTTTCCCGTTTCAGTTTATGTGCCAAAGCAAAGACATGAAAATGTCAAAAAAATGTGTAAATAGGTACCTAAGCCCAACTGTAATGTCAATTTTCTGACAATGAGTTTTCGACTATAGTTTTCAAACCTTTTTACTTAAGTACTTATTGCAATTTGAGACTGATAATGAGCTGTTTGCAAATAAAAAGTCTGATAACTACTTTATTACATCTTATTAATCTATTTTCAAGTTCCGATTCACAGTTGAATGTATTTTATTTAGATGTCGTAAAATTCGAAAACGATGGAATGACGAAACCTGTCGACTACTGACTCAAGTGATACTGTCGACTTCTAACACATGTAGGTCGACTACTAGTGCAAAACCATGTCGACTACTGAAGAAAATGTTGGTCACTGGTATCGACTACAGTAGAAACTACCTAGAGCATTGGGATTTTTTACAAAACTTGTTTTTCCCTTTTCAAACCATGTTGAATAATATTTCCCGCTGCCAGGTCTTTTAGGGAAGGATCTCGGGTACACAATGAACAGGTTTGCAATGAGAAAAAAACCGAGTGAATATTGAAATGTCATCCATTTCTGACCTATATTTAAAATTTCAAGTATCGAGCTCATCATCAAAATTTAATTTGTTTAAACAAATAGGTATTATTTAAACAATTTTACAGACAAGAAACCGAGTGAATATTGCATTGTGATCCAGTTCTGACCTATTTTTAAAATTTCAAGTCAATAGCTCAGCATCAAAATTTAATTTGTATTATTACAAAAAGGTATTATTTAAACAATTTTACAGATGAGAAACCGAGTGAATATTGCAATGTGGTCTATCCCCGACTGACGGTTAAAATGTCTAGACTGTAGTTTACCTGGAAGATGAAACACTAGGTCTAAATGTCTAGATCCTAAATGTTAGATTAAGTATTATTATCAATTTTATCAAGTACCTAGTGAAAATTATTATAATTTATTGTTAGGTATTAATAATTTGTATTTATTATTAATAATTATTATTATTAATTATGATTAATTAATACGATATAATTCTGGGGTTTTTAATACTACGTCGGTAATAAAAATTATTTTTCTATAAAAGAAGTAGGTACCTACCAACAAACATTCGAAATTACCTTCATTTCCGTAGCACGAAACGCACCTCAGAACAACAAACTCGACATCAGTTAAGCCATATGATGTTCCAAAGAGCTTGTTAGTATGAAAATGGACCTGTATTTCAACAGTTTGAGTCACGATCGTGTTGTGAGGCACAATCTTTGAGCCGTCATTGTGAACGAACGGCTGGTCGTACACAGCTGCAGATGGTCTTAAAAAATTCTACGGAATTCGTTTTGAACCCCTTCCCCTTGACCTAGGGTTATGAAAAGTTTCGAGGACCATTGTGGGGTTGGTCGAAACCCATAAAAAAAATTTCGTAATTTTAACTCAACGCTAACTGGGCAAAGTGGCGCGGACGGCGTACGGCGGACGGCGGACGGCGTACGGCGGACGGACGGATTTTTTTTTATTCGATTTTCTGAATCTACGTATCTTGAAACGTAAACCAACAAATTTTGAGGGGGGGTTAAAATTTTTTTTTCTTTGGGCGATTCCAATGGTTCATTATCGAAGATAATAAACCAAAACTCTGCAAATTCTTGACACAAATGTTTATTATGTTCTTGTTATCTTCTGTCTGTACATAATACATAGATGTGTAGTAATAAAAACGTCTCACCATGGCGCCAGAGAGGGATTTCGAAACGGGTACGATGCTTGTGAAGTGGTTAGGATATCTCTTTAATTGGGAGGAACAGGGCGGGGCAAGGAAATTGGATATCAACACTTTTTCCGGCTGCTGTAGAATGATATTTCCGTGGCGGGGTGATTTTTACACGGTGTTTTTTGGGGGTCTTCCCTTTTTTACGTAATTCATCTTTTCCATTGGCAACAATTAAAATTAAAAAAAAAAAAACCTACTTAAAAATACCTGAAATTACCATAGAAAAGAAAATTATCTCGTAACAACATAGGTACTCTATGTCACAAAACCGTGTGGGGTTTGAATCTGCTGTTGCTCAGTATGAGATGTGACGGTTAACCCCGAGGGATTCTCGGGATCCTCTTTCACGAAGGAACGTTATCGCACAGCTTAGAAGAGATAGCGGATCTGTGTCAGCAGGTTCGTCTGAATCAGTTCCAATATAAACTCAGGAACCGCCACAAGTTCCACTGGTTGATTCACGCGTATGTTTACAATATTTTCCCTTTAATTTTTGCTCTATACGGATTTCAAATTAACATGGAGGATGAACGAGCACTTACTTCATACATTCGATCAGTAAAACATATTGCAAGACTGGTACTAAGGAGATGTTGTGGTGCAATTTACGTCTCATTTACGTCTCGTATATACGTACATTTACGTCTCGTATATACGTCTCGGATACGACGACAAAATATTAATCTGCAAATTGAAATGTTAAAAAGGAGACAAATATCCACAAAGGAGATTTCTATATTTTTGTTTATAGCCGTAATTGGAGAGTTGTGGCGGCGTCAAAAGCTTGAACATACTCCCGTATTTGTGAAAGTCGTTTCATTACTTACCGTGCCGGGTTGCCGGTGGAATGTCGTGGTCGGGGGAGGGGACGGCTTCAAATATGTCAACCACTGCCAGATTAATTCACCGAATGGATCCGGAGTTTGATTTACTAAAAGCTCTGAAAGTGAAGAGGAAGGCTGGTTTGAAGAGGGGGTTTTTCATGAGGGTGTTACTGAAAGTACAACGGGCACTGGTAAATAATATGTATACAACAAAAATGAAAGGACTTTCATAATATAATAAAATTCAAAAGGCAACCGAGCGATCGCACGATACAGAAGAAGATTAATACGGTGTTATGCATCAAGGGTCCAAGCGACATTTTTCATATTTTCGAGGAATTCAAAGTAAATTTTTTGATCACGTGTCACGTTTCAAGGGCGTTGTGCTTGATTCATGAAGTGGAGGGTGTCACTAATAACTCATTTTGAAGTGCCAGACATGCCTGTTGCGTCCAATTTGAAAAGAATCCATTGGTTTTCCGATTAAAGCTTCTATGTCCCATAGACTCTCGGACTAATCGCCATTCCAAATTTCGCAATATGGGTCGAAGCGACATTTTTGGCGTTTAGTCTCTTGTTGCGTGAACTCTTGTTAACGGATGAGGCAAGCAAACAGGGTCCAAGCACCACATAATGAGCCATTCCGAATTTCGCAGCAAGTCTATGTCCAGGATATATTTAAATTTTACAAAAAGAGTCTAAGCGCAACTACAATTGTAGTGGCGCTTAGACTCTCATTGTAAAATTAACGTATAGCCTGGAGATACTCTTGTTGCGAAATTCGGAATGGCTCATAATGAGGATGGCGCTTAGACCCTTAGCTTTCTGTTACTGTTTGGAAGAATAGAGTGCGCTAAAATCGTAAAAAAAAATAAAAGCTCTTGATGAGACGAATCCAAAGATACCAAAAACTCATTTTTGGAAAAATGTCGCTCGAAACCTTGTTGCATTACACCGTCTAGTTAATTGGCGGAACAAGGGGCGGTGGTACAGACAGGTGCGCTGAAAGACACTAACAAAACACTGTACGGGGCATTTGAAGACGTGATGGAATTTCCAAAACCAACTTAGTTGAGGGGAAAAAAATCGTCGAAATTGTCATTCTGAGATTGTTACCTTCGCAGCAGCAGTAAGGCTCAGGCAAATAAAGTCAGCTCCATAAATGAAAGTGTTCAACTCTGAGCTCGGTAAGCATAACCTAATGGTTATTATATGTGGTATCTCTCACCCTCCTCATCGTCTCCACGACCTAGTGAGAGAAGGTTATGGTGACAGACGAGGCGATATCGTGCCAGAATCAACTAAATCACCGCTAAGAGGAAGAGACGGTCGCGTGGTCTCTATCACTTTGCAACCTAGCGGTTTCCACCCTGGCGGGCTTTCGTGCCTCCGCCATTTCATCGTCGAGTCCATATCCTTAGGTGGGTTCTCTATTAGGATATCAGATACCCGCGAGATTCTGTTTGTCTACATACGTGATGCATGTTCCGCGTAGGAATTCAATCGCTCCTCGCCAATTTTCACTGTTCGGCACGGAGGTTTCACGGTTCAATTACAGGCGATGTTACATTGTATAACTTTTGGTACCTAGATACGGAAGATACCAATTTCATAGTTGCGATACAACTGCATGCTTCTGTAATGTGTACGAACTGTCTGGGCCAATGTTTTTCCCCTGAAACTATTTCAGTCACGTTTGAGTTGAGCAATATTGGTAGAAGTCAAGTTTTCGTATATACAGTAGGAAACCGCTACAAATAACCTCAACAACCTAACCAGCGCGAAAGTGTGAATCTAGAACTAATTTTGTATCGACGATTATTACACACATACCTAGTAAGTATTTATCAATCAATTTAAAGTTTCTCATAATGTTCGTCGTAACGAATCAAAAAATTAATACAACAAAGAATGCCAAATACTGACGGCCTGCAAGGGAATGGTACATATTTTCCAAGTTAATAACAACTAACGTTAATACGTTAATACTTACTATACTTTAATTCTTATCTTTTCCGATCACGATTCGAATGACAATAAAAAATTAGTACCAATGTACCAACTGTACCTGCTGAACGTACTGATATCAGCAACCTGGTTATTATGAATGTACTTCGTAATTTGTATTTGTATTGAGCAACTTGTTAGTTTCAAAGAGAGATCAAATTAGCTTATCTCCACTCCTTGAAACTACTACCAATAGATCAACGGTATATGTATATATTTTTTTTTTTTATTTTTTTTTATTGGCATTAAAACATTTTTACAGCCATAATATATACGCTTAAAATATCATAGCTTACAATATATCTATGAAAATCTTGAAAATACTCGGATTAAAACTCTGGTTAAGATGGTTATTCATCTTCTTTGTAACGATCACCTTCCTGTCCTGATCACTAAATGATAGATTTATTATTATGCATTATCAATAATTACCTAATAACAATTATGAAATAATATTATGAATAATATTCTTTTAAGTTGATAATAATTTGTATTAATTATTAATAATAACTAATAGTAATAATTATTCATTATTATTAGATTACTCGTCATCTGAAAACTACGTGCTGTTCGAATCGGCAGGGCCAGTATGAACATTGGTCCGACTGACTGCCGCATGATTCACACTCATGTTTACAATTATCGATCTGCTCCCACATTTAGCCCTCATTGCGAACGAACGGCTGGTCGTACGAACCTCCAGATAGTCTTAAAAATTCTAAAAATTAAACTCTATATACTAAATGGTTACAAAAAAACTACACCGTTCAATTTGAATTTTTCGAGATATGAAGTTTTCTACATATTGTTATGGACTCCTTTCCATTGACCTAGGTTTATGAAAAGTTTCAAGGAAATTAGGTAACATTTCTCTCGCAGAACCAGAATTATTGTTCTAATAGATCAACGTAATAATAAGAAACAAATTGCGAAGATTGAATCTCAATAAGAATCCAGATATTTCTTATTTGCAGACTGAAACTTGAATAGTAATTATTATGTTGACATGAACTTTATACTCTGGGGCTTTTCTTTCTGAAATCTACTTCATATTTTGCACATTCGAACGTGGAGGTGAAGAATGTAAAATATCTTTTGCAATCAAGTATCGGGTTCACCCATAACTAACATCCTTTACGCGCTGCAAGAGGCAGTTCTAGTTCCTCGAAGGAAAACCTCGTTATTTATACCCTCCACGGTCATAGGAGGTTACCTGATATCTGATACTCCATTTCCATGAGATCAGAACCCTCCTCACTGTTTATACGCGGTGGTGACGTCAGTGATCCTTAACCAGCAGGAAAAAGAGCGGATAATATGGCGCCCCTATGTCTGACAAACTCGGGAAGTTACGAATTGGAAGCCGTAACAAATTGAAGTTACGGATGATATCACCAATTTGGCAATCGAGTTATAACCCTAAGTTGTTGGTCTTTAGAGATTATTAGTGTTAAACGAAATTTGGAATTTTCCTATCATGAAACCCGAAGAACATGTGGCCTGTACTGGTAAAACGGATCGGTAAAGAAAAACTAGTGCCTAAAGTTAGGAAGAGAATGCAGTGTGGTAGTGAGGAATCCCAATTCCGAGATTTATTTTATAGCAGGAGGAAGATTTTGGTCAGTTCGCATTCAGTAAACAGTTATTCAGTTATTCAAATCTGAGCTTCAATTTTATTTAATAATCTCAGCTTTATTAAAACACTCTGCGAAGCGAACATCTAATAAATTTCAATCTTGAAAAAATTTCAGGACAAAAATTAATGCTTCTACCGAAATTGGTCTACCTACTCAAGCTTTAGCGGTAAGTCTCATTCATCCTGAAGTGAGTGTTGTCAGTAACGACTTGAATTTTACCACTTGAATTTTACCATTTTAGACTTGAATTTACCATCATATTACAATTTGAGCAGATAGTACCAAATGTACAAAGTAAGTTTAAATATTTTCTTGATAAATATAGAAAAGAAACAAAGTTAACTTCAACTAATTTTAACTAAGTTAGATTTAATAAAATTTAATTTCACTAATTTTGGAGGGATGACCAATTGATTTTATATCGATATCCAATTTCTGTTACATATAATATATATAATAGAATATTGTTTTTGGCTGCCAAAAAACAATATTCTCATGAATCATTTAAAGTCGACCTATATAACTAGTTGGAAATATTAATTCTAACGTATGTGTACCGCCTCGGATTCTAATGGGTACCAAGTGGTCTGCAGTAGCGAAAAGGTTGAAAACCAATGATCTACCTATAGGACATAGTTAAGAGCTCTGAACAGAGCTACCTATAGGTAGATCATTCAGAAAACATTCAGAAAAAACTTTGTCAAAATCTGTCTCGGATGTGGTTTGAAACTCACACAGCAGTACTTGAATGATGAGCCCTTTTGAGATGTTTGGAGTTGATTGCGTTAATTATTCGAGTGGGCAACAATCGTAATATGCGTAGATACATGCAATGGAAGTCTGCAACTATGAGTACGTCATGATTATCGATTTTCATAGGAAATTCTATTGATAATTATAACGACACTTACTCAGTTGATCATTCAAGAGACTATAAAAACGTCATTTATCGAGATGTGAACAACCGATGTGGTCCGATGAGTGAACCTCACACACAATGGTAGGTGATGAGTGGCCAGTTAGAGCCAGACCAGGGAAGGCTGTTGTAGCATATCCCGGAATCCCCATCGACCCAGCAAACGTGTGTGCTGAGAGGCCGGAGAGAGGGAGGAAAAAAATGTGCCAATAAAAGACCGGGCAACGGGATCCAATTAGCCGTAATTGAAAAAGCTAATCGCTGAATTACAATTAACGGTCCGGAAACCCAAGGAGGAACTAATTGAGCGAAACCTCGCCTTCTTGAGACATTTTCCTCGTTTCAACCCTCTCGATTTTCCCGTTTTACCATCCCGGCTGAAGCGAAGCTGGGCGAATGGCTTCGGAGATTGCGGCGGAAAGACATATTTATTACTGAGTAATGAATGCATTACAGGAAAGCTCACTAATTAGACAGTGTTTATACACATAAACTTTAAAAAGAAGATGAAAAAAATACAATGAAAAACGCGTTTACAGAAACATAACCACTCGCCATGTTTGATGAAATTGGTAAATTTTAGTATAATTATTTTCTGTATGCAAGATGCTTCAACCCGAACGAAATCATGGTACCTTATCTAATCGGAATCAGCAGTAGATTATTCTGTACGTGTATATGTTTACTTGAACAGACACTGAAGCAGTTTCCATACACTAGTAAGTTTGTTGCTTGCGCAACAGATGAGGGAATGCTAAACCAGCAGGACCGCTCAGTCTTGGACAAGAGTGGAGCCCGTGAGCCGTCGAATCCTGCACAATGTCCTGCCGTTCAATTCAGGATTTTCAGAGGGAAAGACAATCACAGCATTTTTTTGTAAACGTGCAGAATGAATGACCGAAAAATAGAACAGATTGAGTACCTGTGCCGCAAGGAACCGTATTAGGCCATTATTTTCTATAGTTCTGACTAACTAAACTTGAATTCACTGCTTTCGCAGTAAAGTATCGAGACGGGGACGCAGCAGACAGGAATCTTCAAGCATAAACTCTTCCGTAGACAAATTCAGCCCAACCAAATCTGGTTATGCTGAGCCAATGCTCCGATACATGAATTAGCCAATTCCAACAATACCTCGTAGGAGAATTAGAAATATTAGTGAATATATTCACTAATATTTCTAATCCTCCTACTAGGTATTGTTGGAAGTTGCTACTTTATAAAGGGAAATTAATCTATGTGAATTATTTTTTTTTTGATGAATAGTAAAATAATCCTTCACACAGTGGTATTGAGGACGATACCGCTTTTTTTCAAGCAGGGGGAAAAATAAATAAATAAATTCCAATGGTTCATAATCGAAGATAATAAACCAAAAACAGCGGTTACTTAATGGTCATTTTTTGATTTTCACCAATAGCTTTCCCTTACAAGTCGAACCCGAAAATTGGAATTTATTACTTTTTGAAAAGGCCATTACTTCGCCTCCATTCCTTTCCTTTCGATGCAATTAATCTTTAATTTTCTCAATACTCCTTCCCACACAACAAGCCGACGGACGCTCCATCTGGAACACCACTTTCGTCGTCTTCCTCCATCTTCTTCTTTCCGCGCCCTTTTTCCGTCCGACCTTCACCAAGTCGGAAGGCGAACAAAGAAGAGGCAAAGAGAGGGGGAAAAGATAAAGAATAACTTTTTTGAAGTGGCCAATAAATAATCTTCACCCCGGAAGAAAGCTTGAACTCGAGCGCCAGACCTGAAACCCTGCCTCAGCATCCTACGCCCCCTTTTTCCACAATCTCACTTTTTCTAGGTTTTTTCCTTTTTTTATTTTTCATGCATCTCTCTCACTTCGCCGTCCTTTCATTGCCGTCTAATTTAATGGTATATAAAACTCGTCGAGAGTGCACCCTCCATTTCGTCTACCTCACTGAACGCTATAATTAATTAGGATCCTAATGCTCATTCCTCTTCACTCTTCTCACAAAAGTAAAAAAAACGCCGTCTGTCGATTTAAGAGAAACGCTGCAAATTCTTCCGCAATGTTTTATTATTTCCCGTGTAGAATATCATTGAAAGTATCATGACTGTACGAAAGAATTGGAGCAGTGAAATATTGTAATTTGAGACCACACAACACTCCTAGAGGTCTCGAATAATACTTGAAGCAAATCATATAAATAACTTTATACCGTCCTATTCAACGGTTCCGAGATCTGGCGCTTCGAAAATAATAACCCATGTTTTTCATTACTTCATATTGTCTATATTTACGCAAATCAGAGCAAACATATGGAATTTCAAATTTCTCGGTAAATTTAATGAGCTGCAACTGTGAACCCACTCACTTTCAAAGAGTAAATATACGTTGCGAATGAGGGAATAGAGTATACATCACACTTTCCCACAGTACTGTGACCTAACAAGCAAATAGATATATCTATCTCGTTCCAAATCGTTATTTGGAGACAAACTCATCAGGAAGATGTTAGAATTTAAACACAATATTGTCCAACACGAATCTTGAACCTCTTACCATAGTAATTAAGCTCATATCTCTACAGAGAGACTTCACTCACATTGGAATCATGTCAGCCGAACTTTTTAAACAAAAAATTATTATTCAATCAATTATTCATTGGGCCAGAAATCCTGTTTGCTAACTCCGGAAGAAAGGACTTGATAAAATAATAGCGTGGTATGTGCACTGGTTGGATTTTAACGATAAGCAATTAATTCTCTCAAAAACGTTAAGTGAGGAATTCATCATTCAGATTGGAGCGTTGGGACAGCACCCTTTTTCTGTAGTGTTGAAAATGATTGAAAATTAGTTTTTTTTTCTTTCATTGTTGATATGTAGATTAGTTAAATGAATGAATCCCGAACAATAATAAAACCGATTTTTGGTTGATTGGCATACGACCATCTATAGTGCACCTAACCACCACTAGAGTGCTCTGGAATCCCATAGGAATTTTGAGAGTTGGAAAAGCAAATTATATTTCTCTCCACTCCACGACCCCCCCCCCCCCCCCCCGAATTACTTTCACACCAAACCTCTTCTTTCCCACTTTTTTATACGAACAACGAAGGACCGAAAGAGGTCGTTAAGGAGTAGAGGAAAAGTTGCGAGTTTTGAAAAGCCAGAACATAAATCACGACCGAATTAAAAAATTAAATAAGAAAAAGTCTATTGCTCTTCAATTAATAATAACCTAGAAGTTGAATTAAGGTAAAAAGCGAGCTAGGAGGTGGGGTTATTCAGAGTATTAATTAGCGAGGTTTCAAGAAGTCCGGAGAAAATTGCGTCCCGGGTCATTAAACAACGCTAATAATTGCCGGATGAAGAGAGCGAACTCGGATAAACACCGGGAGAAAAAGTGGGATATTCTCTTGCTCCCACGCCAATATAAATCTAGATTTTCTCTCTGTAGGTATTTTCATGCCTCAGGGGGATGATCATTATCGATAACCCCCCTTTACTTATATTATCCGTAAAGGCAGGTAGAGGGGGGTTACTGATTGGGTATGATAGCGGTTTTATGCCCGTTATAGCGTTAATTCGCGGTCGAATTACTGGGCATTTCATCGGACGGATTTCACGACCTTTGACGAGGGTTAAGACCGGCGGTTAACAACCTCCGAGTCGTATCGCGTATTTGAACGGATTACGTTTCCCGGGGTGTACCCTTTCTTTCTCGAATCCGTTTAATGGTCAATACTAATATTAACGATCTCGTTAACGATGCTCCAACGAGTGAACGAGAATATCCCCAGACCAACCGGATAATTCAACGTGAATCGTAGTAATCAAATTATTCATAAATCGAATGGAAAGAAACGTGAAACAGCAGAACATCCACTTTGAAAAAATCAGCGATTTTCCATAGCTGATTGACGATTTGTCCAAAAATCGAGATTTCACAATATGTGAAATTGTGGATTCGCACCGTTATTGGGGTGGGGAAGATGAATCGGGAGGGAAATCAACTTGGAGACCAATAACTGTTTCTTATTCCCCTCCTAGGCTCCTGAAGGGACATGTTTTGCGACTTTTGGTTTTGGTGTACGTTTCAGTGACCTTGTGGAGCAAATGATTCTCATTCTCCTGAATAAAAGAGTCAATCGAGTTGAAACGGCGTGAGAGTGGATTGGAGGAAGAGAAAACAGTCATTTATCCGGGGTAGATACATCAACTAATGGGAACGGTACGACGGTAGTAAATAGCTGATTCGTCTCCCTCGAGGATTTAAACTGGTGGTAAGACTCACCCAATCGAATCCTGACTTAGGATCTAAACCTTTTACCGAGAAAGTAGTTGAAAAACTTGTTGAAGGTCCGGTACGCAGCTGAACAGACACAAGCACCCTTCAAAAATTACAATGATATCAGTTCATAATGCTACTACTCGGGCGACACCTTATGTGAAAATTATTTAAAAATTGGTTGATTAGGATCTGAATATTAGAAGTTAAACACTCGGCTGACATAAAACCATGAAAGGTTTTAGGTCTTGAAAGGTTCAGAATAGGAAAAGATTTTTTTCTTTTAAGAACAAAACTAATTATGAATATATCTTTTTAAAAAAAGCCGTTCCACTTGCTTGAGAGTCCAGGGAAAAGAAGCTGAGGATACGTATACTATTATTGCTTTTGTTATTGTTTCGTCCATATCTTCCTTGGCTTGTTGACCGTTATTTATTACGAGGGTTGTTGGAGGTTTGGTGTAAAAAGAGAGAGAATTATTTCCAAGCTTTCGGCTTTAATAAGCCATCTTCAGGGTAAGTTGTTGGTAGGTATTTTCTCCTCGACCCAGTCTCTACCTCTTTCAGTTCGACTGAAAATTGTAAGATTTTATTTTTATTTTATTTTTTTAATTGAGAATGTAAGAAACAAATATTTATTTATTTATTTAGTACCTATTTGTTCCCATTATTCATATTTTAATTTCAAGTGTGATACCACTTAGGGAAGATGTGCCTAATACAGATAACTGAGGACGTAACTCACTTGTCATTTCGAGCGGATTACGGTTTCGAGTTTATTGTCAGCATGACGAACAAAGCTGCGCTCAAACTTCAATGCCCTTTTGTTAGAGAACTCTCGAGCCGTTTGGAGAGAAGGTGAAGCGATGCCACATCGGAGAGATCATTATTTCCCCAACTAAAGCCCTTATTTTCCGTCGGATTAAATCCAGTTCGAGTTTCTATTTGTTTCTAATCCTCTACCCTCATCCCCCTCTCCTCTCATATCCTTCGAAAGTGAACCGCAGACCTCTACTCCTCTGCGGGTCCTAATAAGATAAACACACGTCATTAGTCCGCCCCTTTCGGAAATGCCTTTCCAGCTCTCGAAAACTCATCCCCACCTCCATAACTCTCATGAAATCCGCTTTATCCAGGGATGCGCATATACTCCATGAGGTGTCGACAACCGATTTATACTATGTTAGGGGGTACCTAATTCCTGAACGCTGAGCAGCAATAATCTGTCTATGCAAAAATAAACAAGAACGCTCAGCGCATTTTGTGTGTTCAACCAAATGTTGAAGTTAGATCTATATGACATCTTGAGACTACCATTAAGTTTCCCTTCACGAAATGGTCGGTCACCCAAAATCTCTCAACTGCATGGATCTGAGAGAGAACCTTCTCACGTTGTCTATTTACCATGTCCCTCAGCAGCAAAGACGTTATTATTGTGATGCTTTTGTCGAAAGGACTGCACCAAGCTGAACAAGGAAAGAACCATAATATCAATAGTTTTTCGCGGATTTCGATTCACGTTGGTCTGGATCGGACTTATATAATAATATTATATAAGTCCGATCCAGACCAACGTGAATCTAAATCCGCGAAAAACCATTGATGTATGTCTGCAAGGGTGTTCCGGCTTCAACTACTACTATATTCGACCATCATGAATTCGAATGCCTATTTTTGGTGTCCCTTAGGCTCAAGAGACCGTCAGAAACTGTCAGGAACATTGATTCAAAGTCTCATGTAACGGCGTATTTATTAGGCATTTTTCTGAGCCCTCGCCAAAATCCAGATTATGAAAATAAATGTTATCAACGCATCGATTGGTAGTTGATAGTGATAAGTACATAATATTATGATGAAGTGGGTTGTGTCACCAACATTGTTTAGGCGAAATGAAAACTGAACCAAATTATCGTTTAGTCACGAAAACATATCTTATAACTATGACAAAGTCAGTGTATACTAATAATGGATTTGAACTTAATTATACGACATTTAAATGTAAGGCATACATTGTAAACATACTTACAGGGATACTGGGTCATTCTGCCTAAAATATCAGTTCGGTCTTCAAAGCACACTTACCTGAAACAAGTGGAAAAAATGTTAACATAAATATTAAAATTTCCAATTATAATAGCAAATGTTTGAGGATGTTTGGAACATCTCATTCGAATATGGGTAATCATAAACGTATTGGGTAATTAGGTATAGGCGTTTAAGTATGAAACTATTCGGTTAATTCGGTATGCTCTCTGGCTAAATATCGGTAGGTTGTAAGTACAATACTCTTCTTAATAGTTATCTTGGAAAGAAAAGGTTCTTCCAGTTCCTTCAATGTCATTTGTAGTAATTATAAAATCTTATTACCACTATAATCATGAAAAATATGCCAACTTCATCTAACCTATGGGGGTAGTGGATTCATGGGAGGAAATGGGATAGAAGATCAATGCTACTGCGAATTTGGGCATAATATGTTTTGATTAGGTGAGGCATACAAAAAGCGGTGACAGTACCTCTAAAAAAAAGCTCAACCAATTGAAGGGGCAAAGTAGTTCACCCTGAAGATACACTATTATCCATTACACGGTATGGCAGAGGATGGAAACGTAAATGTTCAATTGTGTCTCATTTTTTTGCTTATTTTTGCCGATCAACTCTTATGTTTATAGATTCGCGCTGAAGCCGATGGTGAAGTCAGAATTACGATATCTTATTCCGTTATCAGGTTAGAGCAAATGAACCGCGAAGAAGCATTTTATGATAAATCGCAATTCTGACTTCACCATCGTGCTCAGCTTGAATAACCACTTTAAAATTAGGTTTATACGACTATTTCATTTTTGGAATTTATGGGTAATTTTTCCCGATTCTGCCCATCTACAAATTTGGCCTTTTGATCGACAATATGTATATACAATGGGAATGTAGGTACCTACATAGGTACATGTATATGCTTTTCGGTGTCTTTTGGCAGTGAATTCAGGATGGTACCTAACGGAATTTTGGTAGTGGAACGGATTTTGTGTAAAATCTTCCGGAAATTCGAGTTTTAAAAATGTCTGGGCGAGAAAAATCGCTTCCACTTCTTCGAAAATTCCCTAAAAATAAAATGCATGCAAATATAGGTGATTCATTGATATAAAATTTAAATTTAAGTTTGTTGTTTAAATGCTGGTTTTTACCAGGTCCAAGTTGCCGAGAAAAGTTCACCACATTTCGTCATTCTACCGGTCCATTTAGCTTCCGGCTATTCCAAGGTAACTGAAAATTTGGTTCACGTAGACAGGAAGCGAATTGACGACACATCAGCCGAACCAATCAACACGCGGGATACCGCATGGAATCACAAACGTATGCAACGACACTGAAACGAAACTGCGGGATAACTGGTATCTTTGCGCTGGCCAATCGCATCAACCGCACTTGATGATGTGTCAACATCAATAGACTGGTAAACATCAACCGATCATTTCCCTTCGAGCGGCGTACCGACATCGCCGCCTATCCCGTTAGCTCAGTTTGGCAAATGTGATTTTCGAGAAACAAGAGCCCGACGACCTAAATTGATTAGGCCATCGGTCATTACGATATTCATCAACGGATGGGAAACAAACAACGCTGTTTCCCTTATTTCACTGTATCGTTTTTCTGATGATAATTAACAATTAGAAACTGAGATAATGCAGAATGTTCATTTAGGGTAACGTGGATTCCCATAACGCTCACATTCATACTTGAAGTTTCCTTTGTTGTTTTACACTATGTAGAATTATAATGGTTCCGAAAGTTAGGTTGTAGGAAATAAAACACTACTTCATATTTCCATTGATTTGTCTTTACTGATATAGCGAATAGAAAAAGGGTTTGACTTTTGGGGTTGTATAAACACCTCTTTTCATTTTGTTTGTATGTTTTGAACCAATAGAATCATTCCATGAATATGCAACAAACTGCACTCAAACTTTTCAAAACATTTATGAGAATTTTTTGGAACTTAGTTGATTTCACAAGTCTAAATCTAATTCTTAATTCAAATTTCTACTCAGAGTTTCATGAACGAATTTTTATTTGCCTGGATCCTTTTGGCACCCTGAATTCAATGCTTGACTGGGTCTCTTTTATCGCCGCTAACCAACAGCCGAAATACCACCTTGACTGGCGTTAAGGTAAACGAAAGTCACTTGACGATCACAATCTAAAAAATAAACCAAAAAAAAAAGGATCAAAGGTGAAATCTTTTTCAATTTGTAGATTACTCTAATTTGGGAAATGTTTCGTGTAATCATCCAACATTGTGGACAGTAAATCGTACGATTTGGTCTTAAAATTAAGATTTTCGTGGATTTAAAAGCTGAAAGAACCTACTCATAACTTTCTTACCTAGAAATTTTCCTGAAACAAGTGATTTTCATTATAGTCAATTATGATAGCTTTTATAATATTCTAAAATGAAGCTGTCAGGTAATATTTTAAAGGATGTGCATAAGTAGGCTGCACATACATAATACATTTGGGTGGGTTTTTAACTGGGGATTCTATAGAGAATCGTAGGAGATAAATAAAGCCTTTTTGATGTTTTTTTTTTTTTTTTTGGAAGAGAAATAAAGTTTCTTTTTGATGTTTTTCTTTTTTTTGGAAGAGAAATAAAGTTTCTTCTTCTCATTTGATTTCTACAACACAACTACAACGATTCCGTTCTCATACGATTAGGGCTGAAGTGATTGTGACAAAACGTTTTGGGTAAATCCCCAGCTAACACAACTAGACTAGTCCTACAAGTCCCTACAAGTCCTATATACACATATAGATAAAGTCCATTTCTTCCCGGGCTAACGACGCTGTAAAGCGAAAATTTCCGTAAGATTTACAATGGGCAATTCCAGTCAATTTTTTTTATTTTTTTTTTTCCAAAGTACCTTGTCTAATGTTAGCGAAAATCGGGTCCATTCGCCAAGAAAATGTTCACAAAAATTTATGAAAATAAAAGAAAATTGGTAGTTTGAAAAAACCGCCGGACGAGTGACCGAGTGTGACGTCAAGACGTCACCATTATGGATACTAGATTATGAAGCTATCCATGCATAAAGCATCCATGGATTCCTGTGGCGTGCTGAAGGTTCAAACCTTTTTACCAATCAATTTGTTATTGCGAACGGCGATAATCAAGCGATAATGCAGAATAGAGATCGAGAATGCTGGAGTGACGCATAGATGGAGTGACGCGAATGCATGAATCATTTTTCTTGAAACATCGTGGATACTACAACTAACGATATTGTCTATCCACCCTCGGTTGAGGTGTCCGATGACGTCAATGTTTCAGCGCGCTCAGTACGAACAAGTACTAGTTTTGATTGCGTTTCCTACCAAACTTAACGAAAAAACTGATCAACTCATGCTATTTCCTACCAAACTTAACGAAAAAACTGATCAACTCATGCTATTGTAAATTTTCGGACCCAATGGAATTGCCCATTGTATATATTAAGTATTTCTATATCCTCTTTTTTTTCTCCTCCTGTGAAATTTATCCACATATAGATAAAGGGATGCGTTGAATGACCAAATACTAGTCGTTGGTTGTGAAGGTCTTTATTACACGACGTTTCCGCCCAGGAACTGGGCCCTATTCATGTGGACTTTGGGCGGAAACGTCGTGTAATAAAGACCTTCACAACCAACGACTAGTATTTGGTCATTCAACGCATCCATATACTTCCACTAGTCATCAGGATCATAACACATATAGATAAATACATATTAAACGATTCATTGCTAAATCAGCGATGGCGTGCACTAAATGCCGTCTTATAAATGTAAAAGATTAGCCTTGTCATCTCGAATCAGACCACATCCTGGTAATCCACCATAATAATTGATCCCCAACGAAATTAGTATTCAACGCCGCGGCGTGAGGGTTGCGGGACTTTGTAATGCCTCGCGCGCCCTTCTAGACTTATGTTTTCCAACCCTCCCCTACCGGCATATTATGGTAATTATTTAATGGCAGAAATTTTGATAAGACTCTTCGTCTTCACTATTTCACCGCCCTCAACGGGGGGTTGAGAAAGCTCTCTCCCGCTCATTCTTCACACTTCCGCATGCAGTTTGAAAATACGTCGTTTAAGGACCCTTAACAATATGTTATCAACACTGAGCGGGTATTTTCCTCTTAGTAGGCATTTTCCGATCAAGTACGAAAACTCATCAACTTTTTTGGGGGTAGAGCAATACACAAAATTAACTTGAAACCAGTGTTTTTAGTGTGAATCGAAACTGGGGACTCATACGTGTATCCCAGATTCAAACGAAATTTGTTGGAATCTGGGATATATAAATATACCTATTCGTAAAATATCGTGAAATTCGAACGGAATCCGCAATTCCAATTCCACCAAACAAATGACCGAGCGCTAAAACTAGCTCTGCCATCCGCTGCTCTCTGAATTAGTAATTTTCTGGCTTTTTCGACCATCAATTCAATTTGTTGTCTACCCTTTTATTTATTTATGGGGTTCTCCAGCGTTTCATCAAGGATTCAACTCATTTCATCAGCTTTTCCAGAGGCAGGTACCATCTCATCGGCTTATCGCAATAAAAATAGCGAATAAGAAATGTAGATACGGATATTCCTGAAATACGCGGATATTTTGGGACTGAATGTTTTTACAATGAGTGGAAGTGTTGAGTGAAATTAAGTGTCTAATCCATCGTGATTTTAAACCTAACGGTTACAATTCCAAGCTCCCGTCAAATTTTGAGGGTAACGAACAACTGCCATCCAGGCAAACGTTGACAACTGCTACCTGGTGGAGTACGCTCAATGTTTGTCAACAGCAACCAAACATGATTCAGTTGTCTATGGGCCACTCAATCATTCTACCATTGTTATTTAATGATTGTTATTTATCACTGTTATTCAATGGGCCCCGTAGAAGAAACCGCTCCGGCGAGGCAAGGTGGACGTATAGATCAAGTGGACGGGGTTGCGGAATAAAAACATCCCCCAATCCACTGATTAGTAGCATATAGATTAGTTGGACTGGAAAGATATATATATCTATGGACTAGAGATATGTAGATAAATATCTCTATATTTTGTGAGAAACGGGACCCGATTTACATGGTAGTTGTCAATCCGGTGGCAGTTTGGTCTTGGTCGGGGAGCTAGTTGTCAACTTTTTTACGAGCTCCAAACTTTGAATACTTCACTGAGACAACTTCAATACAGAAACATTGATTGATAAATTAAAGCACACGAGTTTTCCGGTTTTCACAATAATATAAGGCTTTCTCACCTTGGGGGCACAGTAGGTATTTAAGTAGTACCTAGAACTAGAAAACCAAACGGTACCTAAGTGATAGCTCATAGTCGAATCACAAATACAAACTATTCATACCTTAAATTGGGTCTCATCACGGAATACGAAGGCCTCGTTCGTAACAACCTCATAAATATCTTAATAATTCAATTCGATTGAAGTTCAGAAAATATATAAAAAGTACCTTGATTTAGGATTAAGGACGATTGGTGGTTTCTTTTTGATGTTACTGACACGCGAGGGTCATATAACTAGTTCTGTATAAACGTATTCCATTGTTATTTGACATTATAGTTCAGTTGCAATGTGGACCGAATATCAAAGGGCCAATATTTACTGTCGCCGTAGGTCGTCAAACGCCCTCGTGAGTAGCTTAATATCCCCTTTATAGTGCAACGAGACAACGGCTCGAGAGGTATGTCGGCATTATGGATTGTGAACATCGGCCGACGATTGAGCCGCAGATCGATCGAAGTGGTATAAAAGCGATTCCGAAGCAGTGGGAAGAAATAAGGATAAAAAAGAGGAACAGCGACGGGAGGTGGTTGAGAAGAACATGCAGGAGCCGGGTTCGGGCACCGACCTAAAAGGACCAAAGCCAATTTAAGGGGCAAATCCCTTCTTTCCGGTGTGATCCTCTTGAAAGGGCTGGCTTTATCCTTTGGAAGGTCGATTGAGCCTCTAAACCCCCACCTCCTTTGCCGTCCACCCTATTCTCTCTCACTTTTAATATTTGAACTTGCTTATACTCCACTCCGAAAGAGGAAGGTTATTTTTCCTCGGGTCTCCTTGGGCCCAATCGCCTCCTAAGGTCCTTCCATGGTCTCGAAGTGCCCCGAAGCCTCGACCTAACTTTTTCCATCAAATTCGGCTTTGTGAGATGCCACCAGACGTTGTAGCGGAAGGGTGCGGAGTGATTGGGAGAAAGGTTTTTAATGGTTTTCCTCTATTAAAACGGAATTTGCGTTTCTGTTACGATGATGGAGTCAGAACGACAGAAGCAGTGCAAGGCAAGAAGACAGCAATTTCCTTGGTCAGTTCATCGCAATTATATGAGATTAGTTTGAACTGTGGGATAACACGATTGGATTGGTCAACGTTGCCTTTGACGTTCCAACACCGTAATGCCGTTCTGCACTAATTGATGCTATCATGGCTTCACATGGTACCTCCCATTGTAGACATGTACAATTATATAGGCTGTTATATCTACAACTTTCCAAAGTAAGTTATTCGAGTCAGAAAATTGGAAAAAATCTGAAATGCATGGCACGTCCTTGTGCGGCAATTTAAAACGTCACACAGTGTTTCAGAACACCAATTCAGCGCGTCAAGAATCTTTTTTTTTAAAGAAATTTAAACAAAAAAACTGTAGTGGACTCGATTCTTGAATACATTTTAGACACAAAACAAAGGTTGGATTCTTTTGAGTCACTCACTGAGAGAACTGGCACCTGTATAAACATGTTGCTCATCAAAACAAGCGTTGTAACTATTATGTGGTCAGTAGTTGTTTCTCGTTAACTGTGAATGTTGGCTTCCACAACTGGGGATGTTGTGTCAGGAGGTATGTAGTTCCATAATATATTATATTGGAATTAGCTCGGAAACTTTCTTTTTTAAATTGAAATAGAATACCCATTGCTATAATTCTATGATAGGCCCGAAATACCCCAATTTTTCGGTTAATTTAGAGTTCAACTTTTCCCCCACAAATTTCCGCAGCGCAATCGCGGTCAGGATTTACTCTTGGGACCTCCCTGAACACCGTAGTAAAGTTGGATTTTTCCCTATTTTCCCCCTAAGACAGATTTTGATTTTTTTGTACAGGGATTCAAGACGACCTTTGGTGAATCGAATTTGTTAAGACGTTAAGAGAGAAATTTCAGCGATTTCCGAAAGAGTAGACGGCAGTTGCGGAGCTACTCCAGTACATTCAGAAAAGAATAAACTGTGGGGAACTTGGGTTAGAGGAGGAATCGGCCCTCACGAGTACTTTAGCAAATTGATATCATTTCACAAAACATTCCGACTCTATGTTTTGATATTAATATTGAGAGATCCACTTTTCTCATAGGCAGGAAAGTATCCGGCGTGAGATTACATTTAGAAGGAAGCCAGAAAATTAGGAACTAGTTAGAAATATGTACATCAATCGAAACCTACAAAATCGGCACAAATACATGACCTAGAGCATTCTAGGTTTGTATTTTTCTTCTATGACGATTTTTCTCTACCCATTCTACAAAAAATATATGAAACTCTCTTCCCGAATATGTACGAGAGAGAAGTGGGATCGTTCGCATTTGACTCCTTGAGTTGAAAATGCTAGAAAATTGTACCATACTAATTATCTTCGACGACAACGTCGTCGTTTCAAGTCGTCAAATTTGAGTCACTCAACACTCAATACCCAACAAATATTTAGTCGATTTAAGCATTTTTTGACAACTACGATTTGTTTCGCGCTAAATTGGTGTTCTGAAACACTGTTAGTCGGGAGTGAAAGTCAATGTTAGAGGATGGTGTGTAAATGCTTCCACAAATAATCTCCATAATATGTGAAGTGAAATAACGATTTTCGGTGCAGAGGGTGGTGTAAAAGCAAATAAAATACCAACACCCCTCGTGATGACACATTATGAATTTGTTCTTACGATTATAAAGACTATCTCGGGTGTATAAGAGGTGTGAAACAACAAGGAGATATTCGCCCCAAAAGGAGATATTCCCTCTGTTTGAGTTCTCAAAGACGTTTCACACAGATGTGTGTTGTACAGCTTAGGTGAGAATATTAGCACGGTTGGCCCTGCTCCTTTGAGGTCGACCCGCCTCTCTACCGTCACCTCATTCCCCTCTCAGCCTCTAACTCTGAGTATGTGTACTTTGCCATAACCATTAATGCAGTTATAACACACGAGTGTCAAGAATCCCTTTGAGCTCCGCCTATCGTTTGTTTCTATTATTGCCATCGAGATCGTTCAACGTGCATTCTCGTAGATAGTTTTGCTTTCTTCACATTCCCAAATCCTATTACTTCATAAAACCATTATTAGTGTACTCGCTTTATCAGTACTCTGCATATCTGCACATCTCAAAAGTTATTTGATGACAAATGTTGACTTTTAACTCCTACACGAATTTCGTCAACAATTTTCGTCAACAGTTTTCGTCAACAGTTTTCGTCAAAAAATTTCGTGACGATTTTTTTGTTTGTGTGCCATAGCAAAGACATAAAATGTCAAAATGGTACAAGTATAATATACTTGTACCATTTTGACATTTTATGTCTTTGCTATGGCACACAAACAAAAAAATCGTCACGAAATTTTTTGACGAAAACTGTACATATTATGTACTATTTAAATTTTATATTGTTGGTAGGTATGTAATTATTATACCTACTTCAGGAAATATTAAATTATTTAAATTAAGAAAATCGGTCTTAAATGCATATGTACATTGTATACGCTTAACGATATAAACAGTCATTAATTAATATCACAATTTAACATTTTTTTGTCGTATCCACTACTAGTAGCTTATAGACTAATGTAAAATGAATTTTTAAGGCAGAAAATGAATTTCTAAAACTTGAATTTTATTTTATAGGGGCTGGTATACAAACTACAAGGCATGCTACCTCAGCAGTACTGCCACATACTCGAATCCTACCTCTCTGGAAGGTATTTCAGAATAAAAGTAGAGGATGAATATTCACAACTCGAGAGAATCACAGCAGGCGTACCTCAGGGAAGCGTTTTAGGACCCCTGCTTTATCTATTGTTCACGCAGGATGTGCCAACAACAGGAGAAACAACCGTAGCCACGTTCGCAGATGATACTGCAATTTTAGCTGTTGCAGATTCAGTAGAAGAATCGACAGGAAAACTCCAAGAAGCCACCGTTGCTGTACATGAATGGACGAAGAAGTGGCGGATGAAACTCAATGAAACAAAATCAACACATGTCAACTTCACGAATAAAAAGATTACACCAATCCCTCTGGTAATAAATCGGAATATCATACCATATGCAAATTCAGCAAAATACCTAGGCATGACATTAGATGCCAAGTTAAAATGGAAAGAACACGTTAAGAAAAAAAAGGAAGAACTATCCATCAAGTTCAGGAAACTTTACTGGCTCATGGGACGATGTTCACAACTCAATATCCACAATAAAGTACTCTTGTACAAGACAGTGCTAATGCCCATTTGGACCTATGGCATCCAGCTGTGGGGTTGCACAGCTAAGACGAATATCAAAATTATACAAACATTTCAGAATAAGGTTCTGAGGAGCATAGTAAACGCTCCTTGGTATGTAAGGAATGATGACCTCCACAAAGACCTCCAAGTGGAGACAGTCACCGATGTCATAAAGAAGCTAGCTATGGGATATGAGCGCAGGCTTCTTAAACATCCAAATCCGGCTGCTATCCAGCTACTGGACAACTCACAACAAATTCGACGCCTGAAGAGAACCAAGCCCCTGGACCTTCTGTGCTGACAACGAGTGACGTGCAGTTCAAGTGCGGTAAAAGTTAATGAGCTCTCACCGCAAAAAGTGTTAACATTTGTGAACTAAATAGCTAGATAGTTACCTGATTTATCAATGTAACTAGTTGTTATATTATCTGAATAAACGCATGAAAAAAAAAAAAAAAAAAAAAAAAATTTATTCAATTTATTTTGTTGTACAAACTAGCCAGACGGCCTATTGCCACGTTTCGACGTGATGATTCTAAAGAATATTCATTATGCTTTCAATTATACACAAGGTAATCTTTCCCATCTTAATGGGTGAATAACTAATTCTATAATAATTTTAAAAAATTTGTGAACTAATCATTTAATTAGTTAATTCCCCCCTTAAGATGGGAAAGATTACCTTTTGATGAACATGAATTATTATTGTTTAACTAATATGAATAGTGAACTGCACTAAATACAAGTTACATGAGTCGCCGAGATTGAAAAAAGTATACTTACCTATTAAATTTGAAAGACTGTGGTTGTATTGCGCCAAAAGCAGGCCATTGTGTAGAAATGAGGATCATTTCAACGCAACAGCGTTTCATTGTGTTGTATAACCAAAATTTGGTTATTAACATTTAATAACCAAATTTATTGAACATTTAATGTTCACAGCTCTTTTTATGAGAAGCGAATTCAATTTTTTCATCAGTGTGCTTTGAAGTGAAGGAGGGGAAAATGAGTGTTAAGGCCTAGGCGGTTGAGATGACTCAAATCCGGATGGTACTTGGAATCTGACCCAGAGATGTTTTGGCAGTTTTGGAAAATAGAATGGATTTCGGATTTTGGACCTACGTATACGTGTGTTCAAATCTCATTTAGCTCATCTACTCTATTGCGCAGTCATATCTAAATGATATCTAGATATGACGTGGTACCCAAACCTATATTAAACAACTTCAGTTATAGGTTTTCTATACAAATAATTGGTTGAGAGGCAAGTTGCGGTGACACGTTTGACCGCCTTGCCAAGTGTTCTTTTTTTTAATTGAGTTTAAATTCTTCCATCGCTAAAATCATGATTAATAGATGAGAGGTCACAGCCAATTTCAAACTGTACGTCAATATTTACCCAAATAATTAAAAAACAATACATATAATTTTAAAAAAACTGGTTTTACAAAACCCCCTCTATTCCACTATTCAGATTCCACCTTTATGAGAGGTATGAAAACACTGAGTACGGGTATATCGATGTTGAAGGGTCTTCGGCGATCTGGTAGAAGTCTAGAACCGGCAACTAAACCCGGGTCCTATTTCGCTATCTCTAGACCGCCGACATATCTTATCTCCTCCTCCCACGCCCTTCCAACCCCCAAACTACACAACTCTTTCGGATTTATGGACCCACTCCGACTGCGACACCTGCAATAAATCGATGCAATCCTCTACGCTTCCTACATATTTATTAACAGCCGACGTTCTATGGATGCTGCATACCAGTTCTTTCCTTCCGGCTTGTTTCGCAAGATGTTACAATTTGTATCTTCTGTTCACGAACCCCCTCTCCGAACTTGTGACTCCTTCGCTTATAAATAGGCCGATGAATACGAAAGGATAGATTGGATGATTGGAGAGATTTTATGTAATTTCAGAAGACTAAATCTCAACCTCTGTGACATACCAGCAGATATCATTCTGAATTCTTTTGAATTCCTGAGGAATCATTCAGCGTTTGATGCTCCTGCAATCTTGGCACTGCCATCGAATCGTAAAATACTATTATACACTCGACAAATTCCTCGATTTTATGTTTTCTAACAATAAGGTACACGTCAAGTGTTGGCCGAAAGTTAATTTTAAATAATTTTTATTTTTCGATCAGATTATCTTTTTAGATCAACCCCTTCATTTTCATTTCATTTTTTAATGGCAGAGTAATACAATCTGTTCATCATTTCTTTAGAAGTGCCGTTTGGAAACGTTTAGGCGTGCAGAGGCGTAGGGTTCTTTCAACAGAGTATGATTCTGACGTAGCCTGACTAACTAAAATTACAACATGAGAGGGATATCATACTTCTGGAAGTCAGACGAATTACGTTCCATTCGTTGCGGTCAGGAGCTCAGGAGTTGTAGTAAAAAATTCCAGTGTTTTTTGAAATTGCTCATACGAGTCTTGATATGATTTGACGGAGATGGTTTTTTTTCATGTTTCCATCTTTTTTTTGCTGGAGAGACGAGCTTTTCAATGCCTTTGTGTGTAGCGATGTGTGTAATATAAGTAACTGGGCGGTGAGATGCCCCCAAGCTTTTGTTGTCCGTTCCTTTTGTACCGGAGCTAGAAAGGAGAGCACGAGCGATGGTAGAAGGGCGTAGGGCTATAGTGCGGAGGGAGGTTATATATATAGAAGGCGATGGGGAAGGTCTTAACCGTCAGGATATACCCCCTCCACAACCCCCAGTCCACTTTTGCCATTCCTTTTCAACTCTTATATCCCCACTTCAACACCCTGCTCACCGTGGGATCATCAACAATATATATATTTGCCATTGTCAAGTCAGCCATACCGGCCCTCCTCCTGCTCCTGCTCCTTGAGCCCCAAATGGATTTATGGCGAGAAGCTTGAAAAGGAGGTTGTCGAGGAAGAGAGATGGAAGGACAGAGAAAAGTGAAGGTCTCTTGTTCGAAGCGACCTCAAATGCGATGGAAAGATCTTTTCTCCCAGGAGGTACATGGTCTGTAGGCGTATTGTTATATAAGAGATGTTCAAATACTAAGCGTTTATCTAGCCCGTTTTAACGTACAAAACTTCACTTCTACCGCTCATAAGGCACCGGATCCGTAGGTTTTTACCAATTCAATTCCTTGCCACGAAACACAGTCAAATATCAGTCTGATTCAAGTGATTTGACTAAACAATGTCCTAAAAAATCCAAAATTTGGTTTACGCAGACCAGATTTAAAAAAATTAACTGATTTTGAATGGTATCAAAGCAATGACTCCGGCCCGACTGCTGGTTTGCTCTTGGAGGTTGGAGGTACCCACCCTGGTCTTATTGCATAAATGATACACAATAGTAATGCCGTAATGGACTGTGGTATCAAACGCCTAATCAATACTGACGCTCGCTCCTTCTGTAGCGTCTGTCTGTAGAGACTATCTCGCAAAATGATGCTAAAGAAGATCACCTTGAGTACGAAAATGCAGCTAAAGACGATCGGGGTTCCTCGGGATGCCGCCCCACTCGTAGAGAACTGAAGGTCGTAGCAGGAAAATGGAGACCCTGACAGTCACTAAAGATGAACGAAAATGAAAATTCAATTTGCCTTTCTTCAAGCAAGGCTCCTGAGGCTCAGGGGCACGAGAGAAAGACAGAGAACCCCTGGGATAGACAATGGAGCAATCAATAAAATCTAGTCGTCAGTGGAAATCAAATAAACGAAGGCTAATATCTAAGCCCAAGGGTGCCGACATTTACCTCATTAGAGTGCAACTCAAAAGTAATGATACCAAAGCCAATCCATCGGATGAATGAAAAGTCTTGGAGTCATCGAAACGGGGAAAAGTACTTTAGTTCTAAATTTCGAAGAAACGTGATGTTGGGTAATACGAGGAAAAACAAGGGGCAGCTCACATTAGCAGTCCTGACACGCACCGAGGGGAGTAAAAATCTCAACACCTTGTTGTTCCGCTCTGATTTAAACAGGTTGTACTGATTCATTCCTTTGGGAGGAAATCCACTCAACCTTTCATCCCTTGATACCGTAATTCCTCCTTGGGATCTTGAAGGTATCACGATCCTTTAGACCCCAATACTCCTGTGTACTCCTAAGATATCACCTAACATCTGTTCATACGCATCGATCCATTCAACTGAGCTGGTGGTGCGTCACAATGATGAGCTTGGCGTATTGCAAGAATTACGATGAAGCTCGGAAACTCATGTGAAAATGTGTTATTTTAACGCAAACACTATCATTGAAGGACTGAAGGTCTACAGAGGGATACTTGTTAGTGTGCGTCGTACGCCAATTTACATGCATTTTTTTTTCTCGACGAATTTCGAAAACAATTGACCAGCAAATTAGAAAAATGCGCTGGGTATTAATGAGACATTCTGCGCTCTTAATCCACAATAAAATACTGTCTTGTCAGCAAGTTTGGCCCTATGATTTTTTTTTTTTTTTTTTTTTTTTTTTTTTTTTTTTTTTTTTATAAAACTATATAATAATATTTTTATTGTAGTAGGTAACTGTCGGGTAGTGGTGGGTTAGTAGGCGATAAAAAAACACCAACAATAAACTTAGTCCCTCAAAGTATACAGGAGCTGGTGCAATGCTCCTGGGTACATTCGAACAGTTGGTCTCTATCGAGATCTTGGGGTAGAGTTGGTGGATGAAACCATCACACGTATTGGAGCACAAACATTAAAACAACGAAGTATTGCGCCTGCTGGACACTTGTGGTGAAGTACGCCGATAAAGGCGGACAAGCCCTCGGACCTTTCTTCAACCTACTGGATTGTAATTGTGTATATGCGCAGTGGGTGTAGCTGCTGGCTTATAATACATCAAACGTTAACCACTATGTATGAAATTGAAGTCAATATATGTTAAAACATTAGTAATAATACATAATTCAAAAGTGACTAAAAATAATAGTTATATGGCAAAGCTCCCTAATATAGTGTATTTACTAATATGGCACTCTGCAATATCTCCCCAGTCATGAGAAGTAGCATGATGGCGAGCAGGTAAGCTATCCAGAGCAGAGGCAGGCCACTAGGCAGCAGATCAAGACGTTCACAAAACAAGTGCCATATTAAAAACCCCTGGTGGGTCACATTAGGCACCCTGTTCTCAGAAAATGATAAGTGACATTTTTTGCAAAATGCTCTCTGTAAAACCGAAAAAACCGAAAAAAACCGAAATTTTGAGACTTTGAGCCAAGATTCTGGTGGAGTATACCTAAGTGCATGTATGACCGATAACTTTAGTTAACAAATTTGAGCCAATGAGTGGTCCAAAAAGCGATTTAAAAAAAGTTTACCAAATTCGGGAACTTCACCCTATCCGTTGCTTTACTTCATCTGTTGGTGGCTACGAGCTACCGGTGGCGACAGATTCCAAATGCCTCATCATTATTTTACCTGAGTTATTCAATATGTGAAGACCTGAGAAAAGGTTGGGAAGAGTTGGGTATCGCATCGATGAGCGTAATGTCTGCAAAGGGTTGGTCTACCAGGTAATAACTTATGAGATGCTGAAAAGAGTTGGTAAGATTGGTTGGGTGAGGGTAGTCGAGGAAGTCCCCGCGGTTCGACCCATATGGGAAATCATTCTCCTCTGCCCTCCTCTCATGGGAAAATACTCATCCCATCAATCCCCTCCGCTACCTATTCGGCCTTTTCATACCACTTTCCCAATGGTGCTTCGTTCAACTGATACCCTTCACTTCACCTTCCACACGTCATTTCACCCTCTCGCCCTCCCCGATCCATCGTGAACCACGACAGTCTTTATCCGTCCCCCACATGTTCCACCCCATGTTCGAATTCTATATCCCTATTCAGATTCCCTTATAACAGCCTCTTCCTTTTCCCCCTATCAATTATATTAGAGCTCACATGAAACCTCCCAACATACCCTATTTCCATACCCTATCGTCCCAAACCCTTATCCATTCTTCCGAAAACGTCCCCGAGGACACATTTCACAGTCTTCTCGATCTATCACGAATCTCGAAGAAATCTCAAGAAAGTCACCCAATAAATTTCTCCTAAAGTTGCTCAAATGTTTGCTTCAAAAATTACATACCCTATAAAATAAATGAATGTTAGTGCCAATGAAGCCTTATTGAAGCCAGGAATTCAATTATGGAGGAAACGGCCAATCGTTGATTGTCTTCTGATCATTTGTGATAGATTTGTTGATCGAATCGTTGGCGAAAACGCGGTCTCCATTGTCGTTTTATCTATTCAATAGAATATCACAGTTTGGTTGATACAACCCGTTGCTTGCCTTTCACCTATCATTATACTTTTGAGACCTAACCATTTACGGATACAAGTAGCACAACCAGTGTCTAATATTATGTTGGTTGGTTGCAAGAATGAAATCTTCCTGGTTTTTTTTTCTTTTCGAAAATTTTATTGTTTACGAACATCAAAACATTACAATTACACAGTATCACAAGAATATAGTAGGAATCATCTCCTAATTGACATGTAACTTGTTGCAGGAACAGCTCATTAGCTGACCTGCCTTATATATTACAACATTGCCAAGTACGAATATATTATAGTGGTACGAATATAGTTGAATCTTTGGCTCAACATAAAAATAACACGAACTAATATTAGGCCAACAACACTACTTTACAATGACATTAATACGAAGTATCAGTTAGAAAATCAGAAGGACGCTTCCTTTTGAGCCGTCGCTGGTTTCGTGGAGGAGGCAAGCTGCCAAACATCTCAGTCATCAGGTGGTTGGGGTGGGATTCCATTAATACGTGCATAGTTTGCGCGGAGTACCTCGTGGACAAATGGTACGTCAGTATCTTTGTGCAGCGTAGTATTTCTGACATACCGAGGAGCGCGCGTAATAAGTCTTAGGACCCGATTCTGTATAACCTGAATCCTTTAAAGGTGGCAGTTAGTTGCCGATCCCCATAGTCCCGAGGAGTAATACCAGATCGGTCTAATAAGCGTCAGATACAGAATTGATGTCAGGTTGTTAAAATTGATGTCTAGTTGGTAAATGTCACCAGTACCGATTTTTGAGCGTTCGTGCTTACTCTCCATCTCCGACACCATACCGAAACACTGTCGCCATATTCCTGGAGGACTCTCTCCGAAACGGAGCAGTTTTTTGAGGTGCTCAGTACCGCCACATCATCAGCATATTGGGCATGTGAGAAAATTAACGGCTGAATTCAGGCCTGTGGGACACCTGCTTGCATGCAACACTTTTCTGATTTGGCATCTCCACAACTAACGGTGAAAGTTCGGTCTGAAAGGTATGAAAGTACCATACGATAATACGTGTCAGGCAAGTGGTTTTTAATGTTGAATAGGATGTCATACGTGTGCCATACTCAATCAAACGCCTGTTCTGTGTCAAGGAATAATGCAAGGCAAACATCTTTCTGCTCTAGCGCATAATTTATTTTTGATATATATATTTAGTTGATGTGCTATGTCATGGTTTTGTTCAGTTATACGTAAATTTCTTTGATCACTGTTAACCATTGGTATATATAAATCTTGTTAATTGTATCTTTCAGAACGAACCACTCTGCTCCAGTCACGGGAGGCAAAAGCGATCTCAAAATCTTCCGGGAGAAAATCTTGCGCTGGTCAGACGACGCAGCTGTGGAGTTGGCAGGTGATTTTAAAAAGATTTTGACGATATAATATTGAACAACTGTCACTGCAAATTTTCAGTCAAAATCTTACTCTTGCAATGCATACATTCCATTAATCATAATGATACTCCCTAAAAATCACACCTTCATACAAACCCACGCTTTTTCAGTGTAGCAATAACTAAGGGAGACGTCCGACTATTCAGTGAGCACCAAGTCAGACATATTGGAGTTAATTTTTTTTCCACACTACCTATTCAGCGTAAATCAACGTCTTCTTCCTTGGCAATGTTCATAGTTCCCACTCTCTTCCTGTATCCTGTTCAAACCGGCGTTCGCGGGTCGTTGGTAATGCAGCATCCAAAAATAAAGAAACGCCCTCTTGGAAGAAACCCAATGTTTTTTCGGGGTGAAAATCGTTCGGACCAGAAGTAAAAGGGGGTCACGATCGAGAGAGCACTCAATCGAGCGAATTCAACAAATTACTTTTTATCTGCTTTTTTTTCTTCCTCGCGAAACCTTTCATTCCAATGCGAAATGTGATGATTTTCCCAACGCCTCACGTATTCGATTTGTCGTAACCTCAAAATTGTCCGGTAGTATAATTTTGTTCCTCGGTCTCTTCCATATTCGGTGGTCGATAACGTGGACCGACCAACGAACATTCTAGGGACAAGTACGAAAAGATGCAGACAAAGGTGAATGATAGTAAGCTACTGTAGGGATATGCGATCGTAATTTCGATATTTTGAAGTCGAGTTCGAGTTTGAAATTTCGATTCGAAACTGATTTAATACTTACTAATTTATAAGGGAAAACTAAACACCATTTCCATTTCCTGTAGAATTCAGAAATTAGCACTTATCATGTGTGTAATGTCCATCGACATATCGTCCCTTAAGATCCCACAAGGTCTAACTCAGTTTTCCCAGCTTTTCAGGAGAGACAAAAAACGGATTTTCCAACGTACTGCAGTAATTTCTATGGTTATCGCGGCTGTTCTACGTTGAAGAAAACTTTTCCTGCATTGCAATAAAGGCCAAACCAATGAGCTAGAAAGACGGACCGAGAGATTTCGCATGAAGTATCCGTTCCCAACTCAATTTGCCAAAAAACTAAGTTAGACCTTGTGAGATCTTAAGGGACGATATTTGTTTTCCGTAACAGCATATTATATTATATACCACAATATATTGTATTGTAAAACATCAAACCAAAGTGAATCCATATTAGGACAATAGGTTGATACATGAGAAATTTCGAACGGAGTTTATGTCTCCTGGCGTATGGCTTTGACAAGAATTACAGCCCACCTGGAGGGAAGTTATGTCCAGGGACCATGGGAAAATGAATTCCCAAGCAATATTGTGGGACGAAGCACAGAGAAATGCAGCCCCTGAGAGGTCTCCAGCCCACGGGGCACAAAGGAGATTGCACTAGAGGGGGATATCGCACAAATCCCAGAAACCCCCGTCTCGTCATTCCCGCAATATTGTTATTTCCTTAGTCTATTCATTACTCTGGGGTATCCTCAACCCCAGCCTCATTTCATTTCACCTTCATCAGAGGGCGAACGATCGAAATGCTGGAAATTTAAATGAGTAACTCCCAGTTATCACGGTATCGTAGATTCCCGGGAGCTCCGTCTGTCCTGCAGATTAATATTATTATTCCTTCTGTGATAATTCATCAACGGGAGGGTGTCACTGGGTTTTCGGAAATAACGTCTCTGTTAAATCCGGGGTCCTCGACCGAAGCGTTATTTTACCCGACGCTCCGCCGCTGTTTTATCACGTATTCTCCATTAGAGCAAAGCTTTTGGGAGGGGGAGTGGGGTCGAGTGAAAAACGACTTAATCCCTTTAATTTCTATGATCTCATCTGTTAGTCTGCTGATAATTACCGTAGTTAACGAGACTGGACGCGGAAAATCGATTAGACTAGCATTTTCATCATAGCGGAAAGAACGATTTATCCACTTCTACCTTCACATTATTTCAAAACCCCTTTGCAACATTCTAGTAACTTGAATCGTCTTCTCAACAACCCATATTGGAATATACAACCTTTTAAAACCAAGAGCACTACGGAGTTATGATCTAATCAGGCTGGATTGCCGTATTAAATGAAATGAGACTAATCTGTGCAAGGTGGATACTTGCAAATGAACTCTTGCTTCCACTGGAGATTAAAATTACGAACAGCTGGTGGAATTACGTAAAATGTCGATATTTGGCTGAAATTGACAAACGCAAGTGGTTTGGCCTGCAAACTACCACAGGATAAGTAACTTATCTGTAACAATAGTAACAATAACTTATCTGTAGTAACAACTGTTGTTCTGCCTCCAAATTAGATGGAAAACCAACAAGATAGTGGTTTATACGATTGTTTACAAATTTTGACGAATTCGGAGATGAGTAGTTTTACTTTGAACGGGAGCATACGAGCTCATCACTTCTCAATTTGGGATCTTGATAGATGACGTTTTTATAAAATGTCCATAAAATGTGAAAAGAACAGTGAAAAGGATATCCGAAAAGGCGTTGTATTGAAGATTCAAAATCTGGTAGACCCCAAGTGCCCCGCATACAGTTAAATGGATGCGGAGGTGTTATATAAGGAAAACAGCCGTCGGGAACGGGCGGAGAACGTCTACGACAAGAAGATACCACTAAAGGCGGTTGACGCGTGATACGAGGGAGGGCCCATATTTCATCGGCAAGCAGAAGGTGGAGGACTTGGCAGTTATAGCGCCGACACCTGACTCTTCCGAAGGGGGCACCCGTCATTACGTCCTTCAACCTTCACAGCATCTTCTTCCCCTTCAGAGGCGGTAATTAATAGTCTGATTACGAGAGTTCACATTCCTCCAATGAGAGGCCTTCCCTTGCTCACTTAAACGCTTGAATAATGGTTTATATCTCGTTGAAGATCGGGACTCGTCGCATGAATGAGATACGTCGGTAGCGAAAGGCTCCCGAAGTAAAGGCGTTTCCTGACACTACGACGGATTGTGACACTATGAAGACAAATTGTGTCATTAGGTTCTATATCAGGTACCCGAGTTGTTCCGTTGGAACCTACAATTTAATTTGATGAGGGATTTCAAAGAAGAGGATTTGAAATTCTATTCGGTAGGGCAATTGGTGACGCAGGGAGGAGGGAGTTAAGGAGCACACAGTGGATGACTTTATAATCAACAATAATTTTGATGTCATTTGCCGCCATGATTGTGACATGTCTACAGACAAAGCTCCTGAAGCTCACTTCATATTACAATGGACGAGAATTTTCCTCCGTTAAAACTATCGAAATTGGAAGCCAAAGTAATCCATGGATTACTCTTACACGTGTTTTATATACCTTCAAATTGTGTTGTTTTTCGCCTTTCGAGCAGTTGGGTCATTTCTGAGTCATTTCATGAAATACATGAGACAAGGGATTTCCTTCACTACATAGCTACTTTACGACGTAGAACTTTTCCAAACAATTTTAGGCTAGGCATATTAGCATTGTCATAGGAAAGTTTTGAACCAGCTTTGATTTTTTAAGGCGCTAAACGTGAATCTGAAGTTTGCAGGCAGAAATTTTGCACGGAATCTGTTTTTTTTTCGCTTTTTGCCATATTTTTGGCACATTTTGTAGTTTTTCCGCCTATATTTCGAAAACTATGCGTTATTTCGCAAAATTCATGACACCAAAGTCATGATTTCGTATGCCTACTGTATTTAGTATGTATACTTTATATTCTATTATTAAAGAGACTGTAATTGGGCTTGCCCGTGTTTGTGGCAAATGGACAAATAAATAATTCTGAACAAATCTGCCAAAAAATGGGCAAAATAGCCGGACAGTGAAAAACCCGCGACTTTTGCGGAAACTATCCATGTTCTGAAACTATTGATCATCAATGATGCTGAACTCATCCAAATAAATTCAGAAACGCAAGTTATTATCATTAAGTATCGTTTAATTACAATGTATACTAGACGTGTCCTGTAAGTATAGTGAAAATAACTAGTAATCGATATAATTAAATATATTCTCATAAGGAAAGTACCTACTGAAATAAAGATATTTATAAATATTTTTGACATGAATATCTCTTTAGGGCTGGGGGACATTCTAAAATGCAACGTATTTTGAACACCTACCGGGGTGCTAGAGTTTGGAGATTTTGTATGAAGGCTCCGTCTGGAATCTAGTTGACTGAAGATCGCCTTCAAGATACGATCACTTCATGGGAGGGTGAAATACGAAAAAATTGTAAGTTTAAGATGGTCTCATACGGAATAAGGTGCTCATCAGATCAGCTGATTGCTCTGAACAGACCACTTAGGTGCGGTTTCCGAGCTCGGGATCTGTAGGTTCTGGACATATCTATAGGTTCTGGAAATAAGCTATCGGATCTAAATCGTCTTATCGCCTAAGAAGACTGCTGTGGAAAGCTGATCTCACGACACCTAAACTTAGCAGTCTATAATAGAATACTGTGATTTTAAGACAGCTAACTTTAGAAAAGGTGCAATATAGGTAACCTACTAATTTGTGTGACATTTGGAACAAGTTCGTGTGGTAGGTAACCTACTAATTAACGCCAATTTTGTTGCCTAGCCAAAGCTAAATGTTTTAAATTAATACAAATTTCATGTTTTTTGTTGAGAATTGGTTTGCTTCTGTGTACAATTCCGTCACCTGGGATAATAACCTCATTCGTGGTTGAGAAGGTAGGTTATTCCTAGTGGTAATAGTGATCCTAGCTACCGTAATTACTTGATGATTATTATTGTAAGAAAAAATTCCTAAATTTCATTCTATTGAAAACTCGTAGAATGAAATAGAATGAAATTTAGGAATTTTTCCTTACAATAATAATCATCAAGTAATTATGGTCATATTGAGATCAAGTATCTCCACTAAAATAGGTAATATAAGTGGACGACTAGGATCAAATCGAGTGCATAAACCAAAAACTATGTCAAAATAACGAATATTGGTGAAAGGTATTTGAACTGGACAGAAATGAGGCCGTTTTTTCGCTCTCCTGTAAAGTATGCAAAATGTGAGGTACGAGGTCTCAATTGTTCACCGTCGATTTTAGCGAATTTTCGAAGAAAATGTAGCTATTGTTCTCGGTCCAAACTTTTTAAAACTCGAATTTTCAAATTTGCACAAAAAATCCGTCCTGGCTAAGTTCGTAGATGGGTAGAATCGGGCCACTCAAAGGGGGGTTTTGGGGAGTTTTAGGGGGGATAAATTACTCATAAATTCTCGAAATGGAACATTGTGACAAGTGAAACCTTTAAAGGTTTTTTATGCTGAACACGATGGTGACATCAGAATTGCAATATCTCATTCCGTTCTCAAACTGGAGCACCTTAAGTAGTAAAGTAAAGTAAAGTAAGCAACCACTTCAGGTTGAATTTTCGTCCAACTGCCGTTTTTTGGAACTGGAGCACTTTGAAGATGAAGAAACGTGGTTGTTACTAGATAATATCATCATATTATTAATAGGATATGATCATATTATGATCTTCATGGTCATTCTGCTCTAATCTGATGACGGAATGCGATATCGCAATTCTGACTTCACCGTCGTGTTTAGAGTTGAAATATCGAAAAGCTGAGGGGGGTTTTGAGGAGTTTGGGAGGGGGTGGGGTGGGGGGGGTCACCCATGGATTCCAAAAATGAAACGGTCTGTCATGTTTTTTTTTTCTTTTTTTTTTTTTTTACATAAAACTAATTATTTCTTAGAAAATTCGCTCTTATAGTCATGCTGCATGACTGGTTTGAGATTGTACTGCATCCAAAAGGTACCTAAGACTTGTTCCTTGGGAGGATTGACCTTCAACTGTGCTAACGATGGCGGAAGAGGAAGTGGTGGGGGGCTATTGGAAAATCGCTCTTTAATATGTACACTTGGCCTCTCCATAAGAGAAGGAGTGGTTGTCGCAGGAGGTTCAGCAACTTCCACCCAAACCCCTGAGAAGACCACAAAAGCGGGTCACGACGACGGAGAGAGGAGAAACTTGATGTTACCCTCCACACTCCCCGCCGTCGCCCGAACCCTCAAATCACCAAATTCGCCTCTCACCCATGGGAACCTCAGTTGAGGGTTTCAGGGGCGAAACCGCCCTCACTCCGGAGCAACTACGAGTTTCCGAGAGCAAAACGCCTTCCCCCCGCGACGGTCCGATGACGTAGTGGTGCGGTGAAGAGGGGAGAAAGAGTCTCAAACAGAACAGCCCTGTTCCGAAATGGGCGGGGGGGTTTCGGAACAGTCGGGGCGAGGAAAATCCCGTTTCCGAAATCCGCTTTAGGGAAATGTTTCAGAGCTTCCCGCAAGTAGGAGAATAAAATGGCTGTTAAGAGGTTGCGTGTGTGGGTGGAGGGGGAAGAGAGCGGAGTTTCGATTCTCCCCTTCACCACCGCCCCACTACGTCCCTTGTACCGCAAATGGTCCCCACCACCCGAGGTGGGGAAATTATCGGTTCTAATGTTATACGTTTAAAGTGCGGTTGTCATTGAAAGGACGATTTCCCGCCACCCGGCGAGAGGAAGTGGCTGGCGATTATCTCCGCCACTAACCAAACTATGGGTTCTAAGTGGGAAATAAGATTCCCCTGTGGGAACACTTGCACGCGTGTTGGTGAGTTACGAGCAGCTCCGTGGTCAGTGAAAATACTCAGGAAACCCCTACTTAAATACAGTTGAGTCCAGTTAATCCGGTCCCTCATAGTCCCGACATCCAGACGAATGTAAATAAACAAAATTATGGAATAGTTTAACAGAAAAGTATTGCTACAAATTTCATTTTTTAACGTTCAATTATTTTATGTAAGTCCGTACTTAACTTATTATCGACAGTCTATATCTAGTAAATATCATAAAATAGGAAACCCCTATTTAACCCTGGATTACCCCCTTGAGTTCCCATCGCCTATTACCACCCATGGGTCATTTCGACGTACTTGAAGAAAAATCGTCGTTTTCTTGAGGAAATTCGAAGAAATCAGGGGAAAAATTCAATAACCATTGTGCAATAGATGAAAAGATGCATATATTGAACTAATTTTCAAAAGAAAATTTATTTTTTTAATCGCGCTGGTAAAATTCGCAGCAGTTACTTCATTACGTAACTAAATAATCACAGTTCATTTACTTACGTAGGTATAAGATGGTAATACATACCATTATTTACTTTATAATGACTATTTGCTTATCTAGGTGTGTAAATGACATTTACTTACCTAGGTATATATGACTACATCAAGTAGGTAGCAAGGAATATATTGTAACTACGTAACACGTTTTGAGTAGCAAGGAATATATTGTAACTGCAAAGAATTAACATTTTTGAAATAGATATCTTTGAATAGATTCTTGGTAATCCCTAGCTTAATCTCCTCATTTTTTCTGGGCAGGCACTAGTTTGTGAATTGGTAACTTATACCTTCTGAATTTCTGAAAACACAAAATAGAAACGCAAAGATACAGCTCTTAACTAGGAAAAATAGGACATTTGACTAAAGAATTGTGTAAATTTAGAGATTAGATCATTCCTAACTCAGTTTTCTTCCTTTTTTTTCAGTAAACATAGGTGTAGGGTGTTGGTAACTCCTCACTACAGTCTACCTGAACCGTTTCTTTGTGCACAATCCACGCAACTTTTGTGCGGATGTTGAAATGTACTTGGAGCAAGAGGGACAAAACGATGTTGTCTTTTAGAATACTACCGTTAGGTCAAAATTACCTACACAGAATGAGCAGTTATTACCAACTACAGGTCTAATAGACCTACACAGATTGAGCGGCCATTGCCACGTGAAGGTCGATTAGACCTATGTAATGGAAAATGAACCAGTACTCACTCGGAATATGAACTGCACATCCTTCTTCCTCATCAGCACAAGCCCGACCAACTGAAGAGTACATAACTCGGTGCCCAAGCCCCGGGAGTGGTTCTGACATATATTTCTGAAAGCTATTTAGAGGTCGAATCGACCTAGGGGTGGAAATCCAGGGTTAAGTACAGTTGTGTCCAGTTGATTCTCATTGTCATAGCGATTTGGTATCTCATTGTTGTGGCCATTTCAAATGCCATGAAAACAAAGAAAGACTATGTTAACGTGAAAAATGCTTAGAATTTGAAGTAACTCGTTATTAAAATGCTCATGGCATTTGAAATGGCCACAACAATGAGATACCAAATCGCTATGATAATGAGAATCAACTGGACACAACTCTACTTATTGATTCCAAAGCTCCCCACGTTTAAGGTCGAACGTTCTGTAAATAATTACGAGTAGTACTGCTGCATTGACTTAGAAAAGGAACAATGAAGTGATACTGTCTCTTTCATTACAGAAAAAAAATGAGTCGGACAAAAATGGCAGAAGCAGAACGGGTGAAAGAAGAGATTTTCGTGGTCTTTGAAATTGTAAATACTCATTTTTGAGGATAGAAATGAAATTCATGCGTGGAGGCTCATCACAGAGCCTTTAGAATGATTCCTAATATTATACTAAAGAAATGTAGAATTTTAGGAGAGTAGGTAATAGAATAATTGAAATTCCAATTTTTCGATTGTCCCTTAAACTGAGAATCACCCCTTAAATCAAGTTTTCTATGCCGCACTGCGGGTTTACTCAAATTAATTCTGCTAGGCCATCCCAGCCCCCCATTTAACATAGAAATGGCTCGTTCTCAACTGATTGTACCACCCCGATGCCGACCGAGAACGGCCACACAGAGAAAGTGATGTACGTTCCCAGAAGTTGCACATGGAGCTCTTTCCCCCGGGACGGAACTGTAACAGCCTTGAGTTGGTATTGAGCAGCTCGAAAAAACCGTTGGTCTTAGATAAAATTTAGTCGGATCGAAAATTGATTTCTCAGTTAGCACCAACATTGCATGGAGAATTTGGAGATCTAAAGTTGGAGATTATCCGGACTTCCCCAAGTGTAATAGCAGGCAAAACATTCAATGACTTCATTCAGATGTCCCACCATTGATCTTGACGTGCAATGTTTCTGCAGGGACTTATAGTAGTCCACTGCATATATGAAATACTGATTTCAAAAATCGTTAATTCCTTTTTTTTTTTTGCAATTAGGTTCACCCTCAACTATGATACGACTTTAAGCGTCTCAACCTGTTGAAATCCACGGAAAAGCGAGAAGAAGCTGATGCTAAGCCCGCTAGAATTTTTCCAGTTCCAAAAACCGTCAATTAGTCTGTTATAATGTCTAGTAGTCTGTGTTCGGTAATGAAAAACCAACATTTGGTCCCTCGGCCCTTTCCAACTAGGTATGATGGTTCTTGTTCTGTATTTTTACTATTTTTGCTTTTTAATCCATCAGGAAGGTTTTTATTACGCAGAGAGCAGTTAGTGAGTTTTTTTTAAAAATTCGCTCATTAGGTCATGTTGCGTCGATGCAGTTGTTTGTTCAATGTTTTATATTAACAACTACAACCTTGCTCTGGTTTTTATCCTTCGTTGCCCTCAGCATCAAAACGAAATTGGTTCAAGAGTTGGAACTTGTAGCGACCCACTATGTGTGGCCATGTCCGAGAAAAATATATTTCATTCGGTTTTGTATCAAACCTTGACCCAAAGTAAGTTTTTTATGTTGGCACAGTTTATAGGCACTAGAAGTGGTTCTCTCGGCCGAGTCACGACTGAATAAAATGACGTATTTCGCTTTATACAAGCCATACAAACCCTCTCAACTTGTTCAGTACCAGTGAGAATTCTTAACTACAAGACTAACCTTTGACAAACCTTCTCATACTTGAAACCTTTGACACATTGCAACCCTCCATTGCAAAAATGAAGGGGAATCCAGCTATTCCACCTACAGCTTAAACCGCCCAAAGAGAGATCCCTCTTCAAAGACATTTTTATTACCGTCGTGAGAAGTCGATTTCCCTGATGCCTGACTTATAGCGGGGGCTCTCGACACGTGATAGAAAACGAACCAACAACCTGATCTCCGAGTTTACCGCTAGTAGGTGAGCGATATTTTAGAGTTCGAACTCTCAAGGAACTCGTATATTTGGATAACCAGCAGATAAATCTACTAACCAAATATCCAAGTGCTGATGTTCGAAACCATGAAGAAAAGGGCTGAGTGGTCTGTCCATACTGTATTAGGATTTGTCCATAAGTCCAAACATGTATTATGATCTGCTTGTACATGAGACATTTGTTATGTACTAATAGTTCGGAATACGTACCGATTAGGTATATATTATAGGTTTGAAGATTGTTCAAATTTAGATTCGGGATTCGGCATAACTACGATGGCTGTTGATGTGTTAGTACTGTTCACTCTTTTTGCAAGTTTCAAAAACAAGTCACTCTTTTTACAAGTTTTTTTAACCTAATGGTGCTCGTTTGATCAAATTTCTTAAAGCGGTTCATTGGTTGCCAAACGATTTTGTGCTTTTTATATACGGATCCTCATTCATCACATCTCTTCATCGCCGATATCTGTGTTGAGAGTGATTTAAACAGTTTCCACCGCTGGTATGTGTCATTACCGCGGTTAGCGATGCAGTTAACCAACTTACCCGACGCAATTGAGATTCAAGAGTTTGAAACAACCCGCAGCCACATCTCATCCGAGAAAGTCACGCTCTAGAAATACAGACTTGGATCGGAATCGCACTGGATGAACACGAAGTGGGCAATGATGGAGAGATAAATGGTAAGGAAAAGCTGTTAGTTCGAGGGGCTGGTGGAACGGAGGAATTGTTGGGTCGGCAGTTATGAATGGAATTGTAGGCGATGGGGGAGACGAAAGTTTGTTGTTTGCACCCCATTATGGACACCGCAGACGGAAGGATGATGAATCGTAAGTGTTACAAGGAACTTTCGGCGTGGAAAGGGGGAAACCATCCTCAGAATTATCATCTTCAGTTTGACCCATCTTCCCAATCCGAGAAATCCCTTTGTCCGATATTATGATCGTATATCAGCCTGGGAGGCTTTGAATACGGTGGATTCTCAGAGCCCAATGGTAGAATCCTATAGGACAGGGAATATCCCAATTCTATCCAAAAATAATTAATATCTTCCTTCAACCTGAAATGGTTCGCTCTGTGATTTTCCTTTCACCTTCCAATTCATGTTGTTCGTAGATTGTGGTAGTTTGTGTCCCATCACATCCAAACAGCAAGCTTTCCAGGTACAGATCCTACTCATCATTCATCATTAGTAATGACACAACGTCATTCAAAGAACACTTTATTATTAATAAATTCTTTCAAGTCATTAGAGTTCGTCATGCAGCATGGAATAATGAGCGAATTATTACGGCAAAGTACTTACTACTTAAACTACCCTTCAGTTTGATATAGTATCACCGAACATTTCCTACAATTCTCAAGGATCAGAATATTAATTTAACAGTAAATTTATTCCCCCCTAATATTTCTGAATTTGAAATCATTGTTTATTGCCTATCATTGCCCTTGGTTTCATCGATTCTCTCATATTTTGAGCAAGATTTAAATTGAATGATGATGTTGGGTTCAAAAATGGATTCAGAACTCCAATATCCATGAAACACAATACAAAACACTACTGGCCCGAAGTGGCGCGTTGATTTCTCTTCATTCATTCATATTTTAAAATTTCTTCAAATTGAACCGCACCAGTAGCCCCATTGGTGACGTCGTGATAACCTCAGGGTATTTTATGGAGTTTGATAATCGAATCAGCGTTCCATTACCAGTGAAGAACGATACCAATCACGTGCTTATCGTGATACCAGAAATATCAAGTTCCGGTCGGATATAGGTGGTGTTCTCGAGACATAAAAATCGATCATTTGAGCGAATATCGATAATTGGAAACGGTGATGACTGTTTACACGGCTGTCCGCCATTTTGGCTCAGTTCTTTCAGTCATTTAGAATATGATTACCTGTTACAAATTGAAACATCAATGACCTCAAATCAAATTTCAAACAAATTTCAAAAAGAAACACAGGAAACCGAGTTGAAGGTTAACTTTGATTATGAGCTCTTTTTAGTAATATCTTATACCATAGCGGATCATTTGTCCAACGATGATACAGAGGTAACTATTGAAGAATGATGATCACATATTCGCAGTTGTTTTGTTAATAACAACAACAAAAAAACACCGAAAATATTCCAAAATGATTAGTAAAGACTAACAGAGAATCACAGTGGGCCGAGCCCAAATGGCGGACACAGGGGACATTCGAGATATCGTCAGTTCGTGAAGTCACGAGAACACCACCTATACAGAGTATAACGTATCAATTCAGGGCTCTACAGACCCGATTTCAATTCATTCAAATTCAATGACGTAAATGACGGTCCCTCTTCAATATTCTTAGCTAAACAAGTTTTAGTATAAGCGTTACTACTATCCCCCAAAAACAACTCCGTTGTAAAAACTGACCCGCCAAAAAACCTCAGCCGCAAAAAGGAATGATATCCATTTTGCCCGCCAGCCACATATATAGGATGCTCGGTGCTTCGCACCTCGCTGTTGAGTGTGCATATAGAAACCTGATCCTCCTACCCCTAACCTCCACCGTCAATGTTTTCCTGTTCCCTGTCTCCTTCCCACAACCCCTTCTCACCCTTAGTCACCCTCGGTTTCACCTAATATGTTTCCTCTGTTACACCAGCAGGGAGCTTTACGCTTCTTTCAATGCTGTTGGCGGGAGCTTTTTGCCAGATGAACAAGCCTGAATTGAAGCATTACTTCATTATACCTAGGTGTACCACCACTGATTACTCGTGACCACCAGTAATACTTATAATATAGTAATGCTTCAATTCAGGCTTGTTATGACCATTTGAAATTCCTAAAAAACACTATTTCCCCCCTAATTGGGGGGGAATTGGGGGGAGGGAGAAAAAATGGTCAAAAGGCACTCCCTTGGAGCATAACAAACGTGTGTGCAAAATTTCAGCTCGATCCGATTTGTCTGCTGGGCTGTAGCCCCGTCAATGAACAACAACGACAACGACAACAAGAAGAAGAAGAAGAAGAAGAAGAAGAACACGAAAAACGTGAAAAATAGTGGTTTTAAAATTGTTATACCCCCGACACCTGATGTTCCCAAGAGCTGAAATTTGTTTTACGTCCTCACGTGCCCCTGGAGAGTTGGTGTACAAAAAATCAACTCTCGAGACACTCAGGGGACCGAGCTATGGTAGGGTGAAAACCCCAACTTGTTCCGTCGCGTAATCAGTGTCTCAGTCGCTTCGGTTTTCAGGGCTTCGGTTTTCTTGGCGGGCGGGACGCTCCCGCGTCCCTAGATTATTAGTGTCATTCCGATCATAAGTTGAGTGTCTTGTCATAAACAGTACCCAATAATCGATTCGATTAATTTTGAGTGTCCAAAGTTGCTATCGATGGTAAAATCGATTGTTAGCCTACGATTTTTGCATCTCCAGCTCACGCGAAGGGTTCGAGAAAGGTGCGGAGAAAGCGGAGATTCTCGGGGAAAAGTGAGGTTGGAAAACGGTATGTGTTGGAAAGGGCCGAGCAGACCAATAAGTTTCGGTTAGTCCGCCTTGGGGGGTTCTTCCCCAATTAATCCCCAGAGCAAGCCGTTGCCGTGGGAACGCGTGCCGGGAGTTTCTAGCGAAGGCTCTTTGATTGTGAGGCTGGCCGGCCCCTGATCGCTAACAGATGTCTCTCTTCGGGGATCAGCCGCCTGATAAATTTATTCCAATCCTCTTTCCTCGATTCGATCAATCGACTTCGGCTCTAAACGAAGCGAATCAAACATTTAACCTCCTTTATCTTAGTTCATTGCCTCAACAAATTCTCTCTCCTAGAAACCGTGGGAAATCAAAGACCAATATTATTTCACCAAACCCTGCAAATATTTCCACAACAGTTCAATATTCTCACTGTCCACCGTTCTGTGTACAATATTCTGGCGAAGAAATAATCAGAGTAATGAGCTAAAATATTGTTGTCCCCGCGGAGTTCCCTCTTCGAATGAGTGGAGGCAGTCGGTATCTAGCTTGGGATCAGTAATAGTCCGTCCACTTTTCCAACTACAGTAGAACGTCAATAATCCGGACGTCAGAAATCCCGACCGTCTGTAGTTTGGATTATCGTCTGGAAAAAAATAAAAATGCCAAGTACTACAGCACAAAAAACTTTTTAACATTTTATTGTGTGTGATGTGTCGACCGTCAGTAAGAATAATGATGGGGAGATGTCGAGGGTCGGTCAAATGAGAGAGGTTTTATGTGCCAACGTTTCGAAGAATTTATTCCTTCATCATCAGGGCCTAAAATCAGTTTCACAATGTAGAATTAATAGGAGTTATTGTTATGGGTGCATCGGAAAATTTCTAACAGCATTTCGTGAATATACTAATTTGTAGGTTTGGGTATAGAAAATTTTACAGCATACCTTTAATATAATTTTTACAGCAATCTTGAAAAGTTTTTAACATAAAAATTAACAGACAAATTTTTTACAGAAAAATTAACAGACAAACTTTTTACAGAAAAATTAACAGACAAATTTTTTACAGTATAATATGCTGTATATTATCAAGAATCAATATAATAATTTGTATGTTTGAACATAACAGTAGTTTACTAGTAGGCTTATAAAATAATAGAACTCATAGTTATAGAAGAATGTACAGAATATACTGAATGTATTAATATGTTGTTGGAATTTGCAGCAGTTAAAGTAGGTGTGAAGGAGAATTTATAGTACTTATAGTAGGTGTATGAGTGTGTATAGAAGGTGCATAGAATCTACAAAATATATTGAATATAATAGTTTGGAACTTACAGTAGTTGAATAGTGTACAAGATGGAGCTACTCCAACGAGGGAAGCTATTGCTATTTTAGGCACTGATGATGGAGAAATAAATTCTTCGAAACGTTCGCACATAAAACATCTCTCATTTGTCCAATCCTCGACATTCCCCCATTATTAGCCTTGACAACTTTGCAGACCGTGTAATATTCTTTAACTTCGTACTGTGAAGTTTTTTTTTTCACTGCACTGTACCTGTGCTCTACTGCACTTCACGTTTTGTGCTGTGTTGTATTCTGTATCGATTCAGTTTCATTGAAGTGCACTACATAACATCTTTAACTGTATTTACCTACTGTAATGATTACATACTCGTACATACATCTATATAACTAAATTTAGAGACAATTTTCGTGTTTCTTGGGTATTTTTGAAAAATTTCACTACAGTTATTCGTTTTGCGAAAAATTGAGTCGAACCATACCGATTTTGAATTTGGTGTCCTTCAATCACGCTAAAACGGCTCAATCGATCGAACCCTTCTCCCGTATTTAAATGTTTCCGTGATCAAGGAAGGACATAGGGGGGTTCACATCCGGATCCAATGCATAGGGGTGGGGGTTTATAGGTAAGCCGAACTATAAAAACGTTAAATTCTCGAAAACGGCTCAATAGATCGAACTTTTCTCCCGTATTTAAATATTTCTGTGACCGGGGAAAGACATAGGGGGGTTAACTCACAGTAACAGACCTGAAAAACATTTACACATACTCTGATCAAGATAATATGACCGAATAAAAATGACTGAAAAATTAGGGTTGGACTACTCACAAATTCCATAATAATTATTCTACTATCCAAACCAATAGCTATTTGCTTCTATTATTCACCCCGCAGTTCAATCCTAACAAGTAGTTCTCAAATTTCAACTATGAATCAGGCCAACGTACCGGATCAACCCTAATTACTGTACTTTGCCCTACTAACACCAACCCTCCACTCCTACGGTGTGATGAGTAAAAACTAGAATGAAAGTTAGTGAATGTTTTGATGTTTTTACATTGTTTCTGTCATTACAAAGTAAGCTAGACCGAATCAAGTTGGATGAAGAATGATTTATAATCAAAATTATACGACGGTAAGTACTTCCAACGCTTTCCGACATTTCCAAAACATTTTGTTTCGGCTACCTACTTCAAATAAGGACGACTTTACGTTGTTTCAATATTTCTGAGAAGAACAGTCAGTGGCTTCTACATGTAGGATTTGAAGCCTATCTTTGTGAAAGGCCCAAGTCCCCTTTCGAAGATTCCAAACTCTATAATATCTAATGTGCTATGACGCAGATTTCGGATTATTTTATGATTAAGAACTGTATTTTTGAAAGAGTAGTAAATATGAGAGTTAATTGAGTTGGTTATTTACTTTGAGAACTCCTTCATTGATTTATGCTGCACAGTCAGAACTTTTTAAAAACCAATTTAAGGGGGGTGCGGTGCCCAATCTAAGCCCTTAATGCCACCACGAAGGAGTAAAACAGAAACCAATCACCCAATTAACCTCGTATAACCATTTTATATAAATTCCCTTTTCTAACTACCAATTTCACTGTGAAAGAGTCAATATTCTCCTCATAAATTCCGGTTGTATGTTCCAAACCAGAGGGTGAACCCGGGTCTCATAAAATGCCCGTATTGTTAAGGGTCAGAAATTGGTCCCCTCTTTCAGTTCCCGCGCCGTTTTCTTTATTTTCTTTCCGCCTCTCCCCTTGGCTCTTTCTTCCCTCTTCGTTTCCCTTGTTTATCCTCGTTCTTCCCTCTCTCTCGTACTTTTTATCACTCCCTCTTAGGAGAGAGGGGCTTTAAATACTTTAATTTCGACCCCTCCTTCATTAATTCCCCCAAATAACCTTCCTCTCCAGCTCCACTTCCCTGCCTCTCGTTTTCCTGTTATCTCTCTCACTTGCCACTCATCAACTCCACTTCGTTCGGCTTCGTCATTATTGACAGCCCTCCAGGCATTGGTGGAAAAGAACCTTCTTTCTCACTACTAACTACTGTCAACTCCGGACTCGAAAAACTCTTGGATAACAATAATAAATTCACTTTCCTTTTTCTTTTCTTTTGGATCTCTAAACATTCCTGAGATAAGCACCTACCAATTGGCATAATCACTCCCTAATCCGATAGGTATCCTTTAATGATTAAACATCCGTTTCAGTTCAGAGCTCCAGTTAACAAACAACTTCATTAAGACATAGCCGTCGGCACAATTGTACTTAGCTTTCGTATGAACCAGTTCATACATGTTTAGACATCATAAAGAGTATTCGTTTTCACTCATGCTCGATTATTGGAGACAAAACGTAATGTAGTACAGAGTGGGCCCAAACGAAACAAATATATTTTGAAGATTTATAGGCCGAAAAAAAGTTCCAATGAACATGGGTCCGCAAATGAGGGCTTCTATGAGAAAAATGTTAGACACATCTAGAAATCGTGTTTTTTAGCCTCTTTTTATAAATGTATCCCAAATGTCTCATAATACCTATTGGAGATATCTTTCTAGACCATTAAATTTAGAGTGAGGTGAGTTAGACCGTGCGTTTTTATCTAAATTTGTCTCATCGGTCCATAAAATTTGAGGAGTTACTGCATCACCCACGTCTGTGAACCAGCTACAAAATTCAACCGTTTTTTGATTGTCGACGGGAAGAAGATGTTGGGTAGGTGTGAAATGGCAAGGGTGTTTATTATCAACCTTCAATACTCGGCGAATAGTTTTCCTGTATGTTCCCAGGGGCAGGGTGTGATGAAACAAAAATTTATTTTATTACGTGAGCATAAGGGTGGGGATGAACCCGCGAAAATAATTACAAATACAAATACAAATAATTAGATACAAATCTGATAGAAAAGAGCGGTAGACGACAAGGTGGTTTTCTATTCGGTATAGGTTATGAAAGGAGGCGGGACGAGAAAATTTGACGAAACGGTATCCTTCTGGAGGCGGCAACGAGATCAGCTCGGCGGTGGGGAAGCCTTCGAGCCAATACCTCAAACTGATTGAAGAGACCAAAAGATAAGTTTCTTCCTGATGACTAAAATGACTAAAGGTGGGTAATTTTGTGCTAGGACAGAAGTACCCCCTGGCAGGTGGGTAGTTTTGTCCTAGGACAGAAATACCCTGGGTAGGTGGGTACTTTCGTCCGGTTGACGGCAGCACACTCCTCTCTTCTACTCAGCATGACACTCTTACATACCGAGGAAATGAATTTTACCCTCTTTGGCTTGCAATATTGCAAAGGAAACAAATCCTATAAATGCTGAATATTATACATTTTAGTGAGTGTCCCAGTAGTATCGATCTAATCAAACACACTAGTGCCTAGTTATACAACGCACCACATGATAAAATTTAGCAGCCGTTTTCACTGATGATATTCGTTATCAAGAGCACCTTGCTGTCTGTCAGCGAACGAAAAAAAATAAATACTTAATACTGGTATTTGAAGTTCTTCGTCGTTGGACTGACACCATTTACGTCCATTAATGATAACAGGATGAGAAGCCAAGCAAAACAGCAGTGAAACATGGAGTGAATCGTGTAATCATGTACCCTGTTGGATGGGCCGATAACAGTAATCGCCAGATATCTTGAGTAGGTGCGTACCTACCAAAAACCACCTGCGGAGGTGTGACACATGTGTATAGCAAACAACAAAATCGGATGAAGAGAATTGGAGGAAAGGGCGTTGCTAGTGTTTTGCTTATGCGAATGAGCCTTATGTTCAAGTTGAAGAGATTCATATATGAGACCATATATGAGGCCACCTCATCTACCAAATTTCAGCTCATTATACGGCCACTTTCGGTTTATTCAATTTGGAAAATCAAGAGTAGCAAAGTTAAGGACCACACAAACGCTGAACCGCAACCCGTTCAGAAAATTCTGAAATTCACAAATGAATCACAAGGCTTCCGAATTATTGATGATACGGTAGAGTCCATCAGTTGAATTTGGTCTACCTTATGATACGTTGCGACGCTGAGGTGAAGCTGGTGACTCTACAAACCTTGAGGGAAACCAGGCTTTCGCTTTGGGTCGAGAGACCGCCGCTTTTCCGAAGGACCCTGAGGAGAAAGTTGAAACTCCTTCCCTCGATTCCCGTCTCAAAGTTTCTAGATTCCATAACGAGATTACTCCAACGAGAAATAGGCGTTTTGCTCGATTCCTGCCCTCCAACCCCCTTTTTGGCACTTGTTCTTCCTGAAGGGGACCCTGAAAACTTGTAATTGTTATGCAAACACATCTACCGGGAAAGGGAAACAGAGAAGAATCTAAATTAAAAAGTGTCGCGAACAGCTGATTTAGTCTGAAATTGAACTGTTATCGAGTTTAGGGCGGTGAGATGTTACTTTCAAGATGCGTCAAAAGTGTTTTCACTTTGAGAAGGGAAAAAACATTATCAGAGGTATTTTCGGTCTCCCCTTCTTCTTTTATCAATACGGAAGAGGCGGTAAATCTCAATACAACGGTGGTTAGTGTCTGGTGCAAGTATTTTCCACCCTCTTAAGACTGCAACTCCTGTAGAAAGTGTTGGAGGGGTTGGATGCTACTTTTACAATGAATAGTGCACCGTTGTTACTTTAAAAAACGGTGATGCTGAAGGCCTGGAAGAGGGCAGTAATCTATATATAATCTACCTTATGTATTGTGATACCCTCTTCAGAGTATGAAAAAAAGGATGTACAATAGAAAAACCCTTTGAGTTATGTCCTCCCAACTCATGGAAGCCTCGGTAATGTATGGGAGGGAGTGGAAAGGACTGTAATTGATCGTGAGGCCCAAAAATTCTTTATAACCCTCGTTATGCGTATGACTTTCCTTTGATAAAGAGGGTTAGAAATTCAGGTTCAACCTGTTCAAGTGAGTGGTTTCATAGTGAAGACGCTTTTTGCGGTTTTATCGCCGCTAACCCTGTCATCAACACCTCAGATCATCATCATTGATGAAACGGCTTGTTGTTTTTCGACAGAGACAAAAATGAACCAGTTCATTTCCTTACAATCTTCGAGTACTTCACGAGTGGCACTTGTATTGATTGTCATCCATCGCAATTACCTTCTCCATTAAAATGCCAAATGAAGCAATAATACTCGACATTTCTGCTCTCACCTGCGAGAGTATTACCGCTTGTGATTGCATGAGTCGGTTTACGTATTGGATAATTACTGCTAGGGGATGCCCCCAAACCGTCGGATTACTACTGTTTAGATCAAGGATCAAACCAAGGACTGTATATTTATATCGAACTGCGTAAGACTATGTACCTACATGATGTTTACATAATATGTAAATAATGTGTATTAGACATATTATGTCTAATATCTCTTTACCGACTATTATTGCCAAAAGAGGTGAAAGGTAACGGAAATAGGTGGTTTTTGATAGGTCTTAAGTGATTTTTTACTGGTAGCTGGTAAATATCTGGTAAGAAAACTTGTATGAACTGAACAGTTACTGTCCACAACGTGAAACTAGATGGAATATGGACGGGAGGAGTGAAGGGTGGGTAGGGCGTGGCGTGGGTAATCTTACACATCTCACCTCCTCTCCAGTCGCGCCCGTACAAACCTGTTCCATGTTAAAACCATTGAATCTTTTTCACCGTTAAGTTTTTTGTGAGTAGGTACCTAACTAAATGGATCTTGAAAATACAAATCCAACCACATCATGACTACTAAAATACCAAAAGTCGACTGTGGGTCGGTTTCACTTTGGAAGGCAGTGGAGGTTGCCTAAAAAATTCGCTCATCAGTCCATGCTTCACGGACTGTTTTCTAACTGAACTCATTCGGGGAAAACCCCATTAGGTTGATTGTCTGATAGTAGTGTTTTTATCCTCTTTTTTCGGGTTGAGTAGTGTAGTTCGGAGAGAGTAAAGTTGGCAACTGCAACTCCTTTCCCCTCCCTTCACCTACTCTGCCCAACCCGACCATCCTCGTGATTCTAACAGCCCTTCTGAGCCTCCTTCTCTTGGAATTGTATTGTTGCCGTTTCCCAAAGAGGTTCCATTTAGACCGACTGACTCTCTTCTTCATTAACAAAAGAGGCCCTCCAAGTCCATCCACTGGCAGAGAAGGGGTCTCTCACTCTCACTCTCTCCCCCTCGTTTTCCTCTTTTCCTCCCGGAAAATTCACTTTCCACCCCCGCTCCGCCATCCTTTGCCTCGCGCCCCTTCAGACAGGAATAATCCACTTTGAGCCGAGTGATGAATCTTCACACTGTACTCATCTAAATAGGATTTCATTCCCCGCCTTTTCATTTGTATTTGCCCTTTCGCTACATCATTAAGCTCCTCCTGGTTCTCCTACCTCTGTCCCAATATTATCCGTGGAATAACCTACTAGACATCTCCTTCCTCCCCCATCCAGTCTCCTTTATCCCCACCACGGCCATCTCATGACTTTTCCCCGAGATAATAATTATTTGCTCAGGTAAATGGGGCGACACTCTAACGAGACAAACACTCGAGCATAATTTTCTCTTCTTGGTTACTCCTCCCTCCTCCATCTTCCCTCCCAGAAGTGTTTTCGAGCCTCTCAATGACTTTCAGCTCCTCCTTCCGTCTCCAGAGCCGACTTCCTAATAATCAACCTCCTGTTTTCTCCCCTCGCCCAAAGAGCGCATCGCATTATCGTGATGACTATTCAAGCGTTTAACGTCGTTTCCTCCGAGTGTAGGCCTGATACTCTCGAAATAACGACGTCGTTTTGTTTACCGAGACTAATCGTTCCTGTAAATTAAATGTTGCCGGAAATCCAAAATGTACAGTTCCTCTCAAGGAACATGACCTTATAAATGAACCAGTCTGCCGACCGAGAACTGACGCCCATCACTTGTTAGTCAATGTGTTAGCAGATCACTCTGCTACTACCTGTGTGTTTAAATAAAAAAGAAAATGGAAAAGACTTACAGAATAGAAATAAGTACCTAAAAAGAACGCGTACGAATAAAATGTCAATGTAAGGACGATTTCACTCATGAAAATTTTGCGAAGTCGGTGTCACGAAAATTAGCGGCAACATTTTTTTGCACTAAAGCAAACCCTCAAGTACCCATCCCTGAAGCGGCCGAGCTGAATTTTCATATTAAGCATTTTGTAAATTTACTGGAAGCTCAAGCCGTCTTTAGAAGGCTTAGAAGGCTTAGAAGCCTTTGAATTTATAGTTGTAGGTTATCATTCAGAAGCGTATTGCTCCAAATGTACACGCCTAATGAAATTTTTTTAAAGTCGTCTGTTTTCCATTTTTCTGTGATTTTGTGTATCAATTGTCATCTCATCTTCTTTTTTTCAAATTTGGTGTAGGTATGGTATGGTGTAGGTGTGGGTTTTCGTGTAGGTGAAATCTCAACCAATTACGGCATGTAAGAGTGCTGTGATGGGGGTTGATAGAGTGTCCTCAAAGCAATAGCAGAAATCAATAATTTGAGAAACCTACTCTGTAGACTCAAAGATGTGGCTCGGTGACACGAATTGTCCGTTGTCTTGCGAAATGGCCGTAAACGGATACATGAGAATACCGCCGTCTCTACAAATAATGAGTTGAATATGAAAAGAAGCGAATGGAGCAATTGAAAAATGAGAAAGAAACAAAAGAATTAGTCCCTGACTTCAATATTGATGATCTGAGAGTCAAGAATCTAATTTAAAAAAAAAAAAAATGGAGAAACGCCAAATATCAGTGCTGCCTTGATAATATCTCAAATGAAATAATTTCAATTATTGACACCTGATATTAACTAAAGGATATATGGACGTTAATGAGGATAGATGAATGATAGACGAAATATTCAGCCAATAATTATAATTATTACTCATTATAATGAGTAGTTACATGTGGAGGAAGGCACTTTCGTGACACTACAGGACGTAATCTTCTGCCGAAACAAAGATGTGTTTTTATTGTTTTTATGTTCCAGTTTTTAGACTGGCCTGCCTCACCTTTCCATCTTCTCAATAATATTTTGCTCAAACGGTTATTTACTTATTTGACTTTTTCATTTTTCACGAACCTTCTCCACATCACTAATATTGTTTTGTGGAACTCGACAAATCCCCTGGCCACAATAATCTACACTTCACACTACTGGTCGTCTCGATGCCTAAAATAATTATTATTCATCTTTCTCAAACCCGTTATGTGTTTAATTCCAAGACCAGAAAACAAACACTCAAATCTTAAAAGAAAAATGGTACCATAAATATTCTTTGTTTCCTGATTAGAAGGTAGGTAATATTGCAGTAAGTGTTGAAGATAAAACTATCATTTAATTTTCTATATAAATACCAGGAAGATTTTCTACCCGCGATGGCTTCATGCTTTTTATTATTATCGTGATTTTTCCTTTTTATATTTCCTCCGGATTTCTTTTCCGAGAAAACGGGTTTTTTCCAGTTCCATAGCTTTTAACCCCCGCCCAACCCTTTCACCATTAACGTAGATTATATCTCAAAGCTCCTTCCTTTTTATTCAGGCGCAGACAAGAAGACCTTGCTTTGAATTTAAAAGCATATAGACTAAGAAAAGAAGTTCCCCGTCCGTCATCGCCACACTGAATATTTTTCTACATCAAAGCACTCCGGGTCCGGTGGGGCGAAGAGAACCAAGATACTGTATATTACAGGAAATTTCTACGATCTCGGCAGTAAGTTTCTTTTTTTTCGGAGTGTATAAACCTTAAGGGAGGAACCTGTGGATTTTTCAAAGGCTCATCAACTTATGGTGGACTCTTCTCGAATTTTTACGTTCGCTTAGAAGTGGTCGGAAATATTCAGACATCTGCCGCTCCTTCAATGTCTACAACCAAAGTATGGAGTCTCCCCAGCTCAATTTCCTCTACAGAACTACGGATTGTCAATATTTTCAACATTTCCCCGAAATTACGTGAAGACATCTTCATCAGGCAGTATACATGGTACTTGAGTCAGTTCCATAATTGTTTTTCTGCCATCGTTAGAAAGAATCTCCGTCTCTCGTTTGGAGGAAAACGACGATTGAGTGAGGTTATCCACGTCATCCACCTAGTTCATGCTCGAGGTCCGAAACCTTTACCACAGCTTTGTAATATGCACTTCAAGTACATTTTGGTTCACCGAGAAACAAACATGGAGACTCTTCGATCGGAGACTTTAAACATTTCTTCTGAGCCATATTTTTACCTGCCCGGCACGTTGCCAGCAGAACGGAAAATTTGCCAATATTTGTCCCCCAACTTGATTTGAGCCGTGATATGCTTCACCGGGAGCCCCCATAATCAATGTGGAATAATCCACGTTTTTAGGTGAGGGTTTGAAGAAGCGATGACGTAATCAAGAAACTTCCCTATTGCGTTCATGTAGTGTACCAATTTGTAGAACATGCCCTTCGAAGATCCCACAGTTGAAAACGGCGGATAAGTATATTTACAGCGCAAAAATATTATATGCAGTGTACAAGATTTTTGTACGTTTTATTATTGAATAGTATACATTAAAAACCTAAATATAATTATATTCAACTTATACACGGTAATTTTAATGAGTTAATTGATATATATCGGAAGATTGTGACCTCAAAGAGCGGAAGATTGTGCCCAATAGAGGCTAACGACGTCTAATAACCTTTTGAAGAGTATATACAGCTCTCCCGTGCTCAGGACCGTCCTGTCTGCACCAGCTCCCATCGCCATTCACCTCACTCTTCCAAGTCCGGTAGTTAAAAAGTGATTTACACCGAGCTGCCGGTGTATCCATTTTTTTTTCTCTCCCTCGGGGCAGCCGTTGACGGCTTTTATCGCCTGAGCTGCCCAGTTGAAACACATTGTGTTGCAGTCCTGGGAAAGGCGTGCCCGCCAACCGTTCATCATTCGGCCAATAGGTGAATTAGCGAGTGGATGTAATGAATTCTCTCCAGAGATGGTTCGCAAAGTCGGTTCGGTTCTATCAGTGGGAGAAGTATGTTAAGACGAAGGGTACTTTTTATCCAACTTATTGATATTGGTGAGTGGAATTGCGATGCGAGTTATACATTTTGTCACACTCAACATTATCAGTGTGCAGGGATGAGTGGATATATTTGAGCAGTGTACGAGCCTGCTTGCTCCCTAAGATTGAGTCAGGTTATCCATGGTGAACTTAATTTGAGTCTGAGTTGAGAGTTGGTAAAACGATCATTTCGTCATATTGACGAAACTAACTACTACTTGAGGAACTCTACTTCAGTCCTGTAGACTGGAACAGGCTCTCGATGAGAAGTCAAGAGGGGATTTACCAAGGGTAACCCTGACTCACTGAGCCAAATTCGGAGCAGTGACCGAGGCCGAGGTTGTAGTTAATTATCGCCTCTTGTAATTATCACTTGAAAGGAAGAGGACTCAGGAGTGAGGGAGCGATGAAGGGAGCGTGCGTGAGAGGGAGCGAGAAACAGGAGAGGAGGATCTGGACACATCTGAAGGCGACAGACCTGGTTCTCATTACCACTTGAAAGGTGTTAGACCTTTTAGGAATCCCTGACAAGATTTCTCAGAGAAATCAAGGGGCAAATCAAGTCCCCGGCCTCTTCCTTATCAGTGGTAATTACAAAGGCGCTGACTTACCGAAGTGGAGGATCAACTGTCAAGCATGGTCGCCTTGCCTACCTGACGTCAACGATTAGGAAATATTAGCGGCCAGTAGTAGTAAGTTTGGATAACTCGGAAGAACTCTAGATATCGATGTAAAAATCATTGTGAAATGATGCCAGTCAATTACTATTTGGAAAAGTCGTGTACCTTGCGCATGTTTCTACCTGAAGCCACTTTTGTAATTCTGAACTAGGTAGAATCGATTCAAGCCATCGATTCGACAGCTCAGCCGAACCAATGGAGTTGACAAACAACATCAATTATGCTGATATCACTATGTTATCAGTGCGAGTCCTTCGTTTTTACCTCCTTGTGGTGTCATTTTCCAAATTTCCAGGTATTCCGTTAAATGTAAGTCGAATTTTCATTCCAGCCATCACTAAATGTTTAGTCAAAGAACTTATTCAATCGCTAGAAGAAAGCGTTTTGTCTTTGGGAAAAGGCCCTTGTCCCATTTTTTACGTGTAACTGGAACCACCTCCTTGGCTTAGCCCGGCATGAAATTATGAATTAGTGTCACGGAAATTATGCTCTTACGCTCTAAAAATAGTGTTTTGTGGATAGTTTTAGATGCCTCGAAGTAAAAGTGGAAATAAAAGAGGGTGTTTGAAGGTGCAATTTTAGCATAATGTGTTTCTCCAAAGTGACTAAAAAGATGTCACAAAATATTTTTTCATAATGAAATGGTGTTTTTAATACTTGGTACTATTCATTTATCACCCCTCACCCCTTACTACCTAAATTTGGCACAAACTGTCACTCTGAAGCCTTCAAAGAGAGTGGCTCCATCATAGCCAGCTCAAGGTACAAGCCATGTTTGTACCTTGAGCCAGTTTGGATTGGTCGTGAATAATTAGTGCAGCATCCAGGAAGATACTGATTAAAATATTTTAAAAATTGGTAATTGTGTGAGGGTAGTTGCTTGATGGATACAGATCAAAAACAAAGAAATCGGACCATAATTATCCTCAGTAAAAAATATAAACAAAATAACGGCGACAAGGTACACGACTTTACCCTACCTCTAAACTGATATTTATATAGGCACGTATCGTCCAGAGAGGTTCCTTGACTGTTAAATAAAGTTAGTCCAGTTTTCTCGTAGAACTCACCAACGAAACAAAATTACCTACGTACCACTCCAGTGGTTTCCGTACTTGAGATTTAATGGCTGATCTTTAATTTGGAGGATCGATAAATTATTGCCTCTAAGTCTACCCAAGTAGTATCACTTGTGGGGGATGAGCAATAATTATTAACAGTAATTATTACAGTTTTCCAAATAATCGAATTGTACTTCCACACATCACTGAAAACGTTCTGTATTACGTCGATATGTCACTAATCGTAATTAACGGATATTTTACGATATCGGAAATCGCTCATAAGGTTATGACTGGATGAATGGACAGTTTTCAATTTTGAGTTCAAATTAAATTATGGCTAGAGATTCCTTACATCAGAACACAAGTAGCTTCTCTATTTTCCTGCTCTACTTTTTTCTTGATCATTAACTCATCGGACAGTCAGTCCAGATTGAACAAAGTACCTATACTTTCCAACAGCTAGAAGTCTTCATCGAATCACAGGACGTCGAAGGGAACCTTTGAACGGTTGACCGACCAGTGAGGAAGGCTATAATTGTAAATAACCGTACAAATCTGTATCCGAAATTGACGAGATCGTGATCTGGAGAACCGCAATATGGGGAAATGTCCCTCACGTACATAAATTCTTTTTAGTTGTCAGATCTTCTCTATATTATGGCTCGACGCCAAAAGGCATGCTCCATCAATAAAATTCCACTTCGTTGACACGCTTTCCCCCTCAGCCGGCTTATTAGTGGTCGAAATAGTGATAAAATTAGTGGACATGCCGCACGCCGTGTTTATTCGAGTCCAAACGCCGTCTAATGGTATTTGGGTCAGATTGCGGTACCAAAACAACAACAACAATAAGAGCCACCTAGACTTTAATTTGGTAGGTAATATTAGCCAGAGTCAGAATTATAGATTTGCAGTGTACCAATCAATTGAATTGTCACAACAGGTAACGTTATTCCCGGTTCAGTAAATTTTTGACGTTTACCAGAAAAAAATCAATTTTGAATTTAGAACATTGATGAATTTGAACATTATTACATTATATAATGTAATATCATGAAGCGATTCGAATGGGTGTTATTGGATTGACATTAAGCAGCAATGTCACGAGTCTATCCAGCAGCTAAGCCAGACGTTTGGCTACTAGAAACTGTGAAAGAGAAATTACAGTCTCACATAATGTGGAGCTTGTACAATTGGATCTCAAAGAAAACGAACAAGAAACTTCTTGTAGGTTGAACTGATAATTTTATTCGAACAATTAGATGAAAATGTTTCAAATAAAATATGTATATTTAATAATTATTTATCATTTATATCGTATTTAATAAGTTGGATAAATGAGATGGAGACTCAAGTTTCGTTGATAAACTAGTCCATGGAGAGCCCTTCAGAGTAAAGAGATGACCTTTCGAATGAAAAGATTCCTGATGCACTATCTTGGAAGTTATCCAAACAGTGTCCCCAGAATGAATCACGAGTTACGGGTCATGGGTTCACTCACCCGTTAGATTTTACGCGACGAGCGATGATTTACGCCTCTCCAGGTCCTTAGCGAAGAAACACATTTAAAAGGAGCTGTTGGAGGCTTCAAGGGCTGATACGTGGAGGAGGGAGCGTTAGGTCTATTTATAAGTAGGACAGATTGCCCATTTCCCGAATAGAAACGTAGTTTAACATTGATGAGAGAGGGCTAGGGCTTAGTTAGGTTCCTACTAAAAAAAACATTCTTCAGATGAATGAATATGGGGCCCAGAGAGTTATTTATAATAATTTTATTTTTTCCCATTCCAACCCGGAGGTATACTCGTTAGCAATGGAGGCGTAGCTTGAGGAAGGGTCAACGAGAAGAGGTCAGAGGAAGCTGAAAGAATCACTTTTATTTCTGGAAACCTCTAGGAAACGGTATCAAAGGAGACCGAAGCAAATAGAGACGCAAAGACGGATAATATTTGGAGTCGAGTCCCTCCAAATCGATACTGCATAAATCTTCAATCCTATTTTAGAAGTCGTTTTTTTCAAGATTCGTGGTTTAGATTTGGAGGTTCTTTTCGTATTCAAAGCAGAGCAAGTTATATACAACCTTTTGGAGGAATCTCATTTTTCCGAGAATCACCCAGTATGTCTTCAAAGTGTTTCTTGTTTACTGTAATAAAACTTTGGTTTGATATAGTGTGGTCTAGCCCTCCTTTGGCATTCAAGCGTCATTTGAGTAGTTTCGATTTAAAATAGCATTAATTTCAGATGATACCGTTAAATCGTGGGTGGGCTAAAATCCCAACGAAGTTCAGTGAGCGCTACTTTGTATCCAAGGGCTTCACAAATTGGATCCAACTGAGACATAATATTCAACTCCATAATAAAATTACGGGAATGAGGAAATAAAGAGAGCTGTTGAAATAGAAACAAATACAACTGAATTGACTTATATCGTGAGATGGATGAAGATTTTCATTCTCGACTCATTTGAAACCCCCGAGTACAATTACGTGAGTAATGAGTAGGTATATATTTACAACTGACTTAAAAATAATAGTAAATTCCAAAGTTCCAGTGACTTCATTTAGTGAGAATAGTAACTGTTATTGTTCTCACTAAATGAAGTCACTGGAACTTTGGATAATTAAATAATTCGGTGACAGCAAGTGGAGGTTAGGTTTGTCAATAGCTACGACAGCTAAAACACCTCATAGCTGAGAACGTCCCCTCGTCATGTAAGCGAAAGTTCTCGTACGTGTCACGTGAATCGAAGAGACCAGACGTGATGGAAAGCGCCAGTGCATTCTCCTCCCAAGTTTCAGCACCAGCGCAGTGCAGGTATATTCCAATCACGTCAAGTCTGACTACAAATTCAGTTACAATGCCCTCGTGGGCTTCGGAGCAATCTGCAGGAAGGCGGCGAAGTAAGTGAAAATTGACGTGAGGGTATCATTGCATCTCTGATATGGCCACCTGCCTCCCGTCTGACGGAGGAAGACTGGAAATGACGCGTTATCCCTCTCCTTTTTCCCCTGGACGGTCTATCGGCCGGAGAAAGGTCCCTAATGTTATCATTCTAAACGTGTTGGGCTGAATACTATATGAACCATTTACTCAACAGTTTTCGGGCGAATCCCAAAATATCCTACAGCTCCAAGTATTGGTAAGAAGAGAATTCTGGCACAAGGGCAAACACGGATCAGGGTATACTTACCTGCAAGGCAAAAAATCTTTTGTCAATTTTACGTTTATAGGGCACAGGAGCTAATGAATGTACCCTGACATATTGGGCCAGCACGGGGCAGTGTAAACTAACCCTGTTACCCCGTGTTGTCCGGTCATTTTCATTAGCCCCCGCGTCCCATACACGGAAAATTGACCAAATTTTGTGTCTCTCCATAGGCCCTGTTCCCCAAACGCGGAAAATTGACAAAAGTTTGTGTCTCTTCATAGGCCCTGTGCCCAAACGCGGAAAATTGACAAAGGTTTGTGTCATGCGGGTTAGCATATTCTGCCCCGAGTTGGCCCTGTGCCAGAATTCTCTTTTTATCCCAACTGCTCAACCCCCATCCATAACTAATTCCTATCGAGTTGTAATTTGCAAGAAGTGTCAATATTTTACCAACCAATTTATTACTTGTTCGCGCAATTTAAAGTGGATCGTGGCAGGTGTATAGCACTGAGAAACACAATATGGTTAAGCCAAAGAAACATTAAATTTTTTAATTTATCAGATACTTATTTTCACCCCACCAATGTAGATAATTGTATTTTGTTGAGCATGTATGGTACTGATGATATAAAACTCAGTAACTCAGTAAAACTCAGTACTAAGTAGTGAAATACTGTGTGTTCTTTTGATTGGGAAATAGTCTGTTGCTAGCTCAGTGACAGTATCTTATAATTCAGGGGTTATATTTCACTTGTACGAATATTTGAAATAGGTATGAAATCAGTGGACTGCAAAATACTAGTTAACTCGTACAATAGCTTCCGAGTTGTTAAATTGAAAAACTTTGTCAAGAATATTTTTTTGAGCTATTTACTTCGACTTCACAATGGAAACTATAAGTTATTATCCGCGCGAGATCGTAGAAATCATAAAGAACGATCAAGGAGACGGAGAAAGGCGACAACGGCGCCAAATTACCTGAACATGTTCAGAAGCATCAACCATGCAGAGCGTTCATTGCAGAGAAAATAGCTGAATAGCTTATAACGCTACCTGAAACGATTACCTTAGCCGTTTCCGTAGTTTTGGTACAATGTCTGAGGAATAGCGAGCAGATGCTTTCTCACAATTTGGATTACACCTCATTGTGGTTGGTACTCCAGGTGCCCTTCTCTTTTGCCACAGACTCATTGTTCAATATTTTATTTTTTTTCCTTTAATTGCGTGTTTAGTTCTGATTTTTGATTTTCGATATTTTTTCGCAGGCTCCAAGTAGTGGTGTTTGTGAGGCGATACATACGGGAGTTTCCGAACCGGCAAAGGCACATCTTGACAATATCTTTCCGTTACTTCCAGTTGAGTTTGAAGTTCAGTAATTTGTACCAGTTGCACCATGAAATGGTCCCAGTCAGCCATTTTTCATTCTTCAGTAAAGGATTGCGTAGTAAACCTGATTCAACAAACACGGTGTTGGGAGGCGAGAGCGAAATGAGGGGAAAGGACGTTAATGGCTATGATAAGTGGGCTCTCAAGTTTTTGGCCCAAGATGAAGGAAACGTCAAGAAGAGCCACATAATTCCACCTCGCTATCTTCTTCTAAACGATTAATCCCTGATAGAGCGTGAACGGGAAAGAGGGAACAACCCAAGAAGAGCTTGAAAACTCTACATCATTTTCCCTTCTTTCACAACGTACTTCCTTTTTTTCAAGCTCTGCCCTTCCCCTACAGGGATTTTCCCCTTCCTTATATCTGTTTTTCCGGGGTAAATGGTCGGGAAAGGTAGCAGATTGTAAACGACAGGGAAAGTTGGCTGTCAATAATGAACCGGAGGCCGTTATAAGAGGGGGGCGGAAGTACGGGATGAAGTAGATTTAACGGAAAAGCTTCGCACTCTAGTTAAACTTTCCGACAGACGGGGCCCCCAGGGTGGAAAATATGGCGCGAGGCGAGGAACGTCCGGGCGGATCAGGAAGGTGTTTTGAAGGGTTTTGCGGGAAAGCTATGAAGTTGTATAATTAGCGACGTGTAACAAGTTGCTGTTGCAGCAGATAACGACTGCTTGCCGTTCCCTACAGTTGGGAGTTTTCGTCTCGAACACCATTTGAGTTTTCAGGAGCTCTCCAACAACTTTCATTAAAAAGTAAAAAAAGGTTTCAACAACTAAAGTGCACATACGGCTCACCAACTTCTCGGGTTCGCACTCAATACCTAATTAACAAGCTCATATGGGCTACAAGAAGCGTAACAACATTCAACAAAACTTATAATAAACCGTAGGTACATAGTTAATGAACGGAACCGGACAACCATTTAAACTCCGACACCTCTGATTAGCGACTAACACAACAGGTTCGTTAGTACAGCCTCACGCACTGTCACCTGAATTATTCTCCTAACACCCAACAATTCGGGAAAGTTTTATATTAATTTTAACTTTGAGCAAGTGCCCTACTCAGATATATAATGAATGTAAAAGCTTGAACATAACGATAATCATCGAAGTGTAAAGACAATCCAAGAGCGGTTCAACAAGTGATCTAACTTCCCTTTCTAAGGTGACACGTGAGATTTCTCAATCTCATTAGCAAATCACAACTTATAACTTATTGTATCGAGCACCGAGAAATCAATTGAATTCAAGAGAAGGAAAGATCCCTCTAAGACCGACTCAATTCGTCTTGAAGATGGTACTTATTGCAAATACACCCATAAATGAGGAGTTTGACGTCATACTGATCTCGGGGCGTACGCGAGCGCCATTACGACCGAGGAAGGTCGCAGTTCTCCGCCAAAATGCTTATCGTTTTTCTAAGCAGATGTCGCAGTTCATGGATTTCAGAGACGCAGAGTCGGATATTCTCGCCAAATGTTCAGCTCTAAATAGAAATTTCTGTATCACCCCTTTCTTGCAGTTTTTCTTACTCACCCATAAAATATTTAAACTCAGCCGTCAGCGGCATTTTGCGCTGTGAAAATTGACCGAGATATGTAGGATTTGGCATGCAGACACCGACCGAGTTTAGGATAATCATTTAAAATTTTCATGCCCCTTTCAATGTTTACAAATCTTTTAACAAATGAGTGTAATAAGTGTAACCAATAATGTTCAAAAAGCCTAGTCTCTGGAACTTAGAAATGATCAGCATACAAATGTGAATATATTTTGATTTCTAGTCTGTTGACCTTGAGAGCTTGAATGTAGAATCAAAGAAAAATCATCAACGTGAGCATTAACCAAACGATATTTATATCAATTTTGGTACTCGATATTATATCAATTTTGGTACTCTGAAACATCTGATTCAAACAACATTATATTCTCGTGATATTGAGTTTTTCGTTCTGAAATAGTTTCCTTAACAAACCAGAAAAGATAATGTAGGATATTGGTCGGTAAAGTACTCTATGATTATCAATTATTGCCGACGTTGGATGAACCTTGATGATTTTTACAATCCCGTGGAAATGGTGCACAACAGCGTTTCAGCAGTTCCCTCTTTAGTAGTTATCAGTTCATTATTGAATGATGGATCGTGAGTTTTCTATCAGGCGTAAACTAACATGGGTAGTGTCATCAGCCACTGAGCACAAGAGTCGCTTCAGCATGGTTCCGAAGTCGAACCGAAACGAAAACCCTAGGTCAGCACACCTCCGTCCGGCCAACACCCGAACCTATAAAAGCAATCGTCAACCAGGAGTCGGTCAGACTTGAATGTAAGGTACACTAAACACTTGACGGATAGGTGCATGATACTAGTAGGGAATAGACTAGGTTCACCCAAACTATGAATAGAATTTTCAAGTGGGCCTTTGAAGCACAGTATAATGGTCCAATGATCTTCACGTTTGGATGGAAGTTGATTTCTTCGTATATTTATAAGAAGCTAATTCGGAGGTTGATAGGGTAATCTACCGATACGCAAACTGGAAGAGAAAGAGACAGGAGAAAATATCACCTTCAATCTAGATACATTTAGATCACCATCTAATCTGGGATCTGTGATGCGTCAACCCGCCTCGCCTCGGTGTGACACGCCTAGTTCTGCAGTGTCTATTTCTTGTTTCTTTCCACGACCTCCCGCTCCCCCCTTGAGACCCAGATGGCTATTAGGATTGCGTCCTGAGCTATCGCATCGCAAACGTTTTGGCAGAGCCACTAAACTCCTTGTCTTCATGCAGTACGTGGGTGGTTAGAATGAGTCAAAATTTTGTTTTACTTCAGTTTGTTAGAGTTTTATTAGTGCTATTATAGTATTTTGATTTAATAAAAAATTACAGCATATTCATTACAGCATAACAGGATGTATGTTGCAGTAGGTGGGGAGTGTGGTGAAGGTACAATAACAGGTAACACAACACCAAACCCAAGTGATGTAGGATGAAATTCCGTAATTGTCCACAAGATACTGCAGAGCAACTTACAGTTTGTGGGGGGGGGGGGGGAAGCAAGTGGGATTTTGGTGATTGATAGATAATAAGAATGTTAATAAGTGGTCCACATGAAATCTACGGATTCGTTCACATATGGACACAGGAATAGCAGGAAACAGTTGATAAAGTTTAGAGTAGGTACTTCCAGCAATCCCAGTGGAAATATAAGAACAAATCAACACAGCAAATATTTATATAAGGATTAATTAGCTTACACCCACCAAACAGATTAAGTCACAAACAGTTCTCAGATACGGATGTATACCTACTTTGTATTTGTATTTGCCCAAATATTTTAGGTGGAGGGTGGTGCGTACCCGTTGGTCAAAGACAAAACCAACCCACTCGTTACATACACGAGTTCGCGACGAGATTCATATTTTATAGGGGTTTTAGATGTTAAGACCCTTCCTCGCTCTAATTAGGTACATAAATTCAATATGTAGCCTTCACAACCCAAGAGAAGCGAAATATGAACACTCAAGTCAGGTGCTATAATTCTGCATCATATGGCGCAGTCATTGACAGCACAGTTTTCTAAGCCGGTTTTCATTTAACGGGCCACCGTTCGAATCTCATACGACATTTTCCGCTACATAAACGTCACGGACAGAGTTATTGGTTTACGTTCCTGACCCAATAAGTATTTATGACGACAGCGACACCGTTAGGGGCGTTTTCATAGCCGGAGGGCCCCGGTGAGGTTGGCAAAGCGTGCAATCAAACTGAGGAAGTCAATACTTCACAAGTCGGATATATCCGACCGACCGAGTCAATGCGTTCATTCACTATGAGGGCTCAAAGTTGGACCAGATCGTAAGTCGTCGACATGAGGGTGAATCGTGCGGCAACCTGTCGGGTCAATGTTCATACAGTTAATCATTAAATTACCAATCATCATTACCAACTATTAACAATAATCGATAACAATTTACACTACTTGATAATCATTATTGATGAATAATGATAATTAATCTAATTAATAATAATTAATCTCTCATTTAATGATCTAGACAGAAGAGTGATCTGCACAAAGAAGACAATAAACCGTCTTGTTTGCAGAGTTTTTTTATTCGAATTTCTGAATCTCCGTACCTTGTAACCAGGAAATGTTGATGGGGTAGAGGGAGGGGTAAAATTTGTCTTTAGTCGATTCCAATGATTCATTATTGAAGATTATAAACCAACAACCAAAACGAAGAAATTGATTAATTTGCTCATAGGTACATTAGACATAGGTAGGTGAGTAGTTCAAAATGAGTTTTGTTTTTGCAGAAACCACTGTTTATAAATTCAATTTTTCTGGTCTGGACGTGCCATCAATGTGAATACCATCGAAAAATCAAAGTTTAATGAGGCAGACGTCCTAACAAAGGGTGGACCAATTTGCCCCTGGTGCCGAAATCTGGTCACATCTCATGAGATCTTCCCCCTATTAAGACCTGCTTGAAACAACACAATTCCACGAGGTACTCAAGTTTTAGAATATGCAGGCTATAGGTGTGCTGGTGTGCTCTAAAAACTTACTCTTCGTGGCGACACGTAACAATACTTTTAGGTCCACAATAACTTGGGTTGAAATAAAGGGTTGGAGGTTGAGGCATAGACGCTACCCCACGCTGGGAGCCCATAAAGAATGATTGATTGTGCCAAAGATAAATAAATTGCCCTCATCAGCCGTGGTGGAACGATATTTCTTCATTTAGAAAAACGTATACGCATTTCCTCAACCTCTAACACACCAACTGAATTCGATTTGCCCACGTCATGTTTGAGTCAACAAGAATTCCAAAGTACTTTGCACTATGCACTCCGGAAATCTCGAACAACGGGAACACGTTTGCAAGGGGAACACGTACCTGCAGTGACTGTGGACGTAGCGGTAACGCACAGTTCATGCGTTGGCAACGCGCTTACCACTAGTGAGCTCAAGGTTGTTGAAAGGTGCATTTTGCTCACTTTTCATAGATCTCCAAGAAGAAGAGGTGAAGTTTTTCAATTATTTTCTGATGTCCCTAAGAAGTTTCAATGAACTTTCATCAAGGATTGGGGATGAGATACGCAGCCAGGACACCAACATAAGACTCGCAATTGGACCAGTATAAACCACTCTTGATGTCACAAATTTCGCGATACTTTTCAACTTGATTTAGGCAAACTTAGCGTCAGTCCATCTTAGTCAACCAACTACTAACCATTTGAATGCCTTGTTCAGCCTGTGCGAGCATGTTCTCCCAGTTTTCAGCTACAAAGTTAATAAACTGCGAACAGCATTTTCTCTCCATTTACGCAAATTCTTCCTTATTCATTAACCTTCCTCCCACAAGGCCGTGTCGTATACAACACGTTCAACCTGATATGGAGGAGCGCATGCACGCATCACTTCAGGGATGGTCTGAGATACAAATTACCCTACAAGCCAGTGGTACTGCACCGTTTGGCGAGGTAAGTCTTCTTTGCCTTCGCCTGTCTCCCTTCAAAGGTTTCCTGTGTCGTTATCGACACAGCCTTGAGGTACATGTTCTATTTTTTGTAGGCACTTCACCCATGGTAACTGCCACTTTTCTTTCAGTATCCTGCTTCCTTTATGTGCTGGTTTGCTGCATGATGGCTAAATTGTCGAGGCTCATCACTGATTAGGACATGTTTTATGAATTGGAGCGCCAGAATAGACAAGACGAAGATTTGGATGGTGATGATGATTCCTACAGTGAATGTGATGACAAAATTTTATCTGATGAAGACCGCGTTGCTGACGATGCCAAAATTAATATTGAATATTATTCTGATGTGGATGGTTTTTTTAAACAGAGCAGTCTAGTGGGTTTGATGACAGGGATTTTGTGTTGGGTATAAATGGCGAGACAATTTGGAGTGACTAGCCTGTTACCAGCGTCTTTTCAAGAAAGCAAAAAAGGAACGGATGTGATGCTAGTATAAAAGTTATGTGCCTGCACTTTATTGTGTAACTACCTACTAAATTGTAACATATCTCGTATGATCAGGTTCGCTTGATAAATCTCTCAATATATTTTGTGATTTTTAATGCTTATTAAACTAATTTGGATGATTTAGAGAACCAATCAAACTTAAATCCAATAAAACTTTCAAGTGGTTCAGAGAAAGTGTCCCTACTCATTTTCTTCTTTAAAACGTCCAAAAATTACACTCATGGAACAATCATGGTACTGTGTCATATACGATACAGCCTTGCAATTCATGTCTAGAAAGGGAGCCTTGTGGGAGGAGGGTTAACATTATATTATAAAGGAAATGGGTACAAAAACTGTTCCTTGAGGAACACCGTAAGCACCACATGCGATCTATGATCCGAGAAAACCATTCACTTCACCCATTGTGAGCTCTGTACTCAACTAAACGTGCTAACTAAAGAGTTTTTTGAAAATTTGCACATTCATTCACGCTGCATTACTTGAATATCAACAACTCTACTAATTGACTTATCCGTCCATTTACAAGTGGGGATTTGGGTTGAAAAGAAAAGGACAAAGACCAGTTTTCGGTAAAAGATTTTGCCGACTCGTGGAATCGTAAGATCAAGTTTACGGTAAGTGGTTTTTATACCGACTCGAGCCGTTCAGTACGAAATACGACCTCGAGCAAGTTACAACCAAGTGAGACGACGAGTGCCGTGGGGGGGCTTTGAGCGAAATTATAACGGGCGGCCGAGGGAGCACCAGAGGAGTCGTAGGAGCGATGTGTCGAGCGATGGATGAGGGGGTAGTAACGGCGGTAGTGAAGGAGTCAGGGGAGGAGGCGATGAGGTAGTAACGGTGGTAGTGCTGGAAAGGGTTGGGGGCGGTACTGTAACGGCTTAAAGTGCCGTTGGAAGAGGGCTGCGAGGGGCAGTGAGATATTAAACGCGTCTTCTAAGTGGCGCAGTAGACCTCACCAGCCAAGTACTTCTAGTTCTACCGCACAACTTGCTGGGACTGAAGGGTTTTGATGAGGTTTAGCGGTGGCGTGAGTGGGGGAGGGGGGTCTTCCAATTAGGCTTCCACTCTCTTATCCCACATCAAAGCTCCCCAGAGAGAAATTTTACAGCAGAAACAAAACATATTGCAGTGCCAAATGTTCTTAGTCTAGTGAATAGAAAAATTTTGGTTTATGATTTTTAATCGTGAGTAATCAGAATCATGAATGATCATTGTTCAACTCCGCTTCAAAGCGGATAATACACAGTGCCAGATCAGCAGCACGATTTGATGATGGAATTTAAATTTAACACTTGTTAAATTTAACACTTTGACTTCCGCCTCCGAATGAGTCCAGGCGCCACGTCAGACACGTTGTCGGAGGTGTCCGATGTTGTTACATTATCACTTGATTCTATCCCCTCCTCTAGTTTCAGATCAAAATGGCTTCGAAACATTCACAATCAGTGCTCAAAGTCTTCAGTATATAAAAAGGCTTGGTTTCAGTCGGACCTACGTGCATGTAACATCTCCATGCACCTAAACACGGCGGCCGGTCTCCAGACAATTCTCTGACGATCGTAAGTAGTTTTGTATTGTTTTGATAATATTACTGATTGTTTTCACCTCTACATCGTCTTGAATAGTGATATAAGTAATACGCATAAGTTGTGAAAGATTTTTTATTTAGGCAATTTTATTAGCTATGAAGTCATATAAAAAGGTTAGGATTTCATTACAATGAAATTAGCGGCGTCTGGGGAAGCACCATGATTTTTGAGGCGGCAGTCAGAGAAACAATCACCATAATCTTCACTTCATTGGAAGAAGAGGAGACATGCAAACTCTTCGCTCCGAGTTATCACTTTATCAGTCATCATTTCCAATGATATAGGTATAGGTACCTTCGGAATTGACAAAAAAAAAAAAATGTCTAAACGTTTGTCGGTTCCAAAATCGAATAATAATTATTATTAAGCCTTTTCAAATTAACCGAGAGTTTTGAAATACAGCATGGGAGCGGGTTGGGCTGATGGTGACCTTAAAAACTATTTATAGGTATAACCCTGTGTCAATGGAAGGAGGTTAAAACAGGGGTTGACATTTCATCGCTCCAATGGCAACATCAGCTATTTCAGTTTTCGGGTATTTTTGAGTTCATAACGTTTCTAATTGGATTTTTTGCGGCGATCTTATGCGGAAACCGGATTTCAGAATTCTTCAACGGATTTTGGGCAACTAGCCGATTTGATAATACAGCGATTTCACGTATTACAAACGCAACATCTACTGACTCATGTTTTTTTTTTTTTTTTATCAAATTTTATTTGGCTTTGTTAGGAGTACATACAGCCGTGCACACTGAATCGTCACATTATGGTCATGTGTATAAATCAACAATCAAAATGCCTTCGTATACAATAAAGAATACAATTAAATAAATCTTATTGGATAAACAAATCAAACCGATAATTTTAAATTAACAAAAAACTCATATACAAAATGAAAGACACTAATTTCCGACAAAATTTACCGATAATGGAAAGGTAAATCTAGAGTGCCTACAAATTTGTTGTACATTAATATCTCTAACATCTTTATAAGAATCACACTCCATCATTATATGTTCCAGCGTCCCTTCGCCCTCTCCGCATGCCAGGCACTGCGGAGAAAGCTCCGGATTTAGGAACCTATGGGTGTAGCTCGCGCACAAACCATGGTTTGAGCGCAACCTACACATTGTAACAATCATAGATCTATCTGAGCTGACCCCAGCAAACCAAGGATAAACATTTGGTTGAACTTGAATGGCTTTGTACTGCGTCCCTTTTGCTGATCTTATGTACTCATGTTTTTCCATAATCTGGAATTGCTGTATTCGGAGGTCGAGAACTAGGGTGAAGCGAAACGATAAAAAATAACCCTCTTCAGGAGAATACAACCTGGTTTTGGTTCTCCTGAAAAGCTGTGAAAAATGAAATTTTCAAAACGTCATATTGTGATAACTTTGAATAGGCGGGTATTTTGAGCGGAGCTAACAAGAACTTGCGGCGTTCCTCTTGTTGTTAAACCACTGTAACACCTTTAAACGAAAATGACCTTAAATTAATAAATTTACTGCCGATTGAATGAGCCGCGTATTTAATAATGTTCAACATATTTATCAAGCTTAACAGTGGGGCTGATCGTCCGCGAGGGGGAATATAAATCCCTCCCAAAGGGGAACCCACTATCCGCCGTCCGAGGGATTCCTCATCAGCGCTAATTAGGTATATCGTAAATCCTCGGATAATGGCGACCGCCGAGGTCAAACAGGGAGATTTGCACAGCTGCCAACTTCAGATGACGAAGCAGGATTAGAAGAGGCCTCGCCAGGCGGTCCCCTCCGAGTTATGAGTTTGCGGTCTTTTATTAATCGGATGTGGTGAATTATTGACTTTTTTTCGTCCTTCTACCGACGCGAAACGTGTGACAATGAAAGAGAGTGAGAATAAATAGGTAAAATCAATTTTGATCTTCGATTCATTTTCGCATGTTGAGTAGTTGAAACGGTGTCGGTGGCAATTTGAATTGGAGCAGTAACTCGTGCTATTCCATTCTTCTATTTCTTCATACACCACTCAGATTGGAGGTTGGTGATCTTGATGCCATCTCTAATCATGATATCACTGTCCTAAATAGATCAAACCATTGCCTCAAATCCGTGAGCCATGAGATTTTCCTTCGACCTGCCTACCTCTTTCCTTGAATTTACCCTTTATAAACAGACTTGCATTAGATGCTCCATCAGGTCGACGGTTGGTGCTAAAAATGGAGAATCAAATTGAACCCCACTAAGTCCACAGTAGTTAGGTTCACTCTGAAAAAAAGTGGACGATATAAACATTACATTTGGAGGCGAAGTAATTCCACTCGAAAACTCAGTCGAATATCTAGGTTTGAAGCTGGACTCAAAACTGACCTGGAACCTCCACATATCCTCACTAATTAAACGGATTCGCAGCAGAATCACGTTTCTGAAGCAACTGATCGGAAATCACCACTCAGTCCTCAGTCAAAACGGCTGGTTTACCAAACCATGATTCGACCGATGTGGACGTATGCCTGTGGACTCTGGGGATCAGCATCAAATACCCAAGTCCAACAGAACAGATGCCTTCGAATGATGACGAGCTCACCTTGGTTCATTAGAAACCAATCTCTCCAAAGCAATCTGAGTATACTGGGAGTCCACGAAACAATCACTCAGTTTTACAACAGGCTACACCAAACTCTAAATACGCATGCAAATGCGGATCTAAGAAATGCAGCACTCAACCCTCCCTCAGAACAAGCTAGACGACCTAGCGTTTTCATGATCTAAGGAACATTAATTATAATTAATTACCCGCCATTAATTATAATTAATAATTATTACCCACCTCTCATTTATTGCATTGATCCCTTAGGTACATCTTGTACAATAATTATTATCATTATTATTCAACTACTTACACATATTTATGTGAGGCTTGACAATGGTCAAGAACCTCATAGACAAGTTCCATGTTAGTTATTATTTGTGCAAAACTGCAATGTAATATTTACAAATAAAGACATCTAATACTTAAACTAAGAACTCGTACTTTTCGCATGATTTGCCTCAGGAATTGTACTTTCCTTTCTTCAACGGTGAAGGAGAGGTCTTTTTATTTTCACATCATTCGTATATTAGGATTTAAATGTATTTATCTTATATAATATATTATATATCTACCAAACTAAACCCGTCCACCTCATAGGAACCTCATAGGACATATCGCACCCTGGCGAGAAAAGTGACACTTCTGCCAAATTGTCGATTTAGAGTTAGGGCCTGAATTAGAGACTTTTGACTGCCCTCTAGCGATTAGGAAAGGAATTATTTCGGTATTTTCAAAAACAAACGCTAGAGTGCGAAAGTGTCACTTTTCCCTTGAGGAGGTTTCAAGACTGTTGCGGCATCAACAGTGACATTTCAGACGGGTTCGGTTGGGTTTTCTGAGAAGTGTCACTTTTCTCGCCGGAGTGCGATATGTCCATCAAATTGACTACCTTCAGTAAGTTCGTAACATTCCATATCTACATAACGTATGACTGATACGGTATTCAAACAATTCAGGGGTAGCGTCAATGAAGACAACGGTGGGAGGACGTCGTTTCTCGTACGACATCAAGCGAGTAGATCGGTCTTTTTGTGGCCCGTCACTGCCTCATGAGCAATCACAGTCGACAAGGCAGTACGAAAAGACCTTATTAGACTACCTGTACGACTGAAAAGGCAAAATAGAGAAGGGGCCTTTCCAACATGTGAAACGTTTCGTCTATTGAATATTTCCCAGGGGACTTGTTGTGGGGGAGCTGCAATGCGACTTGCTCCCCTTTCCCAACAGACAATCCGCCCAAGCCGTCTTTTCTCCCCTTGTCTTCTCCGTCTCCTCCACAGTCGCGGTTTCCTTCTATTACCTCAGTTTCTTGCCATATTCGTTTTTCACAAATCCTATAAGTTATGAGGTCTTTCCGTTCTATCCTTCGTGTTCCCTCGCCCCCGAAGATCGTTCATTCCCTTTTCATCCTCTTTCCTGATTCCTATTGATGCCTTACCATTCCCTCCGTCGCCCTCTCCAGCGGTCCCTTTCCCTCAGACTTGTTATAAATTAAATTCACTCAAAGGCCTTCCCACTCCGCTTTCCTTCCACGAAAGCAATATCTTCGGCTTTGTACCCTTTTCGGTTAGCGAGAACGTTATTCACAGCTGGGCTCAACGCCCGATTCGGCACAACCTAATAAGCCGAGGAATCGAAAAGTTCAAACACGACTCGATAACCCCATTTATAGTTAAATCCGTCATTCCAACAATCGAAACTTCCTTAACAACAATGATAAGGCTGCACTCGAATTCCCGACGCATAAGCATCCTCTAACATCGTCTAGCATCCTCTAACATCATTTACAAGTTCGAAAACAAAGTTTTTCTTTCGGCCTTATATACATAATATAAGTTGTTATGCTACTCCTTACGAATAAAGCGAGAGCATGGCAGGTGTTCAGTATATTTATATATGTTTCTGTGTCGATTTTCAAGTCACAACTCCGTCAAGTTATCGGAGTATCTTGTCAGAAACTTGTCATCTTGTTTCGTCTCGTACAGGTACCGGATTCACCCGCTGACTATAAAGATTCCCCGAGTACCTCATAATCTATCAAACTAGGTACATCCCGCACTCACTCCCTGGTAACGCCACCTTGCAACTCTTGACCTTGAATTACTAACATAATAGAAGAAAATATAATGCATCACTTCTGGAAACAGTAACAACTCTGTATGGTATGACAAACATGTACCGGGATCCGTCATAAACATCAAAAATGCAATTTCACGCGCATACTCCTTTTAAGATAATCTGAGGTGACCAGGAATTTGTTAATGATTACGATACCATCCGTGAACGAAATAGTGGGGCTTATGGACTACTATTATTACATAGTAGGTACATCACCTGAATAAAGTATAATATTGTTCTGGCTGCATCAAAGAGGGACCCTGTCACGTCTTGACAAAACGTAAATTTTCCACCCCTGTCTATTTGATTGTATCGGAGTTGTAAATAGTTTGGAGGATCTGAGGAGACCTGGGTCAGTCTAGGAAGAGCGAAACTTCGGGTGCCACGTTCTTCAGACTAACGAATTATTTTAAATTCGATTTTCGGGTATTTTGAAACGTGAGGCAACTAATTTTGAGGAGGGTAGACATTTCATTTTCTTCGTACATTCAAATGGTTCACCATTGAAAATAATACACCAATTAGATAAAAGGGTCTTTTCACTTTAAACTTCCACTTTCAATTCCCCGGGATTATTTTTGGGTTTTCAAGTGTCAAAAATAAGAAGATTTAAAAAAAAATCAGAGCTATGATGTTCTGAACATATTTGCCCCCCTTTTGACCTTTTTTGAAATCTAGTTTTATTTTACTGACTGAATATGATTAACTTTAGGATTATAGCTGTAATTTTATGGGAGTATTCTCATTAGGTATTCAACTTGTTCATTTACCCAGAAGTTTTTGCTAAGTTCACCGTTTGAAATGTTGAAGACAAAAATATTTTCCTCCTTAGTATCTGGGTATTAAAATAATGTTATTTCATTAAGAAAAACAGTGCCTATTGAATTATAGTGCCTTGATTGCTATCACAGTTTTAATGAAGAGTTATTTTTCATCTGATCGAACTTTATTGTCCTTCGAGCTTGGTACTTATCCTGAAACTGCTTAGTTTTCATAATGGAGCTCATGAGTGTTACTTTTCAAAGACCATCCCTGAATCATAATGGTGAAATATTTTCTTATGTGAGACAATATCAAACTAGCAATCATCAGATATTGAGGACAGAATCCTACTGGCTGCAAGTGTTGGGATTATATTATTATTCAAATTGCTTAATTTGGATAAATTATAGAGAATTTTTTATGTACACGTTATAAAAAGTGGTAACACTCCTGATTTAAACCGCCTTATAAACAACAATATTAATAACAACTACGACTTAATTATGGGGCATTATTAACCACTAATGTAGTTGACAGTTCACCTAGGAACCGCTTCCTCAATAAGAACAACAAGCAAGGAAATCTTTGAATTTTGTTAGGAAACACTCATAAGAACCTATGAGTACTATGGTACTATAGTACTAGTATCAACTGAGAACCTATAGTACTAGTATCACTAAAAAATTGTTAAACAATTTAAAACTTGAGAAAACTCGCTGCACACTACTTGGATCTTCAAATAGAGGGTATAAGCAACCAATTCACCCACTTGAGAGAATTTTCTGAGCATCTTGAATTTTGGAAAAACAGTCAGTTGCGAGAAGCCGAAAGTGGGCGTTTAAAGTGAAGTGACCCAATACTCTTTATACTCTTATACCCAATACTCTTTATACTGAACTATGAGCAATGAGGTGTCTTTATGGACGGTTAGCGTGACTGCTGAGGATGTATGCCGATGTGCGAACACTCAATTGACTGAACTCACTGCGTTTATTCAGTTGCCTTTCGCTCCCGCGTTTTATTGCATCAAGAGGGTTGTGTCGTTGATGGTCGGGAGGCGGCGAAGTGGATAAAACAACGCGAGCGATGAAGTTATTCGATAACGATCCGAAAGGAGTAAATTAATTAGGGGGAGGATCGTGATTTATAGCGGCGTTATTCACGGGCGCTGAGAAGCGTGCCCATAGATTCCGATAGCGTTTTCCAAAAATCCGTGAATACACCGTTTCCATTAACTTAACATGTAAACAATATGAATCGATGATTACGCACGAGGGAGAAATGTACTTCGGCAACAAGAAAACAGAACATTTGCAAGCGCGATAAAAGGTGTAGTAAAGAGAAGTTCTAATAATCAACAACCAAGAAGTGCGTGGTCCCACAAAATGCCATAAAATGTACAAAGTTCTGAGTACACTGCAATCTTTTAGCAGGGGAAAATACAACTTATGTTTCTATGTCCACATTACAGGGCCTACCTTACTTTTTATCTCAACTCTTTCCTTGAGCGAGGACGATCCCGAGTCTCCTTTCTGTTTCTAGATGGTTTCCTAAGACAAATCTCATACACATTTTGGACGTACACAACCGCAGTTTCCAGTAGTCAGTCAATGAAATGAATAACAATGATGGGATCGCATGTCAAGGATGTCAAGATGTCAAGGATCGCTCAAATGAGAGATGTTTCGAAGAATTTATTTCTCCATCACCAGGGCCTAAAATCAGTTTCACAATGTAGAATTAATAGAACTTTGTAGACTTAGAAGAATTCATTTGTAGGTTTGGATAATATAATAATTATATTATAATAATTTGTTGTTTCGGAAAATTTACAGCATAATATGCTATTATGATATTATCTAATATGCTATTATGATACTATGATATTATCTTGAATATCATTGTTACAGCAATCTTGAAAATGTTTTAAGAGCAAAATTTAACAGAAAAAATTGAGAAAAAGTACCAGAAAAATTTTTACAGCATGATTCAGCACTCTTACAGCTTGATTCAAGATATGCTGTAAACATAATATGTTTAACATGTTAACATAATATGTAAACATAAAAAAATTTAACAGAAAAATTCAACAGACGAATTAACAAAAAAAATTTAAAAAAATTAACAAAAATAATAATAATTTAATTTTTTTTGTTAATTCGTCTGTTAAATTTTTCTGTTAGACATTTTTCAAGATTGCTGTAGAAATTGTTCAAAATATACTGTAAAACTTTCCGAAACAACAAATTATTATATCCAAACAACCTACAAATTAGTATATTCAAGAAATTCTGTAAAAATTTTCCGATACACCTATAACAATAACTTCTATTCATTCCACATTGTGAAACTGATGATGGAGAAATAAATTCTTCGAAACGTTGTAATAATTGGCCCATCTCGTTTGATCGACCCTCGACATCTCCTCGTCATTATTGTTACTGCCGGTCAACACATCACACACACTTGAAATGAATAACATTTGTAACATGCTTCAACCCATAAATAAAAATAATGTACCGGAGATTATTGACGCGATAATTTTTACCCTATATTTTATAGTAAATAATGAAATTATAATTGGCTCGCGTGGGGGAATAAACAGATAATGGAATTTCACAAACGAGCTTTGGCCAGGTTCAAATCGTGCCCCCATGTCTGGAAACCACTATAATTGACACCGTGATTATGCCTGACATTATTCCACTGACGTATTGAAAAACTGAAGTATTAAAAATTGTTCCACAATTATTAATTATTCCATTATTCTTCCACTAACCATTAATTATTCCACTGAAGTATTAAAAACTCTTACTGCCCTTCAAATAACATTTTAATGTACCTAATTTAAAATTTAATATACTGGTTGTATATTAAACATTAGTATACAATGACCATTTGAATCAGGGAGCTAGAATGGCAGTCACGAAGGAGGATAACTACATCGGCCGCTGGAGGTCAGGAGCTATTACATTATAATATCAATATTATGATGTATATTCAAACATTTTAGTTGAATGATTGATGAAATCAGGGATGACCTGGGCCCAGAATAAATACTGTGAAAACCAATTGGTGATCAAAGTGGGGCTTTGTGCCCCCTGTGAGAGCTACTAAAACTGCTAAACTGATAATGAAGGATGGTAGTCTAGTGAGACAACTGTCGAGTGTAGTGTTTATTTTCTGCTCTCAGCAACCCCCTGCCCATCATGACAGCAGAAGGTAAACTCGTCTCAAGGGACACACTCCTCATTTCAACGTGGTCACTCAACGATGCGATGCAACAGGTATCATGTCCTCCTTCCGGAGTTCCTGAAGCCGGCGAGATTCTATTTTTAACCCATCTGTCGACTTCGTGCACAATGCGGACGTATTCGTCATTTTAACGTCATGGGTTATCCAAGTAGTTTGAAATCAAAGGTGATAAAATAGACGTAATCGAGTATGTGTGAATTTGTAGTATGATTGTAGAGGCTGAAACATATCATTGATATAAACTGTATGGATCTGAGATACTTTTGGTTGGGAATCTGCCTACGATTAGACTTGTAGCAGTACTTATTGACATTTTATGTCTTTACTCTGGCACATAACTCGAAAAACGTTACACAAAAGCGTCACACGAAATCGTCACGAAAATTTCTGATGATTTTCGCTTACAACCGATTCGTTGCTACGGAACTTTATCTTCGCCAGTTATCATCGTACAAAAATCGTTCACCACTCGTTGGATAGCTCTCGATTTACCTAACCATATCACGTTAACCACTGCGGAGTGCGTGGCCGACAAGCTGCGGTATGAGCGTGATTGTTTAAATAATTGTTTACACACAGGTGATCATTCTCAATAATTTATATTGTCTATACGAATGCAAGCTCATAATTTATGATGAACCCTACAATTAAGTATAACAACTACGCTACTGGGGTAGGTGATGTAGCATTGTTCGAAGGTTCTTGAATCACTTCTTTAAAGACATAAAATGTCCCAATGTGTTGCAGACTCGTATGCAAGCATTTAATTCTCGACTGTATCAACAACAGGATGGAGTTGACATTCTTTTGACATTTTCATGTCTTTGCTTTGGCACATAAACTGAAACGGGAAAAATTTGTTTCCTTGATTCACCCTTTCCCTCAGATCACGTCAGAACACAAGCGACAGGCGGGCCACTACGTCAGACGCACCTATGACGCACGAGCGTATGACGTCAGACGGCTAGCAGGAGGTCAACTAGTACATCAAAGCCTATGCCGTAAGAGCCTATTACGTCAGACGGCAGGCCGGAGGCCAACTAGTACCTACGTCAGAGCCTATGACGCACGAGCGTATGACGTCAGACGGCTGGCAGGCAGCTAACTAGTACGTCACAGCCTATGCCGTAAGAGCCTATGACGTCAGAGGGCTGGCTGGCTAGGTGATCGGGTTTTAATAAGCCTCTGGAATTCCGCGCCTTGTGGAGACGGCGATGTGTCACTTATTTGTGTTGTCTACCAAATCCAAAGATATAAAACGCACGTACCCATACATTCAGTCTATAGGTACGGTAGCAATTTATTCAACTTATACTTAGACAGCACCTACAACATTTTTTTGTACCAACTAACATCAACTGGAACCAGGATTCTATTGGATGGTTTCGAACCCAATATATTGCTACATAAGCAAATTCTGACATTCATTCTACGAATCTAAACTCCAAAATATGCTACCAATGTTTTATAAAAATACACCAACATAGTATAGGCATGTGTATGGTAGTAAGTCGTAATTTTAGTCGAATATGAAACTTACTGACTACCATCTGTGCCTTGCACCACCGCTTACAGTAGAGAGATGACGACACTCACCTGAAACAAAGAAAGATAAATTTGAGAAATCCACTTTAGATGTATTGAAGATTGTTCATTAAAAAAGCAAAACCTCTGAAATGCACTTTAATCATTATTAAGAGGGAGACGTAACATGAGAAATAAAAACAGAAATTTGATTTTTCTATCTCGTTGGGTTGGTTTTTTTTAGTTTTATACCGCTCGAATTCATGATTCGTTCATCTGCGTGAAATGTACGAAATTACGTGGTTCGTAGGAACTTGGATCATTCGATTCTGTTTGTTCTAGGCGCTCGGAATCAAAGTCGTAATACGTCAACTCAGCGATGTTTGCAAGCGTGCTAAGTAACACCTAATGTTTGAACACAATCCCTCAAATCTCCCTCCCCACCGGCATCACCACCACCACTTCAAAATATATCAATTCCAGGCTTAAGAGGCTCTCAGCGTCTCGGATTCGAAAGGGGAAACGATAGTTTACATCCGAGTAAGTGATGGAGGAACTCGCGAGGTGAAGAGGTTGAGAGATCTAGCGAGAGGAGACGATCCGTCAAAGTCGTATTATTAGTGAGATCTAATGAGATCTGCCAAGTGGAGTCAGATGGGGTAATAATAAGATGACATTTGAGATGTTGAAGAGGTTTGGGAGGGTCCCAACTCTCCTTAACCGGATCATCAACCTTGATTCACCTCCGGGGCACAGCTTGACTCGTTAACAGCTCAATCCGATGGTTATTGTGCTCCGCTGTCTAATATCCTGACCCCGTCCTCGGAGATATTAATTCGACTTTGTGGAATTCTAATTGTCTCGGCGATTGTATTTCATAAAATGTATTTAATTGCTAATTTTCAATGAAATCGCGGAATAATTATAGTGTATACAGGACATTATACTGATTTTCGTTTCTGTTGACTATAGCGAAAGAGCGTCCTCTCCCTGATAATGGCTCAAGGAGATCAGTTAAACAGGGTGTTTCATTTCGTGACGGTCACAGGCTAGGAATCGATTTTGAAGCTAATTTTTTTTTTTTTTTTTAGTACCTATGTAAATAACATTGCAATTTTTTTTACTCAGCTAAAAAATGAAGGTTTTTTTCAATTTCAAGATTTTTCGGGTTTTCGACTTTATCACACTAAAATAACCATTACTCCCTCAATTCACATGAAAATTCAAATCTAATTACGCAGTTGGAAACAACACACAATTTCCTATCTCTCTAATGAAGAACAACATTTTTTGATTCGGCAAAACGGGTGAAAAATCTACTAAAACGAAAATTTGTCAAATCGTAGAAATTGCCACTTTTTTCAAACGCTGATAGACCCCTATACTCCGACACGATAATTTAGTCCTAAATTTTGCATCAATTTAACCTCAACAGTAGAGTTGTACGCCTAACGTAGTGTACTGAATTATAGGGGACATGTACAGACACTTAGTTGGCCTATGCTTTTTTAAATCCTTATTACCTTCCATTATAAAGAGTAGGAAAATTGCTTACACATTTTGAAATTAGAAATCAAAACATGGGAGATAAACTGCCAATAAAGCGGGCAGTAGATCTAACTAGGTCGAGGTACGTTACTTATAGCAGGCCTCCCAACATCTTATCTTATCTTAACCTGCTGATAAACTACAAATTTACACGCGAAGTTTATAAATCAATCAACCTTCGTATCTGAACAGAAATGTAAAAATGGCTGGTTAAGGACATAGTGGTTAATTCTAAGAATAAAATATTTCGACGTTCACAGGTAAAAAAATACAATAAAATTTAACATTGACAAAATCATAAAATAATACTTAATAAGAATCACTTCTGATCCAGAAACTAATCCCCTGTGTGGGCAACGCCAGTGGTAGGGAGGACAGTCCTTACTCTAGCCGATTAAGTTATACAAATCACCATTTTAACAAGATCAGACACTTATCATCATTTTAACAAGATCAGACACTTGTCTGCCATTACGCTCAGAGTTTTCAACTGTTCCCTTTTCTCTTACAAATTTTACTGTCCCCCCTAAATTAAGACACTGCATACAGTACTACTTAAGACTAAACGACTTTTAAGGCCAACAGGCCGATATTGTTAAACCTAACTATCTCAAGCCACTGTAAAATAACCTACCATTATGGCAATAAAATATTTTTGTATTTGAATTTGAGACACTTATCTAAATAAAAATTCTAAGACACAAATAAACTACATAAAATTATTAAATGGATAATGTATATTTAATAATATAGGTAGTTTATTTTTGTATATTATGAATTTAAGACAATCTGCGATTAAAACCAGAAATACAAACGGACACCTATGTGACGAGATGTCAACTCGGAAATTACAAGTATTAACTGTTATTAGTTATAAGGTGGTAGAATTTACGCTTGCGGTGATAAGGATTGGATGGGATCCCACAAAAGCACCTATCATATCGACATATGAGATTATTTTTTTATCACAGTAGTCAATAAAGACTGTCATAGTTACCTTTCCTCATGTACAAAATCAGAAAATCTGTAGACGTTGCTTTCGTTGGAATCAGTTCCGTCTCACTCAATTTCACGACAGTCTGGATTCTCTTACGGGTCCTCGTTTAAATTGGACAAAATCAACGAGATTTTGAGCTTGAAACGATCTCCAAACAAGTACGGAAAGCACGAAATACTACCGTGAAAAGAAAATGTAGAAACCTCCTGAACCTCCTTAAAAATGCCAACAAGGGAAGATCTAACCGAGGGGTCGTCTTTTAATCAATTTAGAGACACCGGTAACATGAAATATCAATGGGGGCATTACCACTCTTTTCTCCCTTTTCCGTCGAGTCAATCTCAATTGCGACCCTTTGTTCCACATAATTTGTTTACCTCCAATCAGTTTAAACAATTCCGCGGCCTCCCACCGAAGCTCGAAAAGAAAAGGGAAGTGGGGATTTTATCCCATTTTATCGAATTGACTTTTCTTCGTGAAAAACGGATCGCTTTGAAAGTTTAATGAACCCCCCCCCCCCTCCTCTACCTCTACCTCTCTTTTTTCTTCCTTTCAGTTTTCCACTGTATTTCCTTCTTGTCCGATTGTTTCACTCCTCCGTTCTGAGGGTTTTCCTCGGCTCGGAGATATCTGAATATAAATTATTTATTTCTGCTTCTTGACTTCCCTCTTTTTCCAGAAGCTTTTTGCGGGCTGTTCTCCCATTCGAATCGCGTCGATTGAAACTAAATCGCAATCTTCGCCTGTACGTTCGGGTGTATTCGACAAAATGTAGATTGCGACAACTTCATGTAATGCGCTTTGTGGAATTAACTTGAATCAAACGATTTTATCACTTCCTATGAGCAAAGTGATTATCATCTTCAACGTTCAACTACGTTTGATGGCTACTTACACAACATTCCCTGTAAAATCGAATTCGTCATAGTGAATGAACCACTTATGTGTAATTTTTCGTCTTTTTTAATCAAGACCACGGACACAAAACTTTATTGAGATTTTATCTTGGGCCCCACAGATGCTAGAAAACAGGAGTTCCGTAGATTCATCTGTAGTCCTCATAATTCTACTAGAAACTGGCGGTTTTTTTGCGACAACATCTGAATAAATAAGTCTGTAATTGAACACATTTCTCATTCTTAAACTTTTCACACAGATAAAGAACAGACGAGATGGGAAAATTTGCGGGTTAAAGGGACTGGTAAGGATACTATCGGGATTATTCATGGATTGAAGTAAAACCACCCTTGTTTACGAATTCCATCAACCCATGGAGCCGAGATGTCATCCACTTGAAATAACTTCGAGATATTATTTCAACAATATGAAAAGGATTTAAGTTGGTTAAGCTAAGCGGATTCAACTCGAGTGGTTACATAGGTTGGGTCCTGGACGATTCCAATGAAATTCACCCAACATTGAAATTAACTCCCTGCTGTTAGGACGCAAACATAAGACACCTTTTCAAGAGACGGATTGATTGATATCGCTTTATTTACAAAATTGCAAACCCATTGCAATATTATGGCAGCGCTGGAAGTTTAATTATTTGGTTTTCGTAAGTATACATAGTACTTAATAAAAATTTAAAAAAAACTAAAGTAAAGTAAGCCCATACCAACGCCCATAGCTGTACGCAGAGTTGACATGACTCGCTAAAATTTGTTGGAAAGTGGCTGCTCAGAACTAGATGGTCCCATATTACGAACTTCATCGAAATCTGATAATGTTATTCAACGTTCGGCCTTGCGACGTCCTACATCACTATTTTTTTCAAGGCCGTACCTATCAAGGACATTTTTATGCGCAAATCTATGCTCTAAAATGATAACAAATGATTATATGGCCTTGTTATGAATACGGGGAAACTATACGCCACATCATGACAGTTATATTTCAGTTATGAGTCGAACAACAGTGTGGAGGCGAAGGGGTGGGAGCCAAAGATCAGTGTGGAGGTGAAGAGGGGAGCCAAAGATCTGTGAGGTGGTGAGGGGGAGGGGGAGTGAAGAGGGAACAGTCAAAGAACAGTGAGGAGGTGAAAGGGGAGAAAGTCACAGAACAGTGAGGAGGTGAAGAAAATAAGGGGGGGGGGGGGAGAAGAACCAGCAAGTGGTCACAGAACTGCGATGAAGTGGAGGGTGAGGCATTGATGAGGTGATGAGAAAAGGGGGGGGGGAGTTTTGGTGGTGACGGTGAAGAGCAGGAGGAGTCAAAGATCAGTATGGTGGTGAAGGGGGGAGATAAAGATCTGTGTGGTGGTGAGAGGGAGGGAGCCGAAGATCAGTGAGGAAGTGAATAGGAAAGAATCAAAGAACATTGAGGAGGTAAAAGGGGAGAAAGTCACAGAACAGCGAGGAGGTGAAGAAAAGAATGGGGGGGGGGGGAGAAGAATTGGGAGGTAGTCACAGAACCGCGATGAAGTGGAGGGTGAGGCTGAGATGAGGTGATGAGGTGGGGTGGTGATGAGTAGATGGCGGGGGGAGATGTTGTGGGGGCGGTGAAGAGGAGCAGGTTGGTGAAGAAGATCAGTGATGAGGCGATGAGGGGGAGGGAGGAGTGAAAAGGGGGTGACGTTGATGTGGTGGTATTGGTGATGAAGGGGAGGAGGGAGGAAGTCACAGAACCGTGTCGATAGTGAAGAGAGGAGGGAGGAAATCACAGAACCGTGAGAATAGTGGAGGGAGGAGGGTGAAAAGTCACAGAACCGTGAGGATATTAAAGGGATGAGGAGAGAAGAACCAGGAGGACGTCTTATAACTGTGATGAGGTCGTGGGGCATTTGACTCTCGAGGCCCTCAGCGCAAACGAAAACGGGTTTCACCATCTGACTGCTACAAGATCATCATAAACCAGACCATCATCTTAAATTAAGTCGACGGGGCTCGGTGAATAACCACTGATCGTCTTGTGCAGTATACGGACAATAAAACGAATAATAAAAGAGTAATACAATTAATAATAAAAAGTGAGCTAATTTGAAGTGTGCCGCGGCACCTACTGTAAATGGGCACTTCCGGTATGACAGCCACCGTATCATTCATGAGTTGATTTTTACCCAAATTCACCTTCTCTTAAAAGGTGAACGTTAAAATTAAAATTAACGTTAACTTTAAAAACATTAAACACGAAAAAGGTTTAATTCAAAGTAAAACAGTCATGCAGCATGGCTTTAAGAGCAAATTTTCGAAGAACATCTCAAGCATCAACCACGTTTTTTCATCTTCATATATATACATATAATTTGTGGTGTCTTTTGGCAGTAGATTTAGGATGGTTTGATACGGATTTTAGTATGAAAATGTTTCGGAAATTCGAGTTTTAAAAATTTGGGACCGAGAACAATAGCTACATTGTCTTCGAAAATTCGCTAAAACCAAAAAACGAGGTTTCGTTCACAAAAAAAGTTGAGCTGGAAATGACCTATAATTTTGAAATGACCCAGATATTCGTTCATACACCAATCATCTCTCATTTTAAAAGTTCTAAATGCAACCTAAGTTGAATTTATTATATACGCTTGAATGTTTTTCAATGATGTTTAGATTTCTATGGAAAGTAATGTAATGTGTACTCTTCTCACTTCCCCCACTTAGTTACTTTCCTGCCATAGTGTTCATCTCGTCATTATAAGATTTTTTTTTATATCAATTATAATTACTTATAATCAATCCAATAGGTTTTACCGTCTGCCTTCAACCTGACAAAAGGTTATGGGCCCAGTGTAGTGTTGTAAACGAGACCTAACCGTTGTGTTTTGTTGCAGTGCCAGTTTTTTTGGTCCACAAATACCACTTCGGTTACAAGAAGACAAACAACGCATCCTACAACACAACCTTTCTCAACTACAGTCCCGTGGTCTTTATTTCCGTTTGGTAATCCGTTCTCTTGGGTTGGGCATAAACTGAAGATTGGCGTGGCTGGGGGCCTCCATTCTACTTCCAGTAAAATCTACCAGTCGGTCTGTTCCTACTTGCCAGGCAAAATTAATTTGTTCCGCTTCTACATGCTTTTTACTATCCAGTGAAATTGCGGGCAGTCAACGGCACCCTGGCGGGTCTTGACATGGGTTGTAAATACCTACAATTTAAAATTGGAAGAAGCAAACTACGCACAACCACTGTGCATACGTTCATCTATCCCTGTACGTTTATCTTCCTTCATCCCTCATTCACCGATCAATTCCCCATTACTCGTCGTGTAGACCTAATCTTCTTTTATAGCCGATAAATAAGAACCTCAATAGTCCTCGGCCGTTTTCCACTAAGTGAGACAGTTAGACGGAGATTACAGTCAAAGAAAAAAAACTAAGGAAAACGGAGAGTATCAGAGCACTTAAAGACGGGGCCTGATCAATTATATTCACCTCGCAGTGGGCAGTCGGGGAGGAGGGGATGAGTTAGGTAATGTTACCACAGCACGGTAGGTGGCGTGCTCTGCCTTGTCATCACATGACCTTCTCCCCTCTCTCAATCTTCTCTTGTTATCTCTTCTATAACGTTAAATTACATTCAGCTGTGTATACAACGGCCGAGGGAGTCCGACACTCGCAAACATCAACCCCGCAGAGCCTCGAGGAAGGAACGACGAATGAGGAGTGAAAATTGTGGCATTGACTTTGGGGCTACTTGCAGGAGGTCCAGCATCTTAAAAATAACTGGATAAAAAAGTATAAATAGATAATAACATAAATAAATATAAATGTATCCAATAGGTATACCTACATAATGTACACAATTTAAACGTTTTGTATTATTACCGCGAGGAAAACATTGACAAGACTACAGTTTGCCTGATCCCCAAATACCATCAGAATTCGAACTTAAAATTTCACACTTTCCCGTTTCATTATTTATGTATTTCTTCAATGCTCGTCCGATATTCCGCATTGCAGACAACCAAAACTCACCCAAAATACGCTACAAACAAAAGAACACTCTAAATGAACGAAGCTGTACAAAATTGAATACAGTAATGAAATATTGACCGCAACGAAGGTACTATATTAAGATTGATTACAAGGCTGTAGACAAACGAGCGCTCTGAAATCGTAGTTTTGTGAAAACATAAACAAACAGAGCAATCCTAGCGATACTTCTCGCATCTTTCACGTTTCCATTAAATGAATGCTGATAACCATTTAAAACCTTCCATCTAATTTTTCCCACTACTACCCCCCCCCCCCCCGTCTCACACTCAGATTGGCTCATTGTGCCCATCTACGAACTCATTGCCTTACGATCGCCAAGGCAGAATTTTGTGATAACTTTACCTTTTTTTTCAATTTTATCGAGAGTTATCGCCTGGAATGACACATACATGAATATAATATATAAAATATATGGATAAAATATATTTATATTATAAATATATTTTATCCATATATTTTATATAATATATTTATATAAATTATATTTATATATTTTATATAATATATTATATAATATATATTATATAATATATTTATATAATATATTTTAACCCCATCAACATAAATATATTTTATATAAGCATACCTATGAGTTTACTATTAAATTTGACTAATCTGGAAATGCTTAGGAAATTAAAGTTCTGAAAATTTGGGATCGAGAATTTGCTAAAAGAAGAAAACTGTGGAAGAAAAATCGTTTTTAGGACCACCATGTTCTCATTATTGAGGCACTGAGAAAATTGACTAAATTGAGTTACTGAAAACCAACTACGCCCTCTATTCTTATCCATCATTTTGCACGGTCAGATGTGTTTAGAACCATTAGGTTTTTACTATTGACTCGATCAATTACAGGACCAGGAATGGCCAATTGGTGATAATACGAGTAAATCTTACAGGAGATGTCGATTTCAACTAAAAGCTTAATACATTATGAGTCAAGTGGATTGAAATGCCACCGCCCGACATGGCGTGGATAATTAAGTAGACGTTGACGTTGACGTTGATGTGACGTACAAGAGTAAGAATTCTGGTAGCTAGCAGAGGCGTTAATCAAGCGGATATTCCAGATTTAATAGCTTTACTAAGTTCAATCCGATCATTCCAACAACATTCTGCCGTCTTCATCGCTAAATTTCAGCTGACTGTCAATTTCATAGTCGAGAATCAAGTTCACTCGTGCAGCAGGGTCGACATATTTCAATCGTGAACTCAAACCGCGTGAATTAATTCCGTACACCGTTATTCAACAGCATGAAAGCTTTTCCCCGTGATTTCTTTCTTCCGCTTCCACTTAGCCGTCTCTCTGGAATTCACAGTCGATCCTTGCTCCTGAAAATGAGGGGGACTGTAAAGCGAAAATTATTCATGCGGGCGGACAATTAAAATTCAATAGGCCCCCGTGTAAGGGCTCATTTGGAATACATTCCCGTGTTAGGATTAACAATTCAAAACGTCGAGTTTCAGATCTCTCCAAGCCCTTTCGCCTCTGCCCACTCTACCCACTTGGAAGGCCTTTTCCGCCTCGTTTGTTTAATTATTTGGGGGGGGGGGGGGGAGAGTCGTTTTAAGCTCGACTATTGCGAGAGGCAAAGTCTCGCGACGAAACAGCTCTCTGACGCTTGTCAGAGGCAGGTACCGACTAAATTCCGTTTCGGGGCTTTTCTGGTCACGGAAAGTGTGAAAAAAAAAATCCAGGCAAGTGCTTTTATTCACGCGTTACGCCCTGATGAAATCCGCTTGCTCAAGAGTTAACGAATCTGTCGAGAGTGAATGCGAGGTTTTCATTATTTCAAGCTGCTAATGAGTTGGAAGCTTTTCGAAATTAACAAAACACGATTATGTACTTGATTTGAGTATTTCAAAAAATTCACAAAACATCACGTATAAGAGAAAAATATTCAAATAAATGAAGCCTTCTCATGGACGACCCACGACCATGAATGCAGTAGTACCCACAATACGCTGAACTAAGATTCAAATTATATAGAAAAAATGTTTCAAACTATATTCGAAGACGTTGGAAAAATACACCAGAAAAATATTCTCGCATGCCGAATTTCTCGGTTAATGTGTAAAGGGCAAAATGCTGTGGAGGCTGGAAGGACATTTTTTTCTTCGATTTTTGGATTTTACGTACAGGATGGCGCTGATGTTATGTCCACGTTTGGAAAAGGGTGAGGTCCACAAGGTCCAACTACCCCTTATTGTCTTCTGTGGGAAGGGAAGTTTAGTTTTCATGATAGTTTGGACCGTTTTCGCCAGAGATAGGTCAATAACATCCAACAGGAAAATTTGGTTCGTAGATGGAATGCTCGTGGGACAACAGTCAATGTGTACCGTGTTCAAGCGCCAAACGATTAACGAGGCATTGCGCTCAGGCTATTTGGATTTCGACGCGTAGGCTTCAAGTGATGCTGAAAAAACATTTGCATGTCCATCCATACAAAGTTATGGTTTTCCAGATACTACAACGACATGCACCACATTCAACTGGAACGACGTTCTGTGCAAATTTTACGAAATTAAGATGATCCAGAAGCTCTAGTAATGAAATCAGTCGAGGCTCACTTCCACTTTGCCTACCGTTTTTTAGGCACCTCGAAATTCTAGACAGTTGCACGAGCAGCCACTTAACAGACAAAACTTCACTTCGTTAATTTCCAACGTAATGTTGGTGAATGTGATGCGCAAATTCGCTGAGCGCCTCGAAGAATTTGTCAATCGTCAAGGAGGACATTTACCGGACGTCTAAATGGTAGAATGAATGAAGGAATGAAAGATTTATTTCATCGGAGGTGTAAATGAACAATCATGAACTTTAAAGATATTTTAAATATAAATGCCTTCTATATGTTAAATGGCAGTGGTATGGAACTACCCCAGCACCAACAAACAGGTTCTGTGCGGTGTGGGGAGTAGATTAAAATTAACTAATACAAAATTGAACAAAACTTAATTCATGCATCGAGTAAGGAATTATAAAATGAAACGATGAAGTAATCCTCTATGTATATACACTGCACATAAGATTTTTGCTTGTATTTGGCCCTAGTGAAATAAGCCAAGAGACAATTTTTTTCTTGTAGTTTTAGCGAGAAAGCTCTACAGGTGATTGGAGATTGTTGGTCAAAGCGGACAAACGCGCGAATAGGGTCAGAAATATCAAATAAGTGTACAAATAACAAAAATAATCGGTTTTGTGTGCCCCCTGAAAAGTGATGAAAAATGAGTTGTGTTGTGCTGCTTCTAATGTGACGATATACTCGTAGTAAGTTTCGCAATGCGAAGCGCACGCAGGTGGTTTTGCAATTCCATAGACAAGCTCATTGTCGAAATAGACGTAGGTAGTTTCATAGTACGAGTAGTATGTCTAATTTTGGATTGATTGGGTTAAAAGAAGATGTTTATATTCGTTTAATCGCATGTGAAAAATCTGTAATCTAGATCACACTAATTGGTTCCTATTTGATTGCCCCAATGCTTCCGAATGTCCTCACGAAAACCCAGCCGTTCCCCATTCTTCCAACCTCAGCCATACTAATTATATTCTATGCAACGCAAGGGTTATCCAGCTAGTTTAGACGTAATAAATAAAACCCGCCGGAATAGCATTTTGAACTGGTGAAACTAATTGAAAGTCTCTCGTAACCTTTTGAGCCGGCCGCTTCGGTTCTTGAGCGCGAGGTAATTAAATATTGATGGGCGTGGTGGAAGGAGGAGGCTTTTCCTTTCTGCTCATTCACAATACCCGTCTCACTCGAACGACTCGTTCTCACAACAACTCTCGACACAACACACACACCACCCCCAACCACAACTCGCCAAAGTCGTGATTAATTCCAATCTATTTGCCACTTCATATGGGATGATCAAATAAAGGTGTGATGTCTCTCTGCACGTATTCCGTTCTAAAGACCCCAGTACTATAACGATCTATAACTATAACGATCTATAATGTTCCAATCGAATACACATACTATGAGCCCCACCTTAACGAAAAATGGTGGAGGTATCGAAAGTGGAGGGCCACCGTAAACTCAGATTTGAAATCCAAAATTTAGGTACATGTTTTGGGTATAAGTGCAACTGCGTATCGATACCCCCTATCTACAACCACTTACCGTCTGTCCGGCTGCGGAGGACCACTTACCTGTGACCGCGCTTCCGAAAACCACTCATCTCGCCCCACTGCGGAAAACCAGTTAACCCTAGAACGACACTTGGGGTCCTGAGGACCAAAAGACTGGGGTCTGGGGTCCAAAAGACCCCTTGGTGTAGTTAACCACCAGTCAACTCCATCCTAGTCTTAAATTTTTCGGTATTGTGTAGTTATTTCCTCCTCAGTTTCTAAGTGAATTTCTTCTCATCTTCTGTCCACAATGGCTTCACAACGTTTGTATTCAAATCCTGAAGAAATTCACTGGTCAAACCCTGGGTGGAAGATCATGCATCACATTATCAATACCCCTCAAGGAGACGATTCGACAAATTTTGGGTGACCCCTCTTCCCCGGAATCTACTTCTAACGTTCATGTGGAGCTAGATTTTTTTAGTTACTCACAGTTACCATTTTCGTTCTGTTGTAAATTAAAATTGGACTTCTAGAAGGTTTGGTTTGTTTCCAATCATCCGTTAGATCTCATGGAGGGGATCAGAAATAATTATTTGAGTGAAATACTTCTACTTTCAACGAGGGAATGAGAGAAAGAGGGAAAAATTAGCTTGGGGTCCTTCGGACCCCATGGTATCGGATTATGATGTTAAAATAACGGTGTCATTCTAGGGTTAAATGGTTCGGGCTAACTTTACAGGAGACCTAATTGAAAGTGTGAAGTCTAAGGACAACTATAATTCATCAACTATAATCCATCAAATTGATGCTTCTAAACGATAAACCATATTTTAATCTACTCAAATTCTATCTGTTAACATAAATAAATCGTGCCAAGGTAAGTATGAACAGAAATAAGAAGGTGGAACAGCGTCACTACGTGATGTTTCTCACTTAAATCGTCTATCGATGGCTATCCCTAGTATAAAAGAAATTAGAGGTCAGGATTGGATGAATGTGCAAAAGTAGATATCATATTATGCTATGTTAAAAATTCAGCGACGACATAATATTTACCTACAACACCAGCTTCCCTGTACTGAACTGCCTGTTCTCTGTACTCAACTACCTGTTCGTACGTTACATCACAAATTCGCTCATTAGGTTGCGCTGTATGACTTGTTCTTATTGTCATAATAAATAAACCAGAACGAGCCCTCGTGTGTAATTCAGTCGCCGCAATTTCTCCCGTTCCGCAGCCGCGAAGAATCCGCGAGATGTTAACAAAACGTAAACAAACCTGCGGGATGGAGGGTTAAGGTTGCAGGGGAGGGAAGGTCGGCCTCCGCTACAAAAGCCTTCAGTCCTCTACCGCCAGACCTGCCAACTCCATTATCCCCGCAGTCGACCTCACCTCAAGCTTCGCCCCGCAACCCCCGCACCACTTTTAACACGCTAATAAATAATTTTCTCCTCCTCTTGAATTGAGAGGAACAAAACAACGTTGGCCTTTTCCCGCCTCCACCGTCTCCTACTCACCCTCATCGCTCTCCGCCGTAACGCGTTGAAGTTCTCCCCAGTAAAAGCGGCTTGAATTGTTAATGACGACTCCTTCACACTTGGCGCTTTTCCTGGATGTGGAGGCGACCTGAGTCACCTTCCAAGTTCACCCCCTTGAAACTCGTGGTAAAACAAAAACCTCCTCCACCTCCTCCTTTTTCACCTCCTTCTTCACATCCTCTTCCTCAACCGCCTAATATGGTTGCTACGATGATGGCAGTGTATTTAGAGATTTCTGTGTTAACTCGTTTCAAGAATTCCATCAACCTTCCCACCTGATTGCTCGTACCAACTCATCTCAACCTGTTAGAACTCCTCTGATTCATATCGTTCTACGTTCACCGTTTATGATGTAATTCATTCTTCACCATTAATAACTTTTCTCGGTGCACTTTTCTTTACTCAACTGCATGTTTACTCGGCTTGTTTACATCTGATCGCTGCACGATTAATTTGCCGTTTTAAAGTAAGACTACTATCTCCAAAATCGTCAAAATTTGTGAAAAATCGTATAAAGATAGAAGATGCCTGAGAAATGCGTCTAGAGAAGGAGAATTGCGGGTCCAAAAGAACTCCACGGTCCTGGACGAGAGAGCCACGAGTAGAGCACCAGCATGTAAAACCGTCAAGGCAGGATCGAAGAACGAGGCAATCCAAAGGACTCTACACTAGTGTAGAGCTCGGAGAAAAAATTTGACATCATCCGCAAATATCGAAAAATTGACACCACCCAACACCGCCCCAACGTCGTTAAGAGCGAGGATGAAGAGGGGACGAAGATAGGAACACTGAGGCACAAATGTTGCAGAGACAGTCCCGCAAGCCCTCACAGAGGAAGAACGAAGGGAAAGGTAACTGCGAACCCACTAGAGGAGGTCGCCGAAAATGCCCAGGGTGTCCAACACTGCAAGAATCACACCGTGGGGGAGTTTATCGAAGGCTTTCGAGAAATCTGAGACAACGTCAACCTCGGATTTCATTGAAATCTAATGGATTTAAGTGAACGAACATCGAGATGGACAAAGTGATAAGAAGTGAACGTTGTGAAAATGATGAAACGCCGAAACCCGATAAAATGTTATTTACAATCATGAACAAGGGGGCGAATTTGTGGTTTTTGCCTGGTAGAATAATATCCCGACACTGATTGGGGGCGAAGATAGAGATGCGGCGAAGGGGTTTGGGGCCACTTGTAGGTAAAAGTTACTAGGGCTCATCCAGTGCCAAATGATTCGCACGAATCGGGCGTTTCAAATGTAGAGATTGTAAAGGCAAGGGAAGCCCTTTGGCCGATTACGTCGGCCAGAAAGGGAACGTTTTTGTGAAGAGCCGGTGATAAATTTATTCCGGTCAGGGGTCGCTGAGAGATAGGACTCCCAATGGGTGGAAGAGGATCGAATAACTTTTACGGGGTTAAAATCGTAGATGGGGTTACCGCCAACGGGTGGGGGTCGGGTAAAATCGATTTGTACAACTCGAATTGGCTCGAAGTCATAGTAATGGAATAAAATCAAATCGTGAAATGACTTCCATGTCGAAATGCGAAGTCGCCTGAATTTCATTAATAAATTGCATCCTCTACACCCGTATTCTATATGTGTCACATACGTGTACGTAATGTAATTGAGAGTTATCGATATCTCAGCCCCCAAATACTTTTTTCAATTTAAGGGGGGGGGGGGGATTTCTATGAAGGAATATGAAGGAATGAAGGAATTCTACAAAGGAATTTCTATGAAACAAAACTGTAGGCTCAAGAGCTGTGTGACAGAAAATCACCCATAATTTTAAAACGACCCAGGTACATGTTATGCATTAGAAAACTTTTTAAGCTCTACTTTCTTTATATTGACAGCCATATCTCACTTTTCCTTTTCCACTTTGAAGAGGGAATACAAGGGTAAAAAATTTATTTTTAAATATTATTTTAAAATTGACCGTGAAAATCGGAGTAAAAATGACTAACTAACCCTTCAAATATCCTGGTGAGTCCCGTAACTGTAAGAAATAATTGGGTTTAATGATGGAAAATATTGTGTTCGTTCGGGTTGACCAAATGGCCCGCCCCGAGCGGGATGAATTTTTTTTTCCTTGGTCGATTCCAATGGTTCATTACTGGAAACAATAAACCAAAAGTTACTCTTTCCACTTTTCATCGACTATTGAAGAGTGCAAAAACAAAGGAGGCGCCATCAAAATCGAAACTCTCGGAATCAAACTTTTTTTTCTGATGCTTTTTATCAAGATCCCCAACACTGCGGGGCGGTACGAACCTTCCACAAGTTTTACAAGACCGTGAAAACGAAGACTATGTAAAGAAGGACAGTGAAGCAGAAGTGAAAAGGTGTACGGTCGAGTCGAGAGAATAATGAAGACGAAGAAGGCTCCTCGAAACTTTTGCGGTCCCTTTGTCAAAAAGCCATTTTGAAACTTGGGATGGGGATGAGGATGAAGAGAGGGGAGTCTTTTGAGAAAAGAGTTGCGATGAAGCATAGGGTTGTTTGAGGCTGGTTGGAGGGATGAGAAAATAATGACGGAGTTGAAAGGTTAATTTTAGGCGACGGCCAGGGGCGGGCATCTCCCTTGGGATGAACGGCGCGTTCTTCTCATCCCTTTCTCACTTTAGCTTGGCTCTTTTTCTCCGTTCGTTTTTCTCCTGTGACGAAACTTATTCAACTTATCCGTGGAAACGGCGGAGGTCAATTACTCTGATGAGCGTCGGCGAGTAGCGTCGGAGTTGACGAGCAACAACTTTCCGTCAAGTAGGAAGGATTTTTAGTGAGAAGCGTCAGCCGAAAAAGAAAGTTTCTAACCAGATAGCGCCCGTCAGTTCTTTGGACATTCGCTAATTGTATTAAAAGAGCTCTCCCAACGAAACCGCCTGCCACTTGGTAAATCAGTCCTACTTTTCGAATTTGTTTCATGATAAGACAAGTCTTGAAAGCAGAATACGTCCACATTGCTGTGAATCCCCAAAAACCACTTTGGGTCGCTAACGACCTCATTATCGCTGAGCAGGTATCTTATCTGAAGATTCTCTAGTAAGAGAACGAAGACCATACAGGATGTTACGTCTTATTATCAAGTTGTTCATTTTGCCGTTTTCTCCAACGAAACCACTGCTTTGGCTCTCGTACATGGGCCATTCTCACAAAACGTGAAATTATGGTTATGGGTAAGATTTGAACAAATTGAGATGACTTTCGGTATTAAAAGGAATTTTTTCTACCGAAAATTTTGCGTACTTGTCAGCACACTTGCTCATATAAAGTTGAAGTAATTGTTTAATTACTAAAAACTTGACTAAATGTTGAAAACTCAGATTTTCACCCATGTCACAAACTGTTGATTGCCAAATTCAATCACCCAGTAACGTTACTGATTGAAATATTTCTCATAATGTTTCTGTATGTAATCATCAGGCGATGTTTTAAATTTCAAAATCCGAAAATTCATAATTTTGTAATACATTTGAGTGTCACAGAGGTCAGTCTTTCACCCATTCGGTTTTCATCGTTTTTGGAGCATCTAGCAGTTCTTCTTGAACCTTACCATCAACATTCACAGAAAACATGAGCAACGAAAAATTATACCGATTATCAACCTGTTGGTAGAGCGCCAAGGACTGACGACCAATAAAGTCACGTGGATACTGAATTACCTCACTTTGAAATTTTCATTTTCATTTTTTATACGAATAGTGAAGTTAGTTATGCGATGCTGACGGTCTCATTTCATCACAAATACATTAAAAGACTTTAGTGATTTTTTTCAGGATATTACCTAAGTGAACTCTTAAATTTTTGAAAAATTCTTTTTCAAATTTCACGTTTTTATGTGAATGACCCACATACGATATTTTACTGCTATTATATTGAATAATCATGTGTTAGAACCACGCATTCAAATACGAATCCTTTGTTTGTCCTTGCACTGGTGACATTGTAGTCCTCCTCTACTTGTTATTATCTCAATGGTGTATAACACGATTATGGAGTCCATAGCCCCAGTAATCTTGAGACGTACGACCCCAGGTTACATTCAAATCATCAGAGCGGGTTGTGGGGGTGGGGATCCAAGCGTTTGTGAAACCAAACAATGTAGCTCTATGTTCAACATAGTTATAAGCGGCTTCAATGTAATAACACAAACAGTCGGACGGATCCTCTAAACTCGGGTCGCCGCGTCAAAACAGGGAGGTCCTTTGTCAGGATCTCAATTGGCCTGCGTCTGTCGAGATGACGGCGAAGGGTCGGGGGTCGGAGAGAGGGGAAAAGGCCTTATCACCAATTTGGAAGGAATTAGTCCGTTCCATGAGACTCGTCGCCGACAAAACTCGTCAATTTGCGACGTCCGTGAACTCCTTCATCGGAACATTCACAGCGACACTGTCAGATGAGCCGAAGACTCGACGGAGTTGTACCCTGTGTACCGATTCAGCCCTTGTGTACCACATCGATTTTGCGCCTGAACTTATTATATAAATAAACCATCCTTTTCTATTCTGCTTGGCCGGTGGTATTCCAGGGCGTTCCAAACGTGGAGTACTCCGGCTTGTCTGGGTGAAACTTCTGTCCGTGACATTGAGACGTTAATGGTCATAATGGGCAGGCCAACGGAACACGTAGAGCTTTCATTACCCAATCCCGTGTCAAACATCAGTTAGCTGCCTCGTAATGCGCTGATAATGTTGGGCTTCGTCGTTATTCCGGTAGCGTCCATTACCCTTAAACCTGTGACATCTGCAGAGCTGCAGCTACGGAGGGCGGTTACCACCATAACAGTGAAACGAACGTTTCGCGGCTGCTTTGTTCGGACGTTATGGGTGGATTTTATGAGTTTTTCGTCCTACTGCGAAGCGTTGCTGCTTTGAAACGGCCGAGTATGAAATCGTCCAATTGACTCGTTTTTCTCACGTAAAGGAACGAATCCCAGAAAGAAGTCAACCCAAACCTTGGCGTTAATAAATCTAAAGGGTTAATTCCGCGAGCAATGCACGTATAACCAGATCAAATTCTACGAACCAGGGAAATCCGTCTCTACTAGAAAGTCTACTATTGTAGGCAAACAATTTCGATTTATCGACACCATCAGCAGGACGTCAAAATAATATAAATAAGTGTTCTTTTGACAGTCTGATGATACTTGCTAGGGACGACTGATTCCTCCGATCGCCATTAAATTCGTATGGGATCGCAAGGACTTGATCCACATGATCTCTCAAATCGTGGTTAGCAATTCGAGTGTCCGGAATTCCAATGCGCATGTGCAGAAGGGAGTTACGGTCGGAATTATCACGAACCATCAACATTTCAGCGTGAATTTTTTATTCGATAAGATAATGGGGGTAACAATCAATTGCTCCCAAACAAACAGGTTCAGGACTGAGTTCACCGAAACACCGTATACGATTGAATACGTATATTTTAGAGAACACGAATTAAATCAGGTTCTTGCCTGAGTACAAGGCTTTGGAGTACATCGTTTGGAGGATGTCCAAAAGGAATCAGCCAGTGAGCATTTGAATTTATTTACCTACTTACTTATTGATTAGGAAAATTTCCAAAAGAATTCATCCATGATAAGAAATCAACGTAATTTAGCGAAGTTAATTGACACTACCTGGAAAGTAAAGAATACCATCACTTGGATGGGGTCGTTAACGGCCAAGATGCCGTATTTTTTATTGAATCAGATAACTAATAGAATAAAACAATTAAAAAGTCAGTTCAAGTTGGCGGAAACCCCGATTCCCACTAACGGAAGAATAAATAGATTGGCCTGTCGATGTATAGCGCAATACAGGAGTCGAATAAATCATAGGAAAGGCCTCGTTACAAGTGCGATCGGTGGTCTGATGGGAGCCCGGAGCTCCAATCAAATTAGTCCCCATGAGCGCACATAAATCGTGTTTAACGAACTATACTTCAACCAATGGCTTATTTTCTCCTCTGTTACGTTTTCGTACTTCGTTCATGGCGGGGCTTCCCAAAATGTGGATCGCGGAATGTTATTAGAGGGTTGAACTTCAAGAAAAATTAATGAAGGTAATAATAATAAATGAAGTTGAGATTTAAAATGAAGTGGACGACGTAATTTGGGCTTTCCAGTCAACACTTATTATATTACGAAGCCTTTCTATACTGCGGGCGTCCCGGTTTCGGTCCCGGGGTTTCTGACTTTATGTTAGAAAACATGGAGTTGGACCTATTTTTAGTGGACCTCTCAGATTGATTTAGCACAGACGGGCCAGTTATGAAAGTCAGACTTGGGTTAAAGGGGCCAAACATAAGTTTCACCAAGCCCTTTGACGATTCAGCCGCTACATTAAGCTGAAACCCATGCTATCGAACTGTGTGCGTGAGATTTCGGAAGTAAAAAATTCACAGGCGCAACAAGCCAGGCAGCTTTAAAGGCTATCTCTGCCTACTCTATAACATCTAAGCCGAACTGGAATTGAGGACCAAACGAAACTGAGGACAATATCACAGTAGATAAAAACAGGTATCAGTGATATCGCACTCGTCCTTTTGAAAGGAAAAAATAATAAATACATGCAACTACAGAAAACTCGAGGCAATGTGTACTGGTCATATGCTGATCGGTGCATGGGGTCCGATCTCATCGTATTACCCATGCCCTCGTCACGCTTGGCCGTATTAGAGGACTTTTAATTGGTAAAGGGATACTCTTTCATTCAACGGAGCGGCAGAGAGGATGAAAAGGTTGGAGTAACATGTTCTGGAAACTTTTCAAAACCAACGATCCAACCCCTAACCACTCGACAATGTACTCGTATCACCCTGTTCTGAAGTCTCCTTCATGTCACAGTGTGGAAAGTGGTAATTTTCAGGTACAATGTCCGATCAATTAATACCCTTTGAGTTTAAACGAACAAAAAGTTCCTATGCACTTCATAACCTGATAAGGCTCACCCGATTCTAAAACAGGCGAGAAAATTATAACTATAAGCCCGACCCATGAAATGTCTCAACAATTTCTTGTTTACTCTTCCCTCCTCCGACCAGTTGAGACTCTTTCCAGTTCTGGTCGAAGTGGTTGAACCCTCATCAATGTTATGACAACCAAAGGAAAACTCGCTATTAAAACATTTCATCAACTAACGAAGCAGAATAATGAATAAACCAACCAATCAAGCCTGAGGGAACTGAAGGCAACACATATGAAACAACAGACCATTCTTAAAATATTGATCATGTATTGAAAATGAATTGGAATTTGTAGGCGGAATCCTGGCTATTTTGTCGTGAGTTACAGAAAACATATCAGCCAAGCAGTCGGTCCAAGCAGCCCCCGATCTCAACCTGTTGACTTCTGAATCTAACTCGTATTTTTGAACACAATTATTATAGTAAACTTCGACTATGACCTTCACTGTCGTTAGATATATACTTAATCTAACTTAGGATCTTGTGTACTTTCAATTGCTCTGATCCCGCTTTTGGTTGGGCTCTTCAGCATTATTGGTGGCTACTGGAGGAAGCTCAGAAGATAGTTCAGATTGTTATCAACGAAGCACTAGAGGAAGAGGAAGTCGACTGTGGCGAGGACGAAGAAAACAACACGGTTAACCACGAGGAAGGATTCCGCAGCAAAAGGATGATAGTGCAGTAGATGGGATGTTCATATGAAAATGGTGTGACTACGCTTTAAAAAGTCGTTTCAACATAAGAAGCACCAGACAATAACAGAATATTTTGGAGTGATGTGTTACTTTTTCCTATCGGTACATAATATGCATATTATGCACATTGCACTACATATATATTTTTTACAGTTTGTGAAATGTTATTTTTGAATGTGTGTTTCTAATAAAAACTAAAAGTTGTTGTTTTCATAGAGTTTTGAAAAAAATTATTTGTATATATTTTTTAACGGGGTTTTCACTACCTTCTCTTTTACCGGCGTTTTCGTTATCCGGCCCTCGGTCGTTCCCGTCAAGGCCGGTTACGAGAGCGTCTACTATTATAGTATAGGTCTGTAATGACTGATTATACCCGAATCACAATGGCCAAGGGAGGTCCAACGTCTGAATGGGTTTCGGATATTACTCGCGGCAATGCTGGTAGAGCTAATATCGAAGCATTCACTTGGTTAACGCTAGTTCCGCGTGATGGAATTAGGTCGATAGGACAATTATTATAGGTATTTGGTGTTCATGGGTAAGTACATACCAAAGGAGCTCGACTAATGAACGAAGAAAAGGTTTTTCCGAAAAGAGTCGATGTCATTTTGTAGTATAATACTAGTATAATACTACAAAATGACATCGACTCTTTTCGGAAAAACCTTTTCTTCGTTCATTAGTCGAGCTCCTTTGGTATGTACTTACCCATGAACACCAAATACCTATAATAATTGTCCTATCGACCTAATTCCATCACGCGGAACTAGCGTTAACCAAGTGAATGCTTCGATATTAGCTCTACCAGCATTGCCGCGAGTAATATCCGAAACCCATTCAGACGTTGGACCTCCCTTGGCCATTGTGATTCGGGTATAATCAGTCATTACAGACCTATGCACACATTCTCTCCTCCTGTTCTGGTAACCACTCCCATCCATCAACCCCTGCCCGTCACAACTTCTAATCCCCAGTCTCCCTTTTAGGGTCTCGCACTAAAGGGGATGCTTGTTTATATTTAACTTTCTCCAACCCTCATTTCTTATTCATGGTACTGCATTCTTTCAGATAAGCACTCAATCATCTGGTCCGGAGGAGGAATTCGTTTTAGGGACGTGGTGCATCCCTCACCTCGAGCGTATCAGCTACACAGCTTGAAAATGAAACTAATTGAAGCACGATTTCTCAGCATAAATAATTATTATTATACTAAATATCAGTAGCTGCAGCTCGTAACCGAACAATCTACCACCAGCTGTCGTACAAATGGATCATGAGGTCACCAGTTAATTTTTTCAAACGTTCTATCAAAATAAACAAATATTTGGCCTCTTACTATAAATAGACACTAAACGACTCGAATTCTCCTCTACAATCCAAAGGGTTGACCACGGCTTTACCCAGTCACCACTTGATAGGTTCCACTGGTAATTACAGCACGTAAATGAACTACAGATCCACAATCCACAGGACCTACAGGGTTTTCGATAGTAGTTTTAAAGTAATGAATAATTCATTTTCAACACCTCATATCGAAATAAAAACCTCATAAGTTTTAAATCACAAATTTTCCAGAAAGGCGATAACAACTTCCCGAATTGTGTCCTTTGGGCTCGAGGATGTCGGCTCTGTTACCTAAAACAGAGGAGTTATTATTGCTTTTTGGATGGAAAACGTGTGGAAGGTCATAATATGAACTACCAAAAACCTACCCAAAAATCCAAAAAATAAACTACACTTGGGCTTCCTACCCAAAAACCTCAAAATATACTTGAGCCAAAATGGAACATACGAGGTTTTATGTATTTCAAAAACATTACGTTCCGAACATGTTGAAGCCATTTGCAATAGCGTATTTTGTTCGAGTAGCTGACACACGAATGAAGAGAAGTAATTGTATGTTGATTTTACGAATCTCACAATACATACAACGTCACGTGGACGAGAAATGAGCCATATTTGTTTTGAAATGGCCGGACGCACGATACTTCGCTACTGAACATTTAGGACGCTACTGATTCAGCCTGTATACCAGATTACTATGACGTTACTGACTTGAATAAAACAACGGATCCATTAATAAATTAATTGCTATTGTGCTTAACGTAGCATGAGTAAACGTCCCCATGACATGTCCAGTCCGCATCAAATATCCAATGGGTCAGCTGTCCGCTACACGAGTTGGCTATGTTCCCTGATTGGAATATTGATTTCGAGAGACATCTCGACCCTCTTCCCGTCTATGTAAGCCGAACTGGTCAGAATCAACGGACCAGAAGTGAATAGTCATGTACCGCTGGACAAGCAGCTGAATAAGTCATCTCACTCAACACACTTGGCGTATTTCGGTTCCCATCGCGTTGCTCCGAAGGTATAGAGTGAATTTGACAGAACTGATGGAACCGCGAGGATTCGACCGTTCGAGAGAGCAGCGGACATGTATGGTGAAGTAATTTTCAAATGAACTGCAAGACATGACATGTAAGGTTTATTTACTCACGAAATTACAAGTTTTTTTATGAAGGCAAGATAAGAACCTGGTTGTACGAATGGCGGGTTATGACGGCATTTTAGCACATTTGTCCTGTTGCTATGTACTGCACCAATAAACTGTTTGAAGATTGAGATTTTTAAACGGAAACCGGCGAAAGGATTTCATAGGAACATCGCGATTTCGATTTTCTAGTCAGTGCTTTCAAGAAAACAACCTAAAAACAACTTCGAATTTTTTTTCATGATGATGTCCCTACTTGACCAGTTGGGGAGACTGGGGTAAATAGAGCCTAGTAACTTTGGAAGGCCCCCACGGGTTACTAAATGGGCGTAAGCCATCGATTCTTTCACCATTTGAAAGTGAAATAACTCAAATTTCAAATATCATGTTCCTCTTCGTTCTAAAGTGTGACTGAAGAATTGAACGAGTTGAAAACCTGAAAATGTAGGATGGACTGTGTACCTCGGTTTTGGGGTAAAACGTTGATCCATGGGTCGGGGTAATTAGGTCCTACTTTGTATTCACTTTTTATAGAATAGAAAGACCATTGTTCACCCTTGATCTTTCGTTCTACAAACCAAGATAATATCTTGAATATTATTCTCTATCATTAAATGTTTGGGAACAGACAACTATTTGGAACACGAATGGTTTATAAAATAAATTAAAAAATTGTAATAATATAAAATTGCATGTGAAATTGCATTAATAGAAATGTCGCGCATATTTCACGAATCCCATTCAAAGGGCGTCTAAATCAAAAGGTGAGGTGTGCCTTTAGACCTTTAACTTTTGACGTGGAGTTCTTCCGTTCTCGGCGAATCATGCCTTCGTCATTTGAGTCAGAATAGTTATATCGAGATAGAAAGATAGATTTATTGGCACAATAATACAAAAAATAAAATTAAATACTTTACCAATTTAGCAGAACGTCGTTCAATGCAGGTGACTCGTCGATTGGCGTACATTAAATTGAAGCATCACTAAGCTTGATAATTCATAGTTTCCACATTGAAATCACATGCATCGTTGTACTACGTTTATTGTGTTTCTACTTCTTCGTTCAATTGAAGTTTATTAATCAAATAAATTTTGTATTTTGTGATAATGGCCAGGTTTCCCTGCACCAAGACTTGAGTGGCGATTACAACATTGAATCAAGTTGAACCTAATAAGTGTTTTGGTATAACCAAAAGAAAAATGGCTGGTATCCAATTTGTTCGAGCGCTTTGTCAAAGAGATTGACGAGCTTCTTCGTATTGAAGTTTGAACGGATCTGAATGAACGTTATTTAAGCAATAACAACATTATGAAACAATGAACGTTATTTAGTGGACAAAGGAAAATATAAGAGTGGAATAAGATTTTTGGAATATTGGCGAGTTTAGTTTATCTGTAACGGCTCCTACCGACAGTTGTTTTGATCGAATAATTATCTACCACGCCTTATCTTATCACTGAGTCAATACGTCCTCCCTCCATTTTTTTGGAGCCCACCAGGCGACTGGCAACTGAATAGCTTCTAATATTCCGTCACAAAGACCGACCCAATATTGATGGGGAGTATTTTTTTTCCTTTTTTACTCCGTTTTCTCCGAACAAAGGCTAGTGTAGTGATGAAGAGGGGTAAACGGAATATCGAAAAAATATATATTAAAACGAAGGATATAATAACGGAAGATATTTCTTTCTTCTCTTCGAAGTTTGGGCAAAAACGCTCATGGTTGGGCTGGGGAATTTATGAAAAATTCGATAAAGGTAATTTCAGAACAGAAAATAACATAGTTCATCATTTTATATGGATCGTTGGAGAACGAGTAATTAGAGAACAGAACGTGGGTCAACAATTTATATCAATCGGTTTTATATGTTCAATTTTTAATAGAGGCAGCTGCAAGAAAGATTGGTTGAGATTCCTATATCGTTGGGTAATTGCGAAAAGTGACCAAGTTTTCGAGAGAGCCTTCCAAAGTTTACCACTTTGACTATCATAAATCAACCAGCGGTAAGAAAACAGTCTGTGGTTTACATAGTACTAGGGACCTCTAAATGCTTATTGCACTCGAAAATCAATCCACTTTTCACGCTATTTCAACTTATTACTTCTTTGTCTATAAGTTAAGGTAGTAGTAAATTTCGATAAGTTAGGTCAGTAGTAAATGTAGTATTATTAGGCTATGTAACCTAGGTTCTTAACTGTAACCTCGAGTTCGGCGCCCTTTCGACTACTCAAATATGAAGGTCCATTTTCCTGATGAGAAAAATTGAAAATATAAACACTAGGGGGTCTTTTATATTTCAGTTTCAATGTGGCACAACGGTATTCGTTCAAGAGCATCTCTACTCGGTGATCGAAGAAGAGGGTTATCGTGTGGCAACTTCAAATACATTGTAAATTACATGAAAATCAAGTTGCTATGATGTCACCATTAGTTCGACTTAACTCATTATGAAGCATTCGTCTATACGTACTGTGTCTGAATAATAAACTCTTAAATTCATCAGGGCGTTATAAAATACTGGATTTTGAATTAGGAAAGATCATGGTGTAGGTATGACAAGGGACCGTCTTATGACCAAGCAGGAGATAAGTGAAAGACTTTATATCTCAGATGTTTTATATTTCAGTTTCAATGTGGCACAACGGTATTCGTACAAGAGCATCTCTGCTCGGTGACCGAAAAAGAGGGCTATCGTGTGGTACCCGGGGCGGTTCATGTACAATGCGCGAGCACATGAATAAAATTTATTATTTATTATTTAATAAGGATTTATATCTTGAATATTATCCACATTGAGTACCATTAAGTTTTATAAAAATTTAATTAATACTCCACGTAAGCCAGAATTGAACCCCAGCTGATACGTGATTTTAACATAATATGTTACCTACAGATTATTTCACAATATTTGGTGTAACTGAGGTCTATGAACACTGGAAGTTTCAACTTCAAATAATATGTAAATTACATGAAGATCGAGCTGCTGAGGTAAAGTAAGACTGCGTGACTATGATGACTCCATTTGTTTGACTCAACTCAGTTATCATGAATCATTAGTCCATACGTACTGTACCTGAGTAATAAACTCTTAAATACATCAGGGCGTTATACTGGATTTTGAATAAGGAAGGATAATGGTGTTTTTATGACAAGGGACGGTCTTACGGCCAAGCAGGAGATACCTACGCGAAAGAGTTTTGAAATGTTTCGTATGTTTAAACAGTTAATCTCATTCAGAGTTTTTGATTTTAAAGACTTTCAAATTTTGTTGAAATATGAGAAATTACTGCATGATTTTGACCTTAATAGAGATATTTTATGACGTTATGATCATCGCAGTGACTGCAGCATGATCATCATGAGTCGTATCAGTGGGATAAACGAGGCACCCTGAAAAAAAAGACCTGAAGAATTTATGTATCTACCGACTGTAAAAAGTGTGGAAGGCTTCCTGATGTACCGAATCTCCGTTATGGAGTACGATAAAACCACGCTATTTCCGCTAATTCGAAAAGAGGGCGTACTTCTCTTTCGAAAAAAGCGATAACCTGAACCGCTCGCGAAAAATTGTTATATACCTATGGAAGGTGACTGCTATAACCGAAAGTGAAAGTTGACGATAAAACGGTCGTAAAGAAAGAGCGCGGGTCAGAAAGCTATTGCAAGGCCTCTGGAGCTACGTTTTTACGGTAATCTCATTTTCAAGTTAATAATCGTAAACCTTGCGTTATGGGCATTCCGTCATAATAGGACGTTATGACGGAGGTTGTGAATCCGCCCCATCGTTCGGCCTAGAAACCTCCTCTCGCGAGGTTCATGCGTGAATATTGACAGAGGTTATGGTGATGATTTCTCCGTCACTCTGACGCTCGAAGCGTCCCCAGTATCGAATAACAGCTTTGGTGACGAAAACGTGGTTGGGTTCGATACAGATGAGGGTGGTTAGGAGGAGTCAAAAAGTACGTAGTGACTAGTAGAAATTGCGAAATGGAAATGCAAAAGTGTTAACCGCAATAGGAATCGCAAGGGCCCAATTAAATCGTTCTAATCCCCCTTAAACTGAAAAAAATTACGCTTTCCCACCAGAGGATCAAATCCAAAGATAACCCCAATTGTTCAGTTTTCACAACGTCACCCTTAGTAAAGAGAACGCTGGTCCACGTCCCAAGGAACCGAAATATCGGCTTGTTTTCCATTGTTACATTTTTCCAAGATTGCCCTATTTGGGACTTAATCTTTCATTCATTTCAGTATTATGACAATTTGAAAAACTTTGGGATTTTTGAATTATCATCTGGAACGACAACTACACCCATATACTAGGTATAACAGAATGCTCTCAAACGAATTGCATCGACACATGTTATGATTAATAACTATTAAATAATAGTTTAATTTTACTTGGTGTGTAATGTAAGAGACCTAATCCGCCTGTGGTCCAAACTATGTTACATAAATAAATACAACAGTCTACAGTTGGAACAACTCTTTGAACCGATTTGAGCCCTACGATTCACACAGTGCGGCACTATAGGCATATAGACATATAGCCCCATGGGCACTATAGACATATAGCCCCATAGGAGGCAAATATGAACTTAAAAAAAATCCCCAGTCATGCAGCATGACTCTTGGAGCGAATTTTCGAAGAAATAATGGTTTTATGAAAAACGTCTTCATTGATGAACATGATGTCCATGAAGAACATAGCGAAATCAGAATTGCGATGTCTAATTCCGTTATCAGATTTGAGCAGATGAACCAAGCAGTATCAACCACTTTTCTTCATCTTCAAAGCGCTCCAGTTTGAGAATGGAATAAGATATCGCAATTCTGATTTCACTATCGTGTTTTGCAGAAGACAAAACCCTTAAAGTAAGGGGTCACTTGTCAGAATGTTTCATTTTGGGAATTTATGGGTGATCCCTCCCCCCCCCCCCCCTCAACTACCCCAAAACCACCCTCAGCTTTTGGACATTACAACGCTTTTGAACACGACGGAGAAGTGAGAATTGCGATATCGTATTCCGTCATCAGATTAGGTACTTATCGCAATTTCTGACATTTCTAAAATGGCTCATGTCCCCGGTTTTTCATCAAACGGACTTGAATCCAAATTGAGAATGGTCGTATCACCTCCAAAATGTGATGTAGATGTGTGAAAATTTATGGTCTTATTAACATTGCTAGTAGAAACTATAAGGAAAATTTGGGAACCCTTAGAAAATTTCATCGTGTCATATATTGTTTTTAAGTTTCCCTAAGAAAAGTTCTAAGTGGACATATCTAACGGGCATATTATGCCCGTTTGAAAGAAAGCTCCTCAGTTGGTTTGTGATTGTTGGAACTTGGAGTGATGTGGGAGAAGTGAATGAGTTGATGGTGGTTGCCGGTGGGAAGTGGTGGCGTGAGTGGGGGGGGGGGGGGGTATTCCCTTAACGGGGGACGGATGATTTGATTGACGGAAGCAAAACGCGTAGGAAATCAATATTCATTCTACACCCCCCCACCCAATCACTTCCTCGTCCTACCTCATCTTCACAAACACCAGAAGGCGATATGAGGGGTCGGTTAGAAGCCGCGTAGGGAGAGGATGCGCGTCTGGGAAATCGACAGGTAACGAAGAGGAGGAGGTGGAGGAGGAGGAGGAGGTGGAGGTGGAGGTGGAGGAGATGATCCTCCTCTCGCGGCTTAAGGGACTTGATGGCGTATTCATGGCGGGGAGTGGTGGAGGAAGTTGTATCTGAAGAGGGGTATTGTCCCCCTTCCTCCTCCACCAACACTTCCATCCCACACCGTCGCCATCCACAACTATATCATCCTACAGGACCTCCACCTCCGCTTCACCCTCTCACCACGTGGTCTCCTCAGTCACGTGCAGCCCCCACGTGACGGTTTTCAGGTCAATCCCAGTTGGCTGACTGACCCCGAACTCCCTCCAAACTTGAGATGAAAAATGATCCTTAAGAATATCAATTAGGGCAACCTAACATTTTCCCATAAAACTATCGAGATCGTCTTATTAGTGAGATTAATAATTATTGTTGTCTGTACTGATCAACTTCCTGTACACTTCACTGTTTTCTGTACAATATTCTTATAAGTCCCATAATGAAAATTGGCGTGCCCATAATTCTGTTACAAAGCATCAATCCACCACAACTCTGCTACGGTACCAAAAATGGATGAATAATATAATCGATGCTACAATAATTTGTTTTAAATATTTTAAACGGAAAATTCAAAGATTGAGGGCCGGTTTCACCAAAATACTCTAATTTCGATCAGGATTAATCTAAATAAATTCTTAATAATATCACTTATCACGATTAACGACGAATGGGTTTCACGACGCCAAACTGGTTTCCACCCTAGCGATTTTAGTGCATTGAGAGCATTGCAGGACCTAGATCGGGAAGTTGTTGACGAAAATCTCGGGCTGTGATCGGTTGTGACTAAATTCTTTTATTGAAAAAACGAGACGAGGGGGCATTTTTGGAAGGCTAATTATTAGCCATTACATGTTTTAACTGCGATGTTTGCATTTTGCGGTCTATTATAGACAACATCGCAGTTAAAACATGTAAAATGAGCGAGCAGGATCTCAAATAAATTTCGATTTTTTTCTCGATTCTTTGATGAATGTCTTGTAACCTTCTTCATATTGGATGTCTTGGCGTTTCTATAGTGGCGGACATCCCCCCGCATTTCAAAACTGTAAGTTAATCACATCCTAAGATATCCTTCAAAAACCTTCCAACCCAGGTCCCGCAGGCCCTTAACGAGTTTACGGCCAAATCGCTACATATCTAAACGGCATCAAGGAGGCATTGGTCCCCAGCTTTTAGTGATAACACGACGGACGATTTTGACAAACGATTCGCGAAGTCAGTGTCATCGAGGACGTCAAAATCGTCCGTCCTCTCCTTGATCCATCGCAAGCGGCGAATTGTAAAGTGTTGTTCTTCATTATCATCGAACGCCAAGGTGAAAGCCCTCACCCAACCACACGTACTCATTAGGTACACTATTTCACACAGCAGTGAATGAAAAAGCCAAGAGGAATCGTCAACAACAAGTTGGTCGATAGGCTAATAAACTGATTAATCTCGATTAGAAGTCGATTAGAAACTTTTCAAAATCGGTGTTTAGTTACTAAACGCGTTTTGGGGGCGTTTTAGCTTAAACGAGTTTCGGGGGCGTTTTAGCTTAAACGAGTTTTGGGGGCGTTTTAGCTTAAACGAATTTTGTGAACCCCGACAGCGATGCTTTGCGAGCGTTTTATGTTTAAACTCGTTTAAACGCCGTTTAAAAACGTTAGTGAAACTGGCCCTAAGATGTACCTACTGTTGCCACGCACCAACAAAGCACAAGGACTGAATTGGAACAAAGCTACAAGTGTGAACTGAATCAGAAAAATCCATGCTTCCCTCATGCTTCCTTTCTGGTATGAGGCCTGCTCACACGGCATGATCAATACAGATTACGAAACACTTAGCAGGGTTTTTTAAATTCGAATTTTTGATTCTACGCTTCTCGAAACATAAACCCACCAATTGGGGGGGGGGGGGGTCAAAAAGGTAATGTTCTCGGTCGCTTCCAATGGTTCTTGAACGGATTCATTATTGGACGGTCCGCGCGAATCATTACGGCCCTCGAATCGGTAAAAAGGCATTAGGCAACCGCCGAGAATCCATTATTTCAGTCCGAGGGCGTTCATTCACATCCGTCGGTCGAAATTATTTATTTTCCTCTCCGAACACCCATTCATGTCCCCAGGGCCCCTCACCGCAGCAACATATGTTGTTAGGAAATTACGACCACCTCCTGCGCCATTAGTAACAATTAAGTGTTTTACAGAAAAAAAACAACAAAAAAAAACAAGGAAAACCACGAACAACGTATTGAGCAGCTTGGGCTGTTGGTTCAATTCATGCAGTTTTACGCCACTAAAATCTTACCGGACGGAGAGAATTTCCCCTGATTTATAAGAGATATTATAACTTAAGTCAAAATATCTGACGCAGCAGTTTTGACACATTCAAGTATCCACTGACTTCCATTGGCTTCAAAATACTATATACTCGATTGATACTATTGGCACTTGTTGGGGAGCAAGAGTTCAACTTGACGAAACATCCAACGAAATGTCACAGCTCTCCAATGTACTCGCCACAGACAAGAGACGCGATCGGATGGGCGATTGTAAACTGACCCCGAATCCGGGGTAGCTGATGTAAACTGAGCCCAATCCTTCCTACTTGCCCAACCCCTTGATGTGTAAACTGAGCCCAGGATGCACTCATACTCGGAATCTCTTCAACTCTTTTACTGTAAACTGAGCCCAAGGAACCAGTTAAAAGTAGCAGTTCATTCAACCAAATTTTATCAAGAGTGTGTTTTTATTCCGCAACCCCGTTCACTTGATCTACATGTCCAACTAAACTATATGGAACTAATCAGTTGATTGTGAGATAAACCCAAGGAACTAATTAAAAGTAGCCGTTAATTCCACTAAGTTTTATTAACAGTATTAATACAAAATACAAATCCCGGCGTTTTCTAAATTTGAACAAATGCACTTCGATTCGAACGAAACCACGCTGGCTCATAATAACATTCGCACATGAAATACTAGTAGTTTGGGTACCCGTTCACTTGGAGAAACTGATGGGGCTGAGCTGAGATTATAACTCGCATCGATGAGCGATTAGAGAGCTGGGCTCAGTTTACATTTAGATAAGGCAGTCTGACCGCGCTTGGGCTGAGATTATACCCGGCCTAAGGATTGGAGCTGCGCTGTACTACCGACCTGTAAACTGTCTGTAGACTGTGCTGTACTACAAACCCGAGTTCTTAACAAGCAGAAGTATTTCTCCGGTGATCCGTGGATAACTGACTCACCCTGTACTTATACAGAAAATAGAAAACCGTCGAGTTGACGAATTTCCAGCATTTTTTTTTGTCCACAATAATTATTTGTTCTATCTCCCCCTCCCCATCCACCCGATCCCCCTCTCCACCATCACCAGCTCATTGAATATCTATTTTACCCATAACTTCCTTTCAATAACCCGAAGAGATTTACTCGGATGAGAGCCGGAAAGAAGGCGGAGGTAATGGGAAAGATGCTGGGAAACGTTGGGGAATAAAAAAAACTGCGCCGTCAGCAAATCCAACCTTCCGCGGAACCGACTTCTTATAAACCCTGTCATCGCTATTTCTATCTCAGTCTTTCTCGCACTTTTTCTACCCCCCACGTCTCCCATCTCTTATAAACTGATTAGGGAACCAGAAAGGTTTTTTTTTCTTTCTCACTCCCTCTCTCTCTCTTCGAGATTCATCATATTGACGTTAGCTGACTCCGCTGGAGTCGGAGTTAGGCTTAACTTTTCTCGCCCCTCCCACCTTCGCGCTGAATCTATATTTACTGTTCAGTTCACGGCGGTAACCCTGTATAAGAACTTTCCGTTAGCGGCGTCGATGGATAGTTTACTATTCGGTAATGAAGCCTTTTTTCGAGTTTTTGTTGCCATTTTGGCCCCTTTACTAACCGATAAATCGAAAGCCTTTCGGAATATTGCAGAATAGGGTGTTTTTTCCATCATGTTACAAGATGATCTACTGGCCGAAAACAGTTACAAAACTGAGTTAAAAGACTTTAAAACGATTTTCCAAGTGCGTTTGTAGAAAAAAGTCTGGTGAGCCTGGTTTATTTATTTATTTATATACTGGCAAGCCCAATTACACTTATACAAATATCCATGGGAGTTCACAATATTACTACTACGCAATATAGATTACATAAGAATTAGAAAAAAATTGAATGGAAATACACAATAAGATACTAAATGCGTATACTGGTAGCTTTTAATAAAAAATTAAACGGGGAAGAGGCCGTCAGCTTTTTGAAAGAGGGAAGGGAATGGTGAAAAAAGTCAAATTCGGGGTGGACACTAATCAGTACATAAGGCCAAATGTATCAGAACGATACAACACTGAAAGTCGCATGCGTTTCTGTATTATCTTGACACGTGGTTTGGCCTGCATTGGATGGCAGAACGACCTTGTAGGGCCTCGTACAGTGACATACACGCGTTGGCTCGGTAAAACTTATTGGTTATTTTCATTGTTGAACTTTTGACCTATAGGGAGGAGTACGTCCAAAATTTTTTTCACTCACCTTATCGAACGTTCGATTGGGTTATTTATAGGTATATAATTATTTCCTCAATTAGTTCGAAATTGGATACGTATCAGATGTATACATGTGGCCTGTGAAAATTCGAAAAGTCACACCAACGGCAGCATTTTTAGATTTGATGAAATTACCATTTTGGCATAATTTGTATATAGCGCTTGATGTAAATACTGACGCTTTGCCATAGTCGGTCAAAATGAAGCTGGTGCAATGTATTTGGTTGCCAACCTTATTATTACAAAAACCGGTTGGTCAATGATTAAAGTGTGAAAGAGATACAAGATTGGAAATCCTAATGTTTAAAATACTCAAACATTCACGTCCAAGTCGTTTAATATATAACTTTAAGATTTATTGTATTTTCCTTGACAATGCGATTAAAACCACTTGTTTTCGGAATGGGGTGCTACAAAGGTTTTTAAACATTTTTGAAGCTAGAGGGTACTCTCAGGTACTTCTTCTTTGGTTCAAACTTCATTTCGATTGACCTAGTAGTAGGTTAAACACTGTTGCATTCAGCACCTATAGTGCCAAATCAGAAATACAGGTCTACCAATTTAGGCCAGGTTTCATTTTTTTAGTAGGTCACATTCCCAGGTAAGACCCATCATGAAGAGCAAATTATGCCCAGATGGTTATTGTATCAAATCTAGAAATGCCGTCATTTGGTGTGCTGCCTCAAATTTGCACACAAAATCTGTCCTATAATCTATAATCTGAGGTGTTACTGGCAAAAAAATGGAGACAAAATCTGTTATTAAACCAGTAAAATAGGGAGGTTTTTTTATAAAAGGGAGGTTGTATACATAGTTATTTCTTCGATATAGCCATGCTGCATGGTTGACGTTGTTGTCCACCTCAATACACAAATGTTGCACTATATATGTGTCGTAGAGTGAGGTGTGTTAGGGAGGTTTTAGTTAGGGACGCGTTTCACAGTGGCGAAGCTCGCGTTTCCCTCATGCTAATGAAGTGTTGAATTTATGAACACCGGTTACCAGCAAATTGTGTATCCACAAAAAGCATGAAAGTGTCTGGATCATGTTTTACGATTATATTCAGTGAAAGGCCTGTTCCGCCGAGGGAATAAGTATCGTATCGTTTCAGGAAAGAAATTGCATGTCATTGTGGATTCATCATGGGCGGTCGATCGGCCGGGGAAACCAGGGTAATCGGAGTGGATTAGGGATCTAGATATTTCCGCTTCCGAGCACGAAAATCCCTCTAAAAACGAGACGGTTAGGTTTACTCTCTCCGTCAGGGTCGTTTCTATACCCATCCGGGCCACGGCCCGCGGTTTTCTAAGTATAATTTCGACCCAACGGCCGACGGGGAAGGTAAATAACCGCTATGCACAGAGTAAACATTGAACTTGTGCGTTCACCGTTAGGTGGGAAAAGGCAGGGAACGGAGAGTTGGAAAGCAGAGTGAAGGAAATGTGTAGGGATCGAGTCTACCTAGAGGAGTGCCTTGGGGATAATGTCTACCTCGAAAACCCCCCTCTGAGCTTTATGTGTATAGTTGAGCGGATGAAGGGCGTAAACCGAATTTGCGCGCACAATCTGACCGCCGACGGTAATATCAACTTACTGCTTGTTTTATAACCAGTTCTCTGAGAGATGTCGTTATTACAAAGGGACCCTTCACCCCCGTGGAACCAGCACAAAAAGGGCGTCCCGTCCGATTCAAACGGATTGTCTAGTTGGTACTGTGAGTTATAAACCGCTAATATCCCCGGTTAGAGCCGTTTACCCAACTCGTATACCGGTGAAAGTTTAGCGACCGTGCGACTCATGAACGGTTAACGACAGGAGCCTTGACTGGCGGTAAGGAAGTTGATTTCATCGGTTGGTTTGAGACAACTTGGAACGATCATTAATTAAGATGAACCAAATTGCCAGTGATGACGCGATCAGTCATAAGAACAACAAATGCCCTTGACAAGGGCCTGTAACTTCGTGTTCCAATCATCCAAACTTCATCACTCTCAACTGTAAACTGAATTACAAGCCAGCACTTCAAGATAGAACCGATAAAATTATCAATATTGTCAAACAGTAAAAGGTCAGGCCAGTTTTCATATTCGGAAACAGTTGGTTGAAAGAGGACGTAGTTTAATGATATTGAGTTTCTTGTAGTGATATTGGGTAATATTTTTCGAGTCTATGAGACGATAATAATAATCATCTTAATTAATACAATTATCTGTATGTAGGTACAAATAGTAATCCGTGTATTACAGAACTGTGAAAATTGATCAGGCCCGAGCTCTCTCACCAACTGCCCCTATTAGGAGACGACCACCGAAACGAGCACAAAATATTTTACTTCATTGCTTCAATTATTATTGATAGTTATGGGACTTATAAAGGTTATTGTATACAGAAAATAATAGAGCCATGTTTGAAAAATTATTAGCAGCATTTTTATCTTGACGCTGGATTTTTAACAGCATCTGGATTTTCGCTCATCTGGTTAAAATCCTCCTAAACTCCAATTTCGTTCAGTTCAAACTCCAAACCCTCACGGTACGAAAGATTGAAATAAGTACATTCAAATGCACTGAAAAGTATGCTCTTCCACTGAAAGTTACCGGGCCGAGGAATTCTGAAAATGCCCACCCTTATTTCTCACCCCTTTCTTTTGAGGGGTTATTCAAAGTTGCTACGATTATCTCCGGCCCAAACGGGGCCCCGCATCCCGAATTTCGAAGTTCGCAGTGAATTTCAAAAGGGCGTCCAAGCTCGAACGTTCGTCCTTCACGTCCCAGTTTGCGACGAAAGTTAGCAGCGTCGCCGTTTCACTCGGGCAGTCATCGATCCAACTCATGACGAACGAGGAATATGAAAGTGCTTACCAAACTGAATGCTGATCAAATCATGTTGGGCCTATCAAAAACGAGAGTTTATAGTGGAATAACGAGGCGTGTTCAGTTGAGAAAAATTAAGGTGGGATGGTGGCCCTATAAGTTACAACTGGAGGCCGGATATACATGCGCTACAAACCTCTATACGTATTATGTTTCAAAATATGTGGTTAATACAGCGGAATTGATATTGAAAATGAAGAAAAAAACATCATTGACACTAAGGACGATGAATAAAGTAATAAACAGAAAATGATTTTCCAAAGGTTTCGCAGAACATAATGCCTATACAATTTCCTATAGGCCAATACAATTTCCTATACTATTTCCTAAAACACTCAAAATATTAGTTTGTACATGCTAGTTTTGCTAGAATCACATAATTTTGAAACGGGTGAATCTTTTGAAATAGTGTGACCAAACCACATCAATGACTGGATCAATATAGGAAAAATAACTTATTAATTTCATGATTTGACAAGTCTAAACATTTGTTCATGCAGATTTACTTGAAGAACATGGTGTTCTACAATCGTTTTGCAACTGTTTAAAACTCAGACTGCGCCAATTAACTTGTTACATGCAACATCAGGTGTACCTGATCATTTTCCTTCAATATGCGAATTTAAAAAAAACTTTTTAAATCGCTTAAATCGCAAAATGCCGCTGATTAGAAAAAATCAACGACGTTTTCAGTGGTGGTAATGTAAAATATGAAAATCACGTAAAAATTAGAAGTTTTCTGAACTCGCTTATGGGAGGAGATGGTTGAGGACTAGTTCAAGATGACATGTACAATCAATAACCATTCGGTGCCTTCCTATATACGAGTATTAGTCGTCCGGTACGGGGCGTCACTACTGATGATCGGGATATAACGATCCATTGCACCATCCAATCTAGATACATCAGAACCTGTAGATTTCAGTTAACCGAAGGCAGCCAGTACCCAGTAGCAGTTTGTGGATTATTATTATTATTATTGTCCCTCCGGTACAGACTACGTCGATTGACCTGCATTGAAAGGGAATTACGTCCAACGTGATGGATGCGGTTGATTTGAGGGCAATGATCAATACGCCCGCAAGATCCAGAAGAAACCGGTTGCACTGACGTCCGGACGGCTGACAACTTTGTGGCTTCGTTCGACGCCCTGAAGCCGTACGATTCTCTTCGAATATGAGATAACAAGCGGCAAAGACCGTAAAATCACTTTCACCCTCGTTTTTCGGATACGTCACTTTGTATCAAGCAGATATCGGGGAGCGTCAGATTCAACTCATTATTGGAGCGGAGGACTGATGATCTCGGGCCGTATTACTACCAAAACTCGTTGTATGGTTGACTTTACCATGCATTTACTTCATCTATTCATATTCAAAGTAGGCGTGTTACACAGGGTAACCAATATACGTGGACATTTTTCAATAAATTCGTTAATTAGCGTTCAAAAATATTTGTGATGTACGAGCGTACTCGTACGTTTTCGGAATTCCATGTAATGATTGGCGTAAATACGAGGTCCGTGTTTAGGAACGATAAAAACGTTTTGTATTAACTTCAAAAACTGCTTGATATTCAAAATGGTAACTGGTAACTTTTACTTGAAAAATCACAAGAGAATGTGGTTTTTCAAGTTAAAAACAGATGGAGTTAAAAACTATGACTGAGTCAAATTAAGGTGTTAATCTTAATTTTCTTAATATTAATCTTAATTTTTCTATACGAATAGATTAAATTTTGGTACAAGCCTTTTGGGATCTTTGACGAAATATTTGGAGCACCTGCCTGTTATCCAATCAAGTTTTTTTTCTTTTTTTTTCAATTTCGGTCATTCAGTTTAATGAAGACATCTTGTGATCAGGATAAAAGAATTATTGATTGATACTTGAAACTAACTATAATGATGATCAATCTCGTACTTGCCCTGAAACAGTGGATAACTATGTATAAAGAAAACCAACTCAATATGCCTTCAGTGATGTACAAACCAAACCTACATCTATCACCAATTATTCCTACCCTTTCTTAAACCTAGTGAATGGGCAAACTCTTCACCTAGCAATTTTCAAAACGAACGCTCACAGGTCAACCTATACGTGGCCCTCAATACTTGTATCCCGGCGTTATATTTCCCTCCGGTACAAAACTTGGGGGATACCTCCTTGATTATTCGATAGGATATGGAATGGAGATTGGTTGCATATTGGGTCTCTGTCCTTCCCCTTCCAAAGGTTGGTCAGGGTACGTACCTATCTCGAGGGAGCCGTTTACGGGGTCGTTCTCATTTGTTTTTGGACCCGTGCCCTGGCTAGGACAAAAAAAAACTTTTTCCTAGTTTCAATCCACTTCCACCGTGTATTTTACTTTTATTTCACGTTTTTTTCTCCCCTCTTTGGTTTTTATCTCAACTAAATACGGTCTGCTGAGCAATAGTGTGCCCTATCTTTTACAAACTTCCTTCAGGAACCTCTCCAAGTAACTTCGATTTCTTTTAAGGAGTTGCGAGAAACTGTGGTAAATTGCAACGCCACCGCTAACTAGGAGGTTTGGGCGACCTGGCACCAGACTACATTGATTTCTAGTGTGTATTAACACTGCTGCATAGCTGCGCAGTTTGCCAGCTTTTCAGACTTATATAGATGTGCCCGAACATCGATTGTAGTTAATGATAAATATTTACAGGTAACTTATATTTATGAAGGCAGTCGACGTAGTAATTCCGTCAGTGACTGCATTCGAGGTGAATCTATTCGTATGGAGAACTCTTTCAAAATGCTAGAGAACATATTTCCAACATGCTGTTCATATGAAATACCTTAAGCCATCAAAGCCCGGTAATTTATGGTCATATGTGACCGTAGCACACACGAACGCCATTTAGGAGGGTCTCATGTTTTTATGTCCCTATTAGGTAGCTGGATTTATGAATAATAGGAACAAGCATACCGAATCCTCGCCATGTTAACTGTATCCCCAAAAGGGTTATACGAGTATGACCGACAGCGCGTTAGAGGGAAAAGGACCAAGTGATTTTCCGCGTGGGTGCTTTTGGCTTGGAGTATTCTTAGGAGCGTCAAAATAAACGGGCGCTCTCGTGCTTCAAACAGCGAATATCATGAATGATGCATGAGATTCCCAGCGTATCGGAACAATTTCTTTTGAATATCTTCCCATAGGATATTGCGAGAAAAAAAAATCGCTTGGAAAAGACAAACAACAAAGGCGGTTATACCCACTTTCCCCTCCAATGATTCCGTATTGTCACTCCACCTTGCATTTGAATTTCAGTCGGAGCTCGTTATTTTTTATTTCCAATCGAACAACGAGCCTTCCTGTCAAAAATGACATTGGAGCGGAGCGTATTGTAAAGTCAGTCAGTTTGTCAAACTCAATGAGTGGACTGTATGCAGTTCACAAATGCTCACCGTACTCCGAGATCTAAACAGAATCAAATGTGTTCTTCATCAATAGTTGTATTTCGAACAAGATCAAGACACAGGTTTATACGTAAATTCCATGCTGCTGTCGTATGTATAATGGTGGGGAAAGAAAAACAAATAAATAGACTCTTCATACACTATGTACCTACTGTCAACCTCGTTTAAAGTGAGACAATTCAATGAAAACTCAATCAACTCTACAATTCTGTACAAAGATGGCAAAGTGTGATATGTCACTTTTTTCTAAATCGGTATTTTCACTCCCTCCAGTTTAATGTAGCATTTAATACATTTCTACAACGATCGGGCGTCTTAACATTGCCGGTAACCTTGGAAAAAGCGTTGGACATTTATGATATGTCCAGAAAGTGAAAATCGGAAGATGGCATGGTATAAAAATCGTAGAAAAAGCAACAGAGTTCGACGAGCTGTCTGATGGGTCGGACAACGAGATAGGTTGATTTTGACATTTTATGTCTTTACTCTGGCACATAACTCGAAAAACGTTACACAAAAGCGTTACACGAAATCGTCACGAAAATTTCTGATGATTTTCGCTTACAACCGATTCGTTGCTACGGAACTTTATCTTCGCCAGTTATCATCGTACAAAAATCGTTCACCACTCGTTGGATAGCTCTCGATTTACCTAACCATATTACGTTAACCACTGCGGAGTGCGTGGCCGACAAGCTGCGGTATGAGCGTGATTGTTTAAATAATAGTTTACACACAGGTGATCATTCTCAATAATTTATATTGTCTATACGAATGCAAGCTTCATAATTTATGATGAACCCTACAATTAAGTATAACAACTACGCTACTGGGGTAGGTGATGTAGCATTGTTCGAAGGTTCTTGAATCACTTCTTTAAAGACATAAAATGTCCCAATGTGTTGCAGACTCGTATGCAAGCATTTAATTCTCGACTGTATCAACAACAGGATGGAGTTGACATTTTCATGTCTTTGCTTTGGCACATAAACTGAAACGGGAAAAATTTGTTTCCTTGATTCACCCTTTCCCTCAGATCACGTCAGAACACAAGCGACAGGCGGGCCACTACGTCAGACGCACCTATGACGCACGAGCGTATGACGTCAGACGGCTGGCAGGAGGCCAACTAGTACGTCAACGCCTATGCCGTAAGAGCCTACGACGCACGAGCCTATGACGTCAGACGGCTGGCCGGAGGCCAACTAGTACGTCAGAGCATATGATGCACCAGCGTATGACGTCAGACGGCTGGCCGGAGGCCAACTAGTACGTCAGAGCATATGATGCACCAGCGTATGACGTCAGACGGCTGGCCGGAGGCCAACTAGTACGTCAGAAACTATGACGCACGAGCCTATGACGTCAGACGGCTGGCAGGAGGCTAACTAGTACGTCACAGCCTATGCGGTAAGAGCCTATGACGTCAGAGGGCTGGCTGGCTAGGTGATCGGGTTTTAATAAGCCTCTGGAATTTTATTAAGTAGAAGTAGATCACAAAATGCAACACATTTTATTTTAATGACATTTCGTACAGGGTTGGAGATAGACGTCCCACACAATTCAACAGTTCGATTTTACAATAATTATTCATAGTTAAACAAAACACGTATGAACTAAACACGTTTGCTTTCGCGTTACATTTTGAACCAGAAAATGCTATGAACTAATTTTACCTGAAATATTCGGCGATTTGCAATTTCATATGATCGAAATTCGATACGTTCAACTGTAAGCGAATATTTCCCAACAAGCAGCGACAGAATTATTATTCTTCATGTATCACTTTCTATTTTATAAACCATAAGGTGTTTCTGAAGTTATATCCAACGACTTGACTTATTGAAATATGAATGAAAAGATAATAGGTATGTCATTCTTGCTTCAAAATGACGTGTATCTGATAACAGTTGGTTATGGTGTATCCGTGTTATAAAATAAATCTACGACTGCTACGGTTCAAATAACATAATATAGGAACGCGGTAGTGGTCCGCCCCGCCAAACAAACAACCTGAGAAAAACGAACGATAGATACCAAGTGTATGTTTACCGGACATCACGAAACGCGTTTTCCAGGTATCCATATCTATGCTCTTTTTGGGCCGATCACCTAAAAAATTGGTTTGGATCTTCTTGGTGTGGATAATAGAAAGTCCTGAAAGTTTCAAGTCAACAGGTCCCAAGGAAGCCGAATAACCTAACTTCAAAACTATGTTTTTCGCCCTTATCTTGTTCTGCTCGTTCTCCTTCTTCTTCTTCTCCTTGTTCAGACAGGCAATGCTACAGCCTCTCCACCTTCACCGACTGACTTGAAATTTCACAAAGAGCTTCGTTTTAGCTTTAGACAGAGCGTTTAAAAAGATTTAACCCTATTATCTCAATCCAAAAAATATTTAGAAACAAGAAAAGACCTGCCAGGATAACAGGACCAATCGACTTGAAATCTTTCACAGACCTTCTTTATACAGCTTCGCTTCCACTTTAACCAGTGTCTTCCAAGAGATTTAACCCATAACCTCAACCCATGAAAATTTTAGAAACAAAAAACCGAAATTTAGGATAATTTTGGCGACATTGACGGGTCCTCAGCCGATCTACTTGAAATTTGGAGTGGATCTTCTTGGTGTGGATAATAAAAAGCCCTGACACTTTCAAGCCGCTAGTTGTTAAGGGAGCCGAGTTATATATCTTCACAAATCAAACATCACAAATCTTTAAAAGCTATAACACTTGGGAAAGCTATAAACACTTGGGAGGCTTTTTAAACAATTTTAGCTGGTATAAAATGGTAAACGGCCTTCTCGTCATGGCGCCATTGGGACATTTCGAAACGGATACGGTGCTAGTAAAATGGTTAGGACGTCTGTTTAGGGTGGGCGGGGAAAGTAGATAACATATTTTTTTCGGTTACTGTAGAATGATATTTGTCACCCATTTTTTCACGGAGTGTTTTTGGGGGGACAATAATTGCGGTAGACGGGGACTGTTGTTCTATGTGTTCTACTAGTTTAAATACGGGTGAACCAACTCCGCAGTTGCACCAAGTTTGAGGTGGATTTTCATCAGATAGCATCTCCATTGTGATATCAAAAATCTCATAAATGCGAGTATTGTGAAGAGAGGACTTGTGAAAATGGGAAACGAGGAAGTTGCGCATGTCATTAAACCTGTCAGAACCCCCGCAGCGTGCGAGGTCGTACGTCACCATTCTAGTCTTCCATTAATATTATTCACGCGGCAACTCCGCCGTTTTCCATTACATTCGATTATACAATTAATAACCGGATTCCGTCATCTCCGGTTGAGCGGGTTTGGAAGAACTGACAGTGAGACTTTCCATCACTTCGTGTCAGTGAGGAGACCCAGCAGAAACGTACAGAGATTAATGAGTACCAGGCATTAATTAAGCGTCACCCATCGACTCATCTCTGACTCGGGTTATACTACAAATACGAATAGAGAATTTCAATGTTTCAATCTTCCATCAATCCATCAAAGATACACCGTAGTGACCGAGTTGGAACCATTGAATTCATGATCAGCATTCTATCAGCATGCTTAATCTGAAAATATCCCTAATCCAAGGCTGCCCAGAAAAGTGGGGAATAAGAATGAATTATGATTTGATTATGAGAGCTACCAGGAAATTCCATACAGAACAGAGATGAACACCACGAATAATAAGCCGTTGTAGAAAATTATGCAACGTTTCCGGTTTTATGACAGGAAGAAGCAAAGGCTTAATTGAGATCTTTTCAACACTGATGATATATTTCGTTATATTTATTATTCTTCATCAAGTGGATATTCATGTTATTGTTAGGTTTTCGCAGAACCAGATATCAATTGTATAGAGACAGATGTTCGTCGAGCCTTCCGCAATTTCCCAAAACGGAACGAGAAGAAATTACGGAGAAGCTCCCTGGAAAATGAATACCAGGGAAGGCTTCACTTTCAAAAATTGAACGGCCTGCCGGGGGAGTGTAACACAAAGAACGAACGCAGACTAATTCCGCGGAGCCGGGAAGGTTTTCAGATCATGGAGAATGGAAAACCAACCTACAATATTGAGAAGGAAGGAATGATTTAGAGTGCTGGGAATAGAATAAATAGGTAATGTCCTGAATGGATGTGAGCTGATGAAAGAAAGATCTTATGCTCTTCAACCATACAACCTTTTTGAGCCGGAGAAGAATTTTTTTCTTTTAAATAGGATTAATCAGTTCGCCTGTAAATTTTAAAACCTTCCTCTCATGTTACGTGTGGTGTTTGTTTACAATTTTTAATTATTGATCTATTTCTATTCAACAGATTTTTATCTACTGTTATTCAAAGTTCAGATTATGGAATGTGGATATTTTTTCAACCATGTTCTGCGACGACGACGAACTATAACTATAAAATAGTTAATATAGATATTATCTAACTCTTTTCCAGGTCTACTTATAGTTTCACTATTCTAAAAAATGCTAAATAAAACAGAGGGGCTCAACGTGCAACTGCGCCATGATTATTGTTGTCATCGTGATCAGCCATGAGCATCTGATGATGATCTATGTAGATTCATTTATACGTCTAATCAGGTGTCAAATGCGGTTATTAGTCACGTTAAGTGACACAATTAGATTATAGAACAGTCTAATACAAGAGTATGACTAGGTGATCACGAGGTATTAGTGTTGCCACGATACACTGCAGGTGCGATATCAGTAAACAGACCTTGACGTATTAACTTGGAAGCTCGTAGGATATGGCACGATAAAGGATCATCTTATCAACGTATACATGAGTTCATAGCTGTATACCTACGTCTGTATACAGACGGTGTTGGGTTGTGTTTGGGAGGAACACGACGTTGTTAACAAGGAGCTTGCTTGTCACCCACGTTGCCGTCTGAGGACTGTTTATCAGGGCTGTAACCGTGTAGTGTAACCTCCCTTTCGGTCGTAATCCAGATAATGCAGTTCCCCTTCCATCAACGTTACCGCGCTAACCTTTGCAAACATCAACTAAGATAGTTACGTGGTCCTCCGGCCCGTATTTAGACTCAGAGGAGATGAAGCGTTCGTGTTTGGTTTCATACAACTTTCCCCTCCTTAATAGAGCACCTTTCAGCAAATTGAAAAGGACATGGAACGGTTAGCTTCCGATCATTTGATGCAGCCAGAGTATTTTTAAAGCTTCCAAACACATCGAACTTCTATCGAACACACACTTCATCCAAACACATCCGACAGTTTTAGCTCAGAGGTGATTTTTACAAGGAGTGTTTTTCGGGGGGGATTTAAGGTTACGGAATTTCCTACAAATTTCACGTGTATTCGTAGGGTATTGGTGATAGCGGACTATGCGTATGTATGCACAAGCGCATTTGCTCAGGATGCTAAACTTGCTTTGATAAGTCTTGAAATTCTAATATATTGTTGATATTATGGTATCTTTTATTATTGTTGAAATATCTGTTCACCTGTACCTTTTGAATCACATCCCAAACGCAACCCCTTTCCCCCGTTGTGACAACATTGCCAAGACGAGAGGTTTACAAAAGGATGGCAATCCGTGTAGGAAAAGTACACTGTGGACTTGGTAGGGTATGCGGATGTGAATGGAAAGGGAGGAAGGAGTGTCAATAGGAAATGAGAATCATTCCCACGGAACACCGGGCTCTCCGGGCGGAGGGAAAGTATTCACCCCACGTGAAGAAAAGCACGTGTTCCTTGTCAGCAGGACGAGTCAAGGGAAACTCAGATAGCAGTGTGAGTTCAAGAGAGACACGAGGACGAGGCCTGGAAATAAATGTTGGGCGAAGGGAAGGGAGTCAGGCAGGGATTATACTCGTACCAGTCAAGCTGGTGATGTTTCCATCGGTTTCTTTTTGGCCGTCCAAACCAAACGTCGGTGTGAAATACAAGATGAATGAAGTGGATATGGGAGAAGAGAAGAATGGAAATAATAACACCAACAATAACTCCATGTTTCTACACACACAGAAGGAAAATCGAAGATAATAAACCAAAATTGACCAAAAAACTGATTTTCTGAATGAAATACAAAATTGAATAATTCAACCAGCTGTTCACTCGGTTGGGAATTAAGACAAGAAACAACTGGAGTGATAACAGAGGTAATGCAAAAACATGACAATGTATAGCAGTCTCGGAAATACTTCAATCACATCAAGTGGTGGCGGGGGGGAGTAACGCTGCTCCGCCACCTACCGTCAATGCTTCAGCATTTTCATCTCAACAATGATATTGTACAGCTGTGTCTCCTTTTCGACTATTAGGGCTCCTTATTGGCGAAGAAGTCAGGAAGGGGATAAAGTGAAACATTGCAAGACAACAGCCGAAGGGAGGCCCAGCACTGCATTTATCAAGGAAAACTCCTTGCAGAAGCCACTTCATCTCCCAAGGGCTGAGAAGACCCGAAATATGGCCCCGAGCTTCTCATCCTTAAAGGAACCTGAACAACCCCAAGTTCCTCTCCGTCCTCCCACTGGGTTTATTTATGACCTAATTACAATGATACATACCCCCTTAATTATGGCACTTGCTCCGGAAGAAGAAGAGAGGGAAGAAGAAAATTTCCGAGCGATTTAACTCTCTCGAAGCAGGCGGCGGTGATGAAGCTGTGCGGAGGGGGCTGCAAAAGACACGAAGGGAAAAGCACGAGTGTCATCAATTTGCCTCGGAGTTGTCATCTTGGCTGCTCTCAGAATGGGAATTACACTCCACAGTTTCTTCCTGATGGAAATGTTACTCCTCCCCCACTCGCTTTCAGGATCGCTGTCTGCCATCTCAGATTAGAAGCATCAACGTTGCTTCCTCTCATTATTGTTTTTCTTATTGCTGCCTAATGACAGTCAGCCCGAGACCCAGACAATATGTAGGTCAAAGTGGCCTGCAATTGAGCCACACATTAAAAGAAGTGGAGTTTGCCTTTTGTTGAGGATTGTTGTGATACAGACGTTATGGATTTACGTAGTTAACCAGAGATTGCACACAATATTATGCTGGTGGAACAGATGGTCGTAGTCATAAAAATGCCCTGCGTAGTCATAAAATTATTCTACATATATCTATTGAGATCTAATGACGTTTTCAAGCAATAGCTAAATTTGCTATTTGCAATTTAATTGGAACTTTCAACCGCCGAAGGGGTATTCCTATTGACCCAGTTTTGTGAATAGCTTTCATCCGAAACCACTTTGGGAGCAAGCAAGGACTATAGTTGTATTACTTGTAGCTATAATTATATTCCATTTTTCGTAAAAGTTCAGGAAACAACTCCAAAGTCGCAAGTTTTGGAAATATTCAAATTATTTATCATCAATTCAGCAGTCAAAATAGATGGAGTAAATGAAAAATCTACAATAGTTATTACTTACGTAGTTGAAACCAGGGAAAGAATCCAAGAACAAAGAGTCCTATCGTCAGATATCACTACTACCAGTTACATCTCTTTGACTAAAGCTCTTACTAAATCGAAGATTACAACCAATCGTTCACGGGAAAGAGCTAATCTCTGACCACCAGTTTGGGTTCAGACAAAAACACTCTACCAAGGAACACGACGTGCATGACTTGCACTTAGTGCATCGCATAACTGATGTAATAGATCATTGTCTGGAAAACAAAGAGGTTTGTGCGGTTGTGTTCCTGGAGGTTTCCCAAGCATTTGACAAAGCTGGCATCAAGGGCTGGAGTACAAACTTGAGAGAGACCTACCGAAACCATTTTCTCAAATTTTGAAATCTTACGTTACTGAAAGGTACTTTAGAGTAAAATACGAAGGAGAGTACTCCAGTTTCAAGAAATTAAGGGCAGGTGTCCCCCAAGGAAGCGTGCTCGGGTCATTACAATAACTGCTGTATACACGTGACGTACCAAACAACGAGAACTCGACGATTGCAACATTTGCCGATGATACGACCATACTAGCGGTTGGTGACTCAGCAGAGGAAGCGACAAGGAAACTACAGCAAATGAACGGAAATCTACCCATACCAACTTCACAAATAAGAAAATAATAACGATATCAGTCATCATGAATGAACAGAACATTCCCCACTCTGCAAAGTATTTAGGGATGACCCTTGATGCCAAATTAAGATGGAAATGGAGCATGTTATTTAAAAAAAAAAGACTACATATTAAATTCAAAAAATTGTACTAGCTGGTGGGGAGGTATTCTGAATTACCGCAACAAATTGCCCATCTACAAGCAAATCCTAAAACCTGCGTGGACTTATGGTATCCACCTCTGGGGCTGCACTAAAAAACAAACAGCGAGATTATTCAAACTTTCCAGAACAAGGTACTCAGTAGTTTGGTCAACCCCTTGGTACTTCAGAAATGATGACCTCCATCGATGGAATCTGTCAGCGAAGTACGAGCAACATACTAGTAGCAAAGCAACATACTGTAGAACACGAACAGTGGCTCCAGCTCTTCGTCTCCTAGACAACTGCAACGTCATCCGGCGGCTTGATAGAACCACTGGGCTAAAAACTCAACAAACAATTCATAATAATATAGGAAATTAACTAAAAAGTTATGTTATTGATAAGCCAAATATACTGGGCCAAATTAACTAGTGGATATGAATTTCAATTGTGAGGGGTTTTGAAAAAACTGAAAAACCAGTATTTCCTATTTTTTTATCCTGCATTCAACTGTGCTATTTTCCATTTTTTCGACTGGGCCAAAGTGGCCCAATGCACACCAACTTCGTTTTTTCAATAATTATTGGGAGCCCCTTTCTTTATGTTAGATTTGGATTCTACGTAAAATTTCATGGAAATTTGACCCCTCAACCAATTGTTTCGATCGCACACAACCCAAGCTTTGAGCCTCCAAGATTGGGCCAAAATTCAGATTTTGTGTAGGTAACCCCAAGTATGGCACATGAAATGTAATTATTTTTTCACGCTGATTGACGTGGTGCTCTCTTATTGTGAACCAAAAACAATGTGAAGCAATAATTTTGGGTGACAAGACATGACAGTGATGCAATTTTGATTGTTGCTGTAGACAAGTGGTGGTAGCACTAATGCAGATGTAATACCGAAACAGAAATTTCAAGTTTTTGCTCAGTTTTATACCAAATCAGAACCTAATAAATCGGCTATTGGTAGGAGTTGAGCTCTTTAAATTCCATATAGCGTGCGAAAAGAATAAAATGGAAATCTCCAAAGAAGAGTCGGTTGTATCGGAGTGACAATCGCTAGTTCTGAATGGTTGGGTTCAGAGAATGACAATGGGAAACAATATCGTTCTGATAATGTGGTGAATCGAAAATGAGGAGTTTTCGTTTGAAAGTCGGTTCCATTCCCACGTCCTTTGCCATCAGACGGGGAAACGGAAAACCATGAATACGGGATGCGATGAGGTCTTTTAATGGGCAACACTTTTCGGGATATGTAATTGTTATCACGTGCCACCTCCACGGGACGGGTTTTAATGACGTTGATAACACGTCATTTCCTCGGCCCCCTCACTGAAACCTTTTCCGGAGCGTGCGATAGCCTTGCGGAAATGAAATCTTCCGTAAGGGGATTGAGAAACCGAATTTTCGACTGGGTGATGAAGATTTGGAAGGGGGACGCAGCCGTGAAAACGGACTGGCAAAGGCGGTTATAGGACCAGGAAGGGAAATTATGGGCCAAAACGCGCGGTAATTATCTCAGTGTATGGTTCGTTAAATAGTATTGTTCTCCCCTTCGGTAGAACGGCGTGAGCTACAGTGGGGACGGCTCTCGAGCATCCTCTAATATGACTTAATAAATTGGTTCGGGAAAATGCCGCCCCTCCTCCTGGGCTACCACTCTGCGTGAAAAGGGGGAAGTTGAACTGCCTAACCTGTCCTTCCCCTAGTTCTAATATAATTAGCCTAAAGTCGACGATGAGACCCACTATCTATTGTGAGAGATAACGGCCCCGGAGTTGCCACACGTTAGGGAACCGAGGTTATCACCCCTCGTACACTTTCGCGAGGAACTCCCTCCCCCGAAACACACATGAATACCTCATGCATACGCCCACACACTCGCACGAAAGTCTCGTACACCTGAAAGCATTCAGCCCCAACCTATAAATAACCTCCCTTCCCAAACCCTGACATAACTGACTGTTAACAAACCCGTCGATTGTTAGTTACTCCCACTCTGTTATGGACAACTCATCGATTGATTTCCAATATTTTCCGTCTCCGGCACGCCTTTAGGCCTCACGCAAACGAGGGTGAAAAAGTTTCAAGCGTCTCTAACTCGTACCTCTTGAAACTCTCAGCTTTTCGCGGTAACAAACTATCACATTTCTAATCAATAATTTTCCGAATCGTACCGTGATAGTATAGTTCAAAACGTAATTAGACTCTCACGGCGGAGCCACAAGTCACTACCGGCTCCTTCTCCATTATACAGAAAGCTTCAGCTGATTTGCCCTCTAAATTGGATTCGTTGAACCTCGAAATCGCTGATTACTTTCTGAATTGCTCCCGAACGGTACAGAATTTGCGTGAGGGGTGTTCCGCAAATTGTTCACCTCGTTCGTAGCAACACCGATGCGGGAACGATATTTACGAAATACCGTAAATGTTTTCGGCACAACCGAACGTTGGAATTCACATACGTCGAGGTGAGTTTTCGCTTCGATATTCAATCACTTAAATTCGGCCACTGAAACACATCGATTGCGACGGAGGGCTGTCGGAGAGTTCAGAGAGTAACATTATTTGCGATCTGGGTGGAGATCAGTATTCTCATTATTGCATTCCCGACGGTGAAATCAACAGTATGGACCAACAGCAACATCACGTCATATCATTGGAGCCACTCAGGGTTGGCACAGAACTGGGTTTCAATTATTTTATTGATTCCAGCCAACTTCCCCCACTCCCAATAGTTCTCTACGTTTAAAAAGTTGAAAAAACGTTATTTAATAACTGTTTTCCACGAATAAAAAGTTATTTTAACTAAATTAAATCCACGTTTTTCCTTCAATTTTCGATTCCGAATAGACGTAGTTTAGACGTGTATTGCCAGCGAAATACAATTAAAAAAATTGCTTCAGGAGAAAAACTTCAAAAACGCTGAGAGCAGCTTGAATGGAGCCGCGAAAATCGAGGAGCCCGCATGACGTCACAAACAGGACGAAATCCGAGTATATTGAGTGATTCTGTATTTCATATGTATTTCACCTTATGAGTCAAATATCTATACAGTTTAATAATCTATTCTATCTGTTCTATTTCCATCTATTTCATTTAATTTTTAAAAAAATGAACGAATTCTCATCGGTATTTTACTTTTGAGTACCTAATATAATTCTAGGCAGTTTAATAATCTATATAGTCCATATATTTCTAATTATTTAAAAAATGAAGGAATTTTCACTGTGTACTATATGGCAAACAGTAGAATACCGTTGGAAATTATATTATGTTAAATATTGTGAGGCGGATGACTCCATAGAGCGTCTAATCGAGTAGCCATATTTATATGCCTACTTTATATAATAGCCATATTTTATGCCATATAATACACTGTTTAGTTAACAAAAGAATAATATTCTTTTGTAAGTTGAATATTATTCAACTTATAAGTTGAATATTCTTTTGTTAACTAAACTGTGTATTCTCTAACATTTATTAACGATGTATTTTGATGAATTGTTTTCTTCAGATTCAAACGGGATCAATCCCACGGTGATTGGACGAAGTGTTCTCAACATTTATGGATTTTCTCCGTTATTTGGCCTAATTTGCCTCGCGGCACTTTGTCAACCTCCGCTCTATTGAGTACGACTAAAACGGTTATACGAGAAGTGATCGATTTGAGGGGGATAAGAAGAAAAATAGAATCGAGTTCATTGAAGAATAATTTCTCCTAGGGTTCGATGCGTCGTTACCCCATTTCGGTGGTTGTCAGATGGTGTCAGACGAGACAGGGCTCCCCATGTTCGAACGAGTGGAAAATCTTCAATGTTGCTGGCTGTCAAACCCAAAGATAAGAGGAAATAGGTGACGGACTCAGCGTTTTCATTTCTCCTCCTCTCACCGATTCCTTTGCCGGCTGAACGGTTCATTTCTTTCGCTCCTCCGTCGGCGCTGGGAGCGGAGCGGATGACTCAGTCGAGCGTCTAATCGAAGGCTGCTGGACGGAGTTTGATGCGGCTTACGAGTCGTAGAGCTTGTAAGACGTAACGTGTTGATAAGTAAGAGGGAGGCGTATTACACACCCAAAAGTATAATTGTCCAAAGAAAAGGTTGACACATTTCAATCACATAGCAACGCCGTATCCTGAGTCAGCCAGTAAAGTAGCTCCTCCCTCAAACTCCTGAAGAACATGGCCAACGCGACTTGTGCGCCAGATTCTACTGTCATGAGTCATGACACTTCCGGGCCGCTTCACGTCAACGCTTGTGATTTTTTCTGAAGCATCGCAGGTCACTTGAATATGGTTTGATGGTTGATTCTTCCTGTTTATGATTCTTCTTCATCACCGAATTGTTCCAGGTTTTCCATTACAATGTGGGTACAGTTTAATGCACCTACTTGGACTGCCACAAATTGTTAGCTGTGTCCATGGCGTTCTCCGATGAAGAGAAAACTATCCATTGGTCAGCTTTTTCCACTGTCCGAGGTATCCGAGACAGGTCTAACAATCTTACACACTGTGGCTCTGTCGATTCCGAAGTCATTTGCTACGGCAATCTTAAACACAGGGTCACTTAAATACCGACTCAATACCTCCATCCGTTGTTGGAACAAACGCCTTCCTCAAAAAGTCCACATTTGCACTTTCAAATTCGCACATTCGCATATTTCTTCATAATATCCGGCTCTACACACCACTTAAATTAGCCTCCTGGCCTCCTCAAACATCTAAATCTGACCAAGTTTCTCTCGCGAGGAACCATCAGACCAACCTTGCGAAAATTCAAGAGTTTACTTGTTGCCTTTAGTGAATACTAGTTTTTATTCACATGTACTACACATATGGAAGATACAACAGGAGAATTCAATCATTACTGTGATTCTTATATAAAATATAAGAATCACAGTAATGATTGAATTCTCCTGTGGTATCTTACACATATTATGTATAATAACTGTTCTTGTGGGTATGAAATCTCTGTAAACTCCAATATTCATTGCCTATATAAAGCAAACACCCAGACAACAAAAAATATAGACCACTGCCTCATAGTAAGTGCTTAAATGAACGAGTGGTGCCTTAATGTTCTGAAGAGTTGACTCCGAAAAAAAGTCACATCCTGCTTGGGCTCAAAATGTAGAGATGCTAATTAGGTTTTGTTATCATCTAATTGATGATTAGGGCCGCGGATAGATTGGGCCTCAGGACACGCGATGATCCACCCTGTCAGCGAAATGTCGTAATTCAGCTAGAAAACCCTCAACTGTCCAGCTGAAATTAATTTTTTTCCACCCTCAAAAAACGGAGGATAAACCGGGCCGGGAGGATGTTCTAGGTCTCTACTCGACTGGTCCACCAACTCCGTTATCTCGTTACTTCTGTCGACCGGAAGACAGTTCTCAACAACCCGTTCCTACAGGGCCGCCACTGACGAGATTATAAACTTCCACGAGCGGGGCCCTTCACCAAGACAACTAATTTTTTTCCCCTCGCTAGAAGGGCACCGAACTCCCAGAAACTTCCTTCGAAAGGAATACATTTTTCTACTCATATTTTTTTTTATCTTTTACATGGTACAAAAAAAGGTTGGACGAGTTAACCCCTTCAGGGCTCCCTGGTCTACGAAGCCACGAGTTTATATTCCTGCATCATACTACGAAGGGGAGCCAAAGGGGGACCAACAACTAACAATCCTGTTATAACTTCGGGGAGGAAAAGGTTCGACTTCTGTCATTTTCTGCCGAACCCCTCCATATTGGTTCCTTTAAAACTAATTTGCCACCCTAACTTTTTTTCCTCTCTCTCCGTCTCTATCTTGTAAATACCTACGTTTCGTGATAGAGACTTTTATTGGTCACATCGGCAAAAATGTTCCGCTCGTTGAAGGTATTCAATTTTTCAACGACTTTTGGTTAAGGGACGTTCGTGCTCTGATTTATCAAGATATGTATTCTATTGAGATATTGAAGGGTCCAACTGAATCAGTATCTTGGGAAATGGGTTTGGTTAAAGACATCACATCTTGCTAAAGAATAGTTTAAATAATAATTACGAGTATTTAATTCAAAACCTCGATGTTCTTAAAAATTGTATAATAACCGAACACCGAACGTTTTTTATCCATCTAAATTTTTATTTGACATAAACCAATGAATTTATCATGGTGTAAGTATGAGGCGGACCTGGTAAGATATTATTCTGAAAAAATCATAAATTATTCTATTGTAGTACTGAGAAAATATAGTATAATATCGTACCTACCTACAAATAATATTAGAAATTACCTTCTTTCTATACGTGAAAAATATTTCATCACAATATCGTGTGATATTTGAACCAGCAGGTCCTCAGAATGGAATGAGGTGTTGACCATGTTCGAATAAATAACGTCGAGTGTAAAGCAATTGTCTCATTATTCAATTCTCATAATTGTAGTGAATTGGGAACAGGACATGATGTGGATATTTTCGCTCATTTGTACGGCAACTCTTTGTTTTGTGTATTTAAACGCCGCGTTGAAATTGACTCTTTGTAAAGTATTAACGTCGGGTAGACATAAAATAACGCTTCAAATACGCACTCAACAAACGCTGAATGGGGTGGCAAAGGTCCACTTGGGAATTCGAGGAAATGAGAAGGCTGACACTTTGGGGAAACGTATAGCAACCGGGTTCCTCCTTAATGTAAGAGTTACAAAACGGCCATTGTAACTGAAATGGCGAAGGAGTTATGAAGAGGGTGTAAAAGCATTGGGGTGTTAAAGAGCAAGTTGATGTCAGAGTGTTGTCTTTACTAATCGCACGAGTTGAGACAATGTGGCTATTGCAGCAGCTACTTGCCACTACGGCGAAGAGGAGGATTCGAATAGTGGAGTGGTATTTATAGGTGTGTTCTGTTTAATCCAGCATGAATGTGACAGAGAGAAATACCTCCTATAAAATGATTATTTTTTACTAACTATTACGCATACCAGAAATATTTGAAGCAGATTGAAGTAAAATTAGAGATCGGGAGCTGATAGTTTCAGACAGCCATATCATAGGCCTCTAATTGAATATTACCACAACTTATATTATATAATTTACATGGTACCATAGTAAGGAAAATTCATTAAAATAATGAATGCACCTAATGCACCACTATGCACCTAATAACTATGTGGACACGAATAAGGGATGAGAGAGGGGCAGACAAAAATATAACTCACTTGTCATAGTTGTTGTTGTTATTATTGTTGATTAAGTGACTGTTGATGACACGATGGGGCGGGTTCTCCGGGCTATGAGGGGAGATCTTTCCCGCCAGGGTGTTGAGGGTTTGCAACATCTTAACTGACACTACGCTGTGAACACAAAACAAACCAAAAATAAATATTATAAATTCCTCGTTAAATGACTCAAAACTTTAAAATTGGTAGAGAGGATATGCAGGTCTAAAAACTCTAAATAATTATAAATCCCAAGAAATCGCCGTTCAAGTGGCAACATGACCTATCTCAATTTTTAGCGGTTATCAGTTATTTACACATTTATTTACCCTACAAAAAATGAATTTTCGCGCCAGAATAATCAAATTAAATTATTGGGCAGATCAAATCATATTATACTCCGGGATGGATAAATAGGCAGTTCTTTGTGTCTTCTGTGAAGTAGCAAAAAGTGAGATAGGTCATGTTGCCACTTTTCACTACATTTGAGTGAAAGGTACAAATAATTTAGGAAGTGATACTTCATTGAGTAGAAACTTTAATGATGGGAAAACTGTTGTATAATCTCAATACTGGCGTTTTCTGTGGCCGAGAGGTTTAGTGCGTTTGTACCACAAGGAGTCCAGGGGGTCGGTTCCAGGGGTTGTAGCGAGCTTTGTAAGGTCTGGGAGCTTATAGTATTAATGTGAGATTTTATGCAAAATTGAGGAGCATTGAGTACAATCGGGTATTTTCTGTGTATACACACACATACCCAATGTGGTTAATTCAAAGAAGCAAACATTTATTCATTCATTATCTCAATAACAGGTTTCGATTAGCGATAGTAATTAGTAGAGGGCGGATTCTTATGCACTAAAAAAAAACCGTTTTATGTCATAAAATATGCGGTAAAAATAATATCTATTAGATAATATCTAAGATAATATCTTAGATAATATCTATTATGCACTAAAAAAATCAAAATTAGATAATTGGTGACGAAATGTTTTTAAATTTGCATTTAATGCAAACCAGAACCCCTGAAAAAATAATTGTTTTATTCATTTCACTCAAAATATCCTTTAAAAATTTGGCATGTAGGTACCTACTCTCTTCAAGTCGTTCATTTCTTCTTTTTCAAACTAAACTTGCTTCATTTAAAAAACGTTTCGTGGAATGATAGGAAACCCCTAGGTAAAAACACTCAAGTAAGAATTATTAAGTTTGATTAAGACACATACCATTTTAAGACAAATAATGTTGACAACCAATAAATGACTAATCTTTTGATAAAATTAATTGAAACAAAATTAAACTCGTGAGAAAAAATTAATTTACCAATAAAAAATCTTGAAAAATAAATACCAATATGCATTTTAGTAGGGTGGCAAAATATGCCAGTGGATATGCTAATAGCGAATATTTTATGCGCTAACCTTTACAATATGCAATTTGATGCTAAATAAAATGGGTGTTTTTGAAAACAGAAAGAATTGAAACGGGCAGATCACCGGGTATTTCTTTGAAATTCGCCGAGGGAGAAAATATGCATTTGTATACAAATCCGCCCTTTAGTAGGTAATTAGTATGCCCAATTTAGGTGGGCGTAGTACTTTTCCTAATTTATATATTGGGGAATTATACTTGAAAATTGAAATTGTGAAAATTATCGATATAGAGGAACTTTCCAAATTCAATTTTTGATGAACATATTATAGAGGGTAAAGAAGGGGCTGTTTGACGTATATATTATATACGTCAAACAGCCCCTTCTTTACCCTCTATGTTATACACGGCCATTGTAGCAGTAGAATCATAGTTGCCCCCACTCTCTTCAACTACTCCTGCGCCCTCTATTATAGTATCTCGAGTAAACACGAAGGAAGAAAGAGAGGAACAGAAAGTAAACACGATGTTTGTTGACACCCTGTCCCTAGTGATAAACTCTTGCTGTGGGTGGAGGACCTTTAATATGACCTTTAATAAAACGAAACACCAACTTGTCAAGAATATGAAATAATCCTGTCACCTCTACTAAACGATTCAATCAATGCATGTAACATACCAGTCGCACTGCACTTTTTTCTTTCAAAGTACGAGTACTTTATCCGTACTACAGTAATCAACAAATACCTACCCTCAGTATTTTTGTTTTCCGCAATAAGTACTATTACTCGAAATGCACATGAAAATTTGGATCATCATTCTAACATATCTGTGGACGAGCTTGGTAATGAAGGAAGCTATCTAAGCAATGGGCCATATTTATATGACCAAGCTTGACTGTAGATTTAACCAGTCGCACAATATCCAGCAATTCGGCGCCAAGGAAATTGTTTCCGTGACCGCTGCTTGCCAAACGTCAACGTTCCATTGACAAATGAGAAAATCGCAGTGATCACTATGCAGCATTCCCCCAACCAGGACCTGGCAGCTAACGTCCAACGAAATTCAGACTGTCGGGAGGAGCCATTAAGCAATGAAAACACTCGGTGACTAGTCGGTATAATTATAGCCCCGTTCGGCTAGTTCGGCACCGTCAATGGGCAATGCTGAAACGCTCAACATCCCCATTGCACAAATCACTTAACATGTTTGTAACGATGACTTGAAAGCTGCTGGGTTCATTGGTTTGAAAACACTCCCTCTTCCATTGTTTCTCGACGGTCCCACTCCGTTGAGAGAGCGACTATTGATCACCCTTTCACCCCATCGAGGGGACTAATGGCAGAAATATTCTAATAACCTTCTTCTAATAGACCTTCTGAATTGCATGGAAGCCAAATTATGCCTTTTAATGCGATTTCGTCGACCCTTTATGTTCTGCTCTGTCGAGGGCATCGTATAAATCATTCGTTAAACACGTAAAGAGGAGGGGGATGAGCGCCGAAAGAGTGGGAGGTTTTAGAATGGGGCAGAATCCTCACAATAAATGATCCCAACCTTGATTGATAGCTTCAAGATTCACTATACATGAAGAAGACTCGTGTAGCCGGTGGTAGGTTCCAACACTGTTTATAACGCCAAGTAACCAGCGAGGAAGGCATTTTTTCTCCTCAATTCCCTAGATGACTAACGAGATTTCATTGGTCTCGACCTTTTGGGTTGCCACATTATTGAAGAAGATGCCGTTTTATGGGGGAGAGGCGAGAAGGATTAATGATTCCCGAGCCAAGGCCAAGTGTTGACATGATAGCGCTTCTCAAGTTCTTTCCTAGAGTGAATAGCGACTTGCTGGATAAGACTGTCTTGCCAACTTCAAGACTTTTTAGAGTTAAAATACATCATATTTAAATATTTACTATCCAGGAAACCACCATAAACTCAACTCTGCCGTTGTTTAATTAGGATATCGAAGGAATTTAGGTATTGTACATATTCTGGAAAAATGTCAGCGCTGAACTAGGAACCAATTAGGTAGGCACCACTCTGACCATCTCGTGCACTACCAATGACTTTTTTTGGTTTATTTTTATAGGTACATATATCACATCTTTACATTTGAAAACTCAGAATTCATAACCACTGGTTTATAGTGTGTGTTTGTTAGGTTGAAAGTATTGCTTTGGCGAAGGGCCACATGTGATGTATGTTCTGTCAGATGGGATGAAGAACGTTTCGAAGAATATATAACCGCAGTATTGCTCCCCTTCACCATTATACAAACGGCTTGACCATGTAGAATCCATAACGACCCTTGCTGTTCGGCCGATACTAAATTATTTCGATTGTTATGAATGCACCTCTACAGCTTCTCCGCAACATACACATACGAACGATAAAACTTTTCTTGTGTACATACTAAACATAACAAGGATGACCCCAGACCATTAGTTATAATGACACAAAACTGGAGACCTCAGTTGGTATCTGGACGTTCGATAATTTCTAAACAGCAATCTTCTTCCGATTCTCGATTTTGCCTTGGCCACTTTTTGTAATACGGTAAGATGAAAAGGTGTAACATGAATTGCAGTGTGCCCAAAATTCTTCCGTTTCATTTTCAAATTCAATTGATGGGAGCTCGTGACACCATACTATAAACGATTCGGATGGCTGTAAATGAGAAACCATAATACGATTATTCGCTTCTATGAGTGATATGCGTGGTAAGGACACGAGGAATGCGCGCCGTGAAATAATTTTTTAATTATTTTCATTTGTATTGTTCTTTTTTAAGCAGTTTTGTGAAGATAACAAGTTATTTCTGGTAAGCGTCTCACGGCACCTCGAAAAGCTCACCAGCTTGGGCATAAGAACCTACGAAACCTACTGAAATAAAACCATTCCTTCATAATTAATACATATCCATAAGCTACGCCGTAGTTGAGGAACTACTCGACCATACTCTTTTATTTATTTTTTTCATTTTTTTATCAGTAGATAAGTCTAGCACATATTTGGGGAATTTATCATTACTTAGGAAATATTCACTGATTTGAGAGCAAGAAGCTTTGTGATTTGCGGTTATTGAACGCATCACTTTATAATCCATTGAATATACTCAACTCGAGAATCGGTTGTTGGGGTAAAATCGATTAGACTATGAATATGGTACTTCATTCCAAGAACCTCAAGAGATGTTACACGTCAGAGGTACTGGAATTTAGGTCCGGTGATATAGTTGAGTTGTATGTAGGAGGAACACATCGGAGTAGCAACGGATCTGTCAGGTTCCCGCTATCGTTGGAGTCTGGGGACGTTAATAGTTAAGCCGAGCGGATTTGGATGAAACCGTTATACATCGGAAGGATTGCGAAATTGGGTAGAAGGAGAGAGATGGTATAATCGATGACTGCTCTTTGCCCAACTGGTTCACTGCATTTGATTTCAAACCCTCCGGCGGATCTAATTGGAAGAGTCACCGGGGCGCGACACGCCGAAGGGGTCTACAGGAGCTGTCGAGCGCTGGCGGATCGTGACATTCATTAATGCGTACACTTCCCCTCTCTCCTGTACGGCAGCCATTTCAATCCGTGCATCTCTCCCACCTCACAGTCCCCACTTTACCTCCGGACCAGTCGTCAAGCACCGCAGGATCGGGAGCTGACTAGCGAACCCCCCGAACCCCTCTGGTCCGGTCTTGCCAATGTAAGTGTAACGGCGTCCACAGCCTGAGTGGCATTTCACTGGCCCTGCAGACGGCCAGTCAGAGCCTTGTTTCAAGCATTAACGCCATCAGCCCAACAACACGGTAGACAGTCGTACCGGATTGACCGGAAATCGGATTGAAGGACTGAACACCAATTTGTCAAAATACGAGTATGTAGCCTATACCCACCCTCAATAGTCGCCCACAAGTATTAAAATTCCATCAGTATTCGATACAAACAAACATACAAACATTCCAAACCAACCACACACGCCCCATGGCACAATCAAAGCCATTTTAGTCAGGAACATGCTTTAGCCGCGACCTCCCAACCTGAAAACATTTCAGCAACAGGTCACAAACCGTCTAGCCCCACAACCAACCGTTGCTACGAACTTGCTCATTTTCCGTCCCCATTACACCATTCACCAAACAGTCTCGTACGAACCCTCAGACAAGAGCAGTGCCAGGCCTAAAAAGTAAGAGGAAATCGCCGGAGAAGACAGCAAATCGAGTGGAGGTAACAGGCAATCAATCGTTTCTCCCTCTTTTGTCACCTACAGGTAACAATAAACAGTTTATTCTTCCAATAGCATCGAAGGAGTTGAAATTAACCTGATGTTTTACCGTTTCGTTCAACGCTCATCTGGATGATGAGGTGTTTTTTTGGTTCAACCTTCGAACACGCAATCAAAATTATTTAAATTCTTATAAAACCCAGAACGCACAATCAACATTGTGATAGACTGGTTACCAATATACTGCTCAGCATTCAAAAAATCTCGAAACATCAACTGTGTTTGTTAGTCGATTCCAATGGTTTATTATTGAAAATGAAAAATAACTTTAATGACAACAACAAACATCCAGAAAATGTACTCGTACCTACCACAAAGCTGTTGATTCTAGTTTGAGTCTACCCAATGCTTACATCGTGCGTAGTGCTCCTAGCGGACCCTGCTCACGTTTTCCTACTGATTTAACTCACATTCTTATCATTAGTGGCCCGTCTTGGCTATTCTAGAGCTTTTTCTCCCAAGTCGTGTTTTCCACCGGCTACCCTGTTCCGACCCACCTGAGCCCAATAGGCCCCACAGCTTGCTCTCAGGATGGTGGTGAGCCATTTTGCGGCCTGTACTACTGCAGCTTAAGTAGAATTAATATGTTTCTCCTTTTTACAACTCAGTTTACGCTCCATGTACGAACCAGTTTTTGTATACTTACCTTCGTCGTATACCTTCCGCTCCACTCCCCAAGCCATTGTTTGACAGCACCCTGGACCTCCTCGTCATTTAAAAATCGTTGTCCACCCAAAAAATCTTTCAATTCATTGAAAAGATGATAAATCCGAGGGTACTGGGCTCGGGATGTAGGGTGGGTGAGTCAGAATATCCCACGCCATGAAATAAGCAGGTCCCAAGTGAGACGTGCAGTGTGAGGTCTAGCTTTGTCATGAAGGAGTGACACATCACAAGTCAGCATTCCTCTCCTTTTGTACTTGATTTGTTTTCAACTTTTTGAGCATCTCACAGTAGGTATGTAGCATCTCGAGGAAGGTATGTAAAATTCAAGAAATTCGCGTGCAGCCAAAACCTGCAGTAGATGGAGGGGTTGGAGGAAGAACTGTTTGACGTGTTTGGCTGCAGTGACGACATTTTGTAACGGACTGGGGCGTTTGATGATTTGTTTTGACGTAAGGAACCTCTCTACTTACCAGTGGTAGAAAAAAAAACTGAAGACAAAAATTCTCTTCGTCCTACACAGCTCTTAAAACCTTACTTTCTGGACGTTCCTCGTACATCACCCGAGGAGTGAATACCGAAACGAGTTTGGTTTTTTCAATTTGTGAGATGTGGTTCGTTTCCGTTGTTGAATGATGTAAACAACTATTTTCGCCTCACACATCAAAATAAACCAGAAAGCGTAATTCGAGGGTTCGACTTCAAGAATGCATTAAAAACGGAACAATCTATGAAAAGTGGATGATAAATACCATCGAGCTGTACAATGAAAAAATTTCCATACGTATATCTGTGCAAGGTAGAGCAACGTTATCGGGTGACACCTGCTGAGGATTTTATTTGCTCGCCGATAACGCGTTTTATCTCGAGTGTTCCCACGGGGCCTCCATTTTTTGGGTGACGCGCTCTCGAATTATACCTCCACACGATTTCTGACAATAGCCAGAATAGTCGGAAAGGTTTTCGGCAGATATTTTGTCGAATAGCGCCGACATTAGTCACCATAAACCGGTCATAATATTATTCTAGTTTAAGTGGGTTAGCAATCGACTAATAAACGACCTGAAAATCGCCTGAAATTGTATTGATTGACAAGTTTCAACAAGAAAATATTTTCAAAAAAATTAAGTTGCTTTTATTTTATTTTTTGTTCTAGTTTGCATGTACGATTCACATGCATTCAGTCGCATTTATAAACCTTATAAATTTACCTCCACACTATCATATTGAGACATCAATCAATTGAGTGCATTATCAGGAAATCGGCTGAACCGTTTTCTTGGTACTTAACTCTCTCTTGCATCTGGGAACGTAGAGGCGATAAAATGGCTTCGATTATCACGAAATGTGTATGGAGACCATTCGAGAGCTAACTGCCAACTATCCACGTCATTTGAGGAAACTCAATAGCTCGTGTGAAATTGGTATAACAAGGAATATTTATGATTGAATTACTTCTTCGTGTCCCAAGTTGGGAATTTTATATTTTCTCTCTTATATTTTCTTTTATTTTTTCTCTCCGAACAAATCTTTTCGGAGTTGATCGGGATTTCGAAGCCAACAATACCTGTTGTGAGATATATGTGCCATAAGATTTGATTTTTGTTTTAAACAAATTCTTATGTGCTCACTTTACAACATTTTGGTTAGAATACAAACAAGACCTATAATAAAATCTAAAAATTGATGAACGGGTGAATGAAATTGATTGGACGTTCCTTTCTCAGAGACATTTCAAATGGAATTCTAATTTCATGATTACCCACTGTATAATTGGGGAAGCTAATAATACTTGGAATTAACTGTGCCATAATAGGGGTTGAACATCAACAACACAGAGAAGGTATGGGTGCCTCCACAACCACCAACTTTCCGTAGTAACATTGACGGAAACTCTGTTAACATCTGTATCGCGTTAACCTGGCTGGATGGGATGGGCCATTCCACAACACTACAACTGCCGCCGTATTCGAGCGCGGGTTAGCTAATGGTTTGTGGCGAGAGTAGGAAGCAAATTGAAGCTTAGTCAAACAGAATCATCTCCCATTAAGCGGGTTTAACCGAGTAGCGTCATGATAGTTGCCAATTAGAATTGAGAAGGGGGGCGACGATAGCTCGGCGGGAAGTACTATGTTAGGTGTAGGAAGGTACTCACTTGAAGAACGGTTTGATGTCGTCAAGAGGTGATTAGAACTGATGGGATCCCTCTGGGCCTCCGCGGCCCTCACGGGAGGGAGAGGTTTGTTATCTTACCCAAAGAGATAACACCTGATAACGGGCGATAACAGGTGTATCAGGGGAGCTCAAACACCTGGTTCGCTCATCTCTCCCATTTCCAGACGGAAACTCCTCCGGTTGATGAGGATGAGGGGAGAAAACGCGGATTTCATCAACTGGAGAGAGAATGAGAGCATCAACGAGGGAAGCTGATAGTTGGACTCCCATTAGTTTCCCAATGATAAAGATCCAACCACGAAAATTGTCATATTTAAACCAAAATGCTATTAAAATCAATATAACTTGATAAGTTATACTCGTATTATAAAATGTTTTGATATTTTGTATTTCCAAATCTTCCAATTGACTTAAATTATCAATCTCTAATCGAGCCAACAGCTTCATAATTTCTAAACATGAACTAACTTTCAATAATTGAAATTATTCCTTCTGACATATTCCATTGTCGCATGTGCCCGACGTCACAGCTCGAACCCATCACTGTCTCATGAATCCATTTATCATCAGAGAACAACACCGATTGAACTACAATCATGAAAACGCGAAGAATTTGGCATAAATAATCAATTCGGGAAATTGGTCCGGCAATACGGTTGACGGTTATAAAAGGTCGATTATATATTATTACAGCACAGTAGAATCCCGCTAATTTGAACCCCTCCAATTCGGATTCTCCGCTAATTCGAATTAAAATGCTCGTCCCCTTCTAAATATTTAGGAGATGTCTCAACAAATATCTCGCAATTCCAACGATTATAGGTACATAGTACGCAAATCGAACTCCGAACAGTCGAGCCGGTCAGTTTGTTAGTTGAGTTAGTGCAAACATGAGTTCCAAAAGGTACCCTGGGAGAGAAGAACAAAGTTATCGACGCCGTCAACAACGGAGAATAGAAGAGTGATGTGGCTGCCCAAAGAGCGTGTTACAATTTTGCTTGTTGCAATATGGATGAGTAAGAAAAGCAAAACCACTTATAATCGGCAAGGCCCAAAATCCAAGATGCTTCAAGAACATTCAGTCTTTTCCCATGACGTGTCGGGCTAATTCAAAAGCGTGGACTACTTCGGATTTGTTTTGGGAATCGCTTACTGACTTGGACCATGACATGGCAATTATTACTATTATGGCTGTATTACAAGCAAGTAAATTATAATCATTCGAAAATGACCGAGAATTACCTTTTTTGACTCTCAATGTATTTAAATAATAATTAAAATAAGAAAAAATCCACAGTCATGCACAATGGCCGTAAGAGCAAATTTTCAAAGTAATAAATGATTTTACGTCAAATCGAGGGTCTCATGGCAACTCCCCACAACGTCATTTTGGCGACTTTTTAGCGTAGGTAGCCAAAAATCCATCTGCTAATGATTTTCACCTTTCCATCTAAAATACCTTAGGTATTTCACAAACCATTTAGAATTTTTTCTTGAACCACGTATTTTTCCAAAAAACACTTGTCAGACTGTACCACTTTTGGAATTTATGGGTAATAGGATGGCTCGATTCTGCTGCCCACCTACGAAGTTGGCCTTCCGATTACCAAGACAGATTTTTTGTGCAAATATGAACTTTCAATCTCAATTCTATCGATAGTTATCGTAAGCAATGACACATGCGCTAAAAATGGAATGAAAATTATTTGAACACAGAGTTGTTTTATTATTTTTGAGCAAATTTTTGCGATACCGCCAAACTCTAAATCCCACTTTGCACGACTTAAAAATCGTACTTTTAAACCACTTACATATTTGATCCATCAGTGTGCAATGAAATGTATTTCAAGTCCAAGGTGGTCCCAAGTACTCTGAGCCCAATGGTACGTTCGTGTTGAAAAGATGCAGTAAGTATCTACCTAGTACTTTCTCCAATGCGAAAGGAACGGATTGTTTTTTGTTTTGGTTTTTTCTGTGTGTGTTTATTTGTTACAGTAAGTACACATAAAGCTCATCACAATTGATCTTATATCCAGCTGACTCGATCTGAGAATGACAGCCTTCTATGTAGCGAAACAATCTGTTAGTGATGATACCGACAGCATTTTACGGCTACGTTCTCATCAATCGACTGGCCTAACGTCAATCTACTTCTTCTGTTAGCAAAAATGCGTACTTCACGAATATGTAGAGATTTGAAGTGGCTCATGGACTCAAGACATGGAGTAACGCAAGTCTTCGAAACTATTGATCACCAAATCTGGGTCGAGTGCGTGGAGGCGTATGGGCGAATCCGGTGAAGAGGATTATGTGAGGGGACTTACGACTCCAGCTGCTCCTGGCTTTTTTCTAGCATTATACAGACTGCATCATTAGTCCCCTCATACCAAGCTAGGGTGCCGTTAATTATCATTGAAACCCTACTTGAGTATTATATCTACTTCAATGTTCCGGTATTTCATATAAAGGATGTACCTACTTAGTTTTGCAAGAATGTTGAATACCAATCAAGTATATTGAACTTGAATTTATTAAAAAGTTAATTCATGCGTTCTTCAGCAAAGTTCTCAGTTCTGCTCGAAGAATTTTGTACGAAGCGCGAAGAGTTTAAAAGGGTTAAAGGGGTTTGAAAGGGTTGACTGATATTATGTACCTACTGAAATTCAAGGGCGAAGACTATTGAACTCGCTTTTTAATTTAATGTTCAACAAAAGTCCTTCAGAAATCAGGAGTTTATGCTATTGAAAATGTTACAGTTGGTCCTCTTTGGTTTGATTGAATGGCGACTAAAACTTATTAGGTATAGTAGGAGCACGATACCAGTAAGTGTGGATACCTAAAATAGCTGATGCTTAGGTTGTATTATAAATATTGTTTTAACTTAGCAAGCATTTTATATGATTTCCAGCTGATTATTGCGTTACTTATTCTGCTTTTAAATGAATGGAACTACCGCCCGGTCCGCCTTATCCCCGACAATTAAATACTCGGAAAGTTCCAGAGTTATTTTGGTGAAAACGATTAGCCCAGACTGACAGACCAAACCGACACGAGAAAAAAACTCTTACGGGAAGCTATGAAACAAAAACCGCCTAGTAAATGTTCGATTTTTGACAACAAAACTTCTTGAATGAATTACCGCCCTGTCTCAGACTTTGCACAGACGCGGCATGGAGTACCAATAGTCCACTATTTGGTTAGGTATGATTTGAAGAAATAAATTCATAAAATTGTGTTGTTTTTGACGTTTGAACCGAAAATTTGAATTAAATGCGTTTCAAACGGAAACAAATATTCGTCACAAATTGACAGACAAAGATTGTGTGTAACTTGTTTGATTGTCGAAATGAATAAACGCTCACTTTTTGCACACTCAGAAACTTCAAATCTAGTTTTATTGAACGGAATCCACTTGTTGCTGGAGAGATGCAAAATAGCGCGGTGAAAGGACAATTGAAACAAGGCCGACCAGACCATATAAATGACCTGACGTTTATATACCAGCACATAACACAACACTGCCTGCTAAAAAATATTCGAAGGCCTCAACCATCAAATCCAGATGCCTTTGGAGATTTATAGTGATTCGGGAATTCCACGTGTCCTTGTAAATTGAAATGTTTAACCAGGCAGATTTAGTAGCATTTCGGATACATTACTGAATAATTATACGGGAAGCGGCACTACCTCGGCCGTGAATGACCGTTATTCACGGCCCGTTAATCACGGCGCCTTCAGCTTTGGAAGCCAAGCATTGACATGCAACGCATCTATTGTTTACTGTTGGGTAATGATTTATGATATTTATTCTGTTCTGGGATTCTATGAATAATTCGAATTAACAACGTCCTATTAGTTACGTGGAGTGATTCATGTTAATGCCCTTATCAAAAACCAATTAATGATGCAATATTACTAAATTTTATTGTTATGGTACATCCAATTCCTCAACAATATAAATAAAATCGTAATTCCACCATTACGTTGCCTCGATGTCTGGGAATATATCAAGTATATGGGTGGACAAGTAGAGAATGATGGGAGGGCAAGAGAGGTTACTGAGAGGCAATGTACCTCAATCGACGTATGATAACCTGAACAAATACTATTCCGCGCAACTCATTGTGTTACAATACTGACGTCCTAGATGTCTTATCGATCACACCAGTACTCAGCTTGGAGATTGTTCGTTTGGTATTCAATAATGGGCGAGCCCAAAAACAACTTTATATACACACAAATAGGTATAGATCAAAAACATAAATATACAAATGGAAGAAGCATAATATGTTAAACCATATTATGGTAAATTCCAAAGATTCACTATCGAAGATAATAAACCAAAAACAGATTAACTAAACAGGAGAATTATATGGAGGAGGGTGGATGTTCTTCACTTTTGTATTCATTATCTTTATTTTTTCGGTCTTATGTCTTTGTGTGATTTATGATTGAACGATGTTGGTGAAATCTGAAAACCAGAACAACAACAGCTGGTTTTTATACTATTTTATGTCAAAGAGAAATAAAGATATATAATAGGAGTATAAGGATTCTAGTTAGTGAATTGAGAAAAAAATCTAGGGATCTAAATTCCCTGTTGTGTTATTCAAATAGTGCCTTTTCCTCAGCACAGATCAATGCTTTTTGTGCTGAGCGTAAGAACCATTTGAATAACAACGGGGCATTTGGATCCCTAGATTTGACTATCTATTATTGGTAGTCATATCAATAAGCGATGACTAACTCATTAACCAAGAACATGAGCCAAATGGGTGGAGGGAGAATTTACTAGGTACCTACTATATTTGGTAATCAATTTTTCGAATGAACGCAGAATAATATTCTGCATTCATTCGAAAAATTGATTACGAATGAAGTTGATTACCAATAAGAAAGTTTATTGAAATTGATTACCAATGAGAAAATTGATTACCATTGAAGTTTTACTGTTGAAGTAAAACTTCAATGGTTCACAGATATCTGGTTTACCAAATGGGGCAGTAGTATTTACATAAATTATAGGCCACCATTAAAATTTCAATTTCTCGAGAATTGATGTTTGCAAAGTATAGGAATATCTTAGTATGGAGCTGCATGAAGTCAAATCGTTTCGGGATTGCTAAAACATCGGCAATGAGGTCAACATACACTTCTATCTTCACTTCTATCTACACTTTAATTATATAGTTACCACCTCGTCAAAAACGCGAATCTGCTTTTTTGGTAATTTTTGTTTTAGTACGTCGACAGACACGCTAAACGAATTATATTTCAAAATATTCACAGTGAATTACGTATGTCAGCTCTGGCATGGTGTGCCTAGTACCCAATACAAGGTACCCAAAAGTGCACTAAAACAAAAATGACCAAAAAAGCAGATTGGCGCCTTTGGCGAGGTGGTAACGATACAATACGATGCCTTTGATTCAAGTGCCTCAACACACATCTAACGAACATTATTTTCTTAATACTAAGGTGTTTCATAAACGTCACCAGTGAACATATATGTATAGAAAGTTGTACACGATTGTCGAACGTTTTTTGTAAAATTTCTCACATTTATTGCATACTATAATTACCACATCCCGAGGAAAATTCAAAATCTGAATGATGTAACATTTTTGTGTAATAATAATGTGTAAATAATGTGTCGGAAACATTGTCAAATTTATTATACACTCATTTATCGTGTGTCCCTATCATGAAACTGTCAATCCTGACGAATCCAGTCGCCTGTTTATATGATCTCGTGCAATATGCAGACTTGTGTCAAATCATCTGAAGTGACTATCAATAGCCCCATGGTGAATACGCTCGACTCACGCACAGGAGATCGCGAGTTGGAATTATACAAGCGCAAGTTTCCATCACGAGGGCTTATAAACACAGCATCTGTCCCTAGTGACGTCAGAGGGAATACGAAGAGCCCTGAGGGGGTTCCTTAGGGTAATCGCTACTCTGTGCCGGTACAAATCATATAAATACAACGAAAGGTTACAAAACGAAAGGAGACTTGAGAACTTAATCAAATGACTAGCATGTCAAGTTTTGCCTAAAAGGTTAACATTACGGCGGATATTCGAGCGAATCAATTGAGAAGTTTGAAGAATTTCATGGTTCCATTATAGTTATTTTTCTTATACGATTGTGGTTGACACGGAACCGACCGTTTAACGTTAGATATCAGTAAGAGGTAAAAGGTCTCCAGTTATAGAACTATAAAGAAAACGTCGACCTAAATGTCAGCGGATCACGCTATCGACGATAGATAGACCCTGCGGCGGCGACCATTTTGAGTAAAAGGGTGGTATTGACGTTGGTTTGAAGGAATCGGAATGGATACGAAGGACAGCGAATAGGTTTGAAATGGTTGGAAACTCATCACTGATTTTCCTGTTTTCAATGACAATTAACAGTTAACAAGTTTCAAACGTTTCTCCACAATTTCTTACTATTTACAATAATTGTGAAATACGAGTAGTTGAAACTTGTTACCTACTTTTTAACTGTTAATTGTCATTGAAAATCAGTGTTGATTTTCCAACTATTTTCCAACCTACTTTTCACAATTATTGTAAAAACTACTTTTGAGTCTTCTGATTATGTACCTGATATAGGTGTAGCGTTTTTTCATTAGGTTCAAATTCATGTAATACCTATTCATTAGATGAGTTAGCAACTCCATTTGCAATTTTAAGAATATGAGTTTTTCTTTCTCCAATTATAATTTTACTCCATCTTAACTTTTTAGAAATGTTCAAAAGAAATTAGGGTATACAAAGAATCGAAAAAGTGTGGTAGGGAGGTACTCACGATATTGATGGATATTACAAACACAAAATGAACTAGACATTTAAGGTGCGAGTATTAAAAATGCTAACAATTTAATGAATTCCGACATCAATATCCCTCTACTCTGTACAGAACGGACTTGACTTCCCTTTTCCCTTGTCGCTCATTTTAACGAGTCAACTCAAGCTAACTGACAACCACTCAACTCTGTCATATAAAACTAACTATTAAACACACACTCAAGTAATCGTAATTCAACACGTATTTCTAACGCATCAATTATTTCACTAACAAAGTTTCATAAATCCAGTATGTAACTTTCACCGTACAATTGCAACGCTTCTACATTCGTACTTTTACTTTTGGAGAAAGACTCATACTTACACGAGGTTCATCACTAGACTTTCACCTGTAAACTTGTTGAATCACGAGTTATTGTTATGAAATAGGCCCCTGGTTACCATACTGAACATACACACAATATTTGATTTCATTACTTCAATTATTTCGTATAAATTGTGTTAAACATCGATCTGGCCAGGAAATAAAACTTTGTGAATGAATTTGGAGCGTTTGGTACATTATAAAACATTTATTGGAAAATAATGAACCATTGGAGGCAGGAGCGTAGAGTGGCTCTGGACATGGGGGTATCGCACTCAATTCAACATACACTCACGCTGTAGGATGACGTCATGGGCACCCGCTTGAATCTTGCGGTTCCCCGGAGGCCTCAACTGGTAGGTGGCCTCACTGAAATTTGTAATTCTTCTTCCTCTTAGATGACTTGGCTTTAGCCATGACGGTCATAGTCATTGGATTCGTGATTCAAAGCAACCAGCAAGGTAGGTAGCTGTAGGTAACTATTTTCAATTGAATGTTTTCCAGTTGATTTTATTGATTTTGTTATTCTTAATAAATTTTTTCATCTTTTACCTTCTACCTACATTCATCATACATAGCCCTGCTTCCTTCGCTTCCCCTGACGCTACGAACCTGATTGGAGGGATCAATCAAGAGAATACCACATTGCCATTTCCACTCACATTTGAATCGATTTTGATTCAGAGAATTCTTCAAGACCACACCCAGAACGTTGTACAACGCGTATTTTGTTCACAATCAGGACTGTAGGAAGCAGGTAAAACCGAGGAAAACCCGTCAATATGAGTGTGAATCAAGAATCTTTTTGACTCCATAGATGCTTTTGTAGAAGGTGGTGTAGAAGGGTTTTTTTTTTATTCAACGGTGTATAGCGGTGATAGAAAGGAGTATCTTCGGTTGTCTATGGGAGGCCAAAAACTACGAGATTTTTGGAAGTTGTTCCGGGTTTTTTTCAAAATATCTCGGTGAAGAATGCCAGCAGGCATAAAATTACTCAAATTTGGTACTCCTTACAGTTATTTCTAAGTTCATGGTGAGGTACGTACCTCACCATGAACTTAGAAATAACGCGTATACGCTACTGCTGAGCAGAAAAACAAAATATCATAAATTCTTTAACATTTCCGAAAAAAGTAATTCTCTGCTGGATAGCTCTTCGTTCGATGAAATATGCTTAATGGCAGTTGATTGAAAAGGGAAAGTTTTTGGGCTCCAGAATAGCCGTCAGATAATTCGATGGGCTAACGTAGATAGACTGTAAAGCCCTAAGTATAGACTGTTTAAAAACATAAACCTTCAACACCACATTTCGCACCAATTCGTCCATTTTTCTGTCCTAATGAATGTATCCGCCGAATCTTTGTATCGCAAGGAAAATACGAAACTGAAGCACCGCATCAATGATCTGGACAGAAAATTGAGCTGTGAAGAAAAAAAACCGTTGTGGTTGAATATCCAGAGTTGTTTTATTTTTCATCAATTTGAATAATATTGGGAAGAATTGGGAAGAATTAAATAAATATATTATATTTATTTAATTCTTCCCAACACAGCCACCATTGCTCCCCAAATGTATTACCCCAACGCCCCATTTTGGTACTTGTGAAATCCACCGTTCCAACACCTACTGCAGGAAATTGCTTCATCAACGAGTAAAGATATTGTTTAAATGAGCCAACCCGTTAACCTCGCCTACTCGTTAACATACGACTTGACGTCCAACACACATCCCTCACTGGTTCGCTCAACTGATTCGCCCAATCACAAACATGTACGACTGCTGTTTCCTTTCTCAAAATTGTAATTTTACAACATTGAGGTGTCTCGATTACACTTTCAACCCCGCACTTAATTCGAATTTCGTGTCTCGCGAGAGAAAAGAAGAAAAAGAAAAACGCTTACAGTTTTTGAAGCTGTTCCGTCGAGAGCTCGCAAAAGTGGTCCCAGTAATGAGAAACCGTGTAAATGGGAGGATCCCCTCGAGATAACCTGACCCAACTTCAAGTTACTCTGCATTATTAAAATGAGGGGTCTTTTTAAAAAAAAAATCGTTTTTTTTTTCTTTTTTGGGTCCGCTCTTCACAACGCCCAACATGCGGAGAACGCAGGTTTCGCTCGACGCGTATTCTGTCAGCTTTTTTCATTAAAAAGTCCTCCATTAATGTGGAAAAAACCTTCACAGATGCCGACGACCTCTCAAACTCCTCCTCATTACCGTTACAATTACTTCCGAAGCCCCTCGTGAACGCTATGCTGTCGTATTAAGGACCCCTTCACACATATTTGCCATACCGGTGCAATTATTCGGTGTTTTTAATAGCCGTGACAGACAAGGTTATTTTTCTTGGTCTTGCAAAGTGTATTTCTCATTGCCTCCACCTGTAACGATCTCGATCTTGGTTACAACCTTCCCTCTTAGAAATGGGGTACTAAACATGTTTATTATTGAAAAAACATACTAAAGTCCACAGTCGTGCAGCATGGCTATAAGAGCCAATTTTTGAAGAATTAACTGGTTTTTTCGTAGAATGTGTCCATTGACGAATATGATGCCCATGAAGTATCGGAATAGAACGGAATAGGGATTTAAAATGAGGGATCACTTATCAGACTGTTTCATGTTGGTAATTTATGGGTCATTCCCCCCCCCCCCACCCTGAAACTCTCCAAAACCCCCCATAGAGTGGCCCGATTCTGCCCATCTACGAACTTAGGCTTTCTATTGCCACGATAGATTAAATTTTCTTACACATAACTTATACATATAATTGTTGGTGTCTTTTGGCAGTATATTCAGTATGGTCTGGAACGGATATTGGTATACAAATTTTTCGGAAGTTCGAATTTTAAAAATTTTGAACCGAGAACAATAGCTTCATTTTCTTCGTAGATTCGCTAAAATGAACGTAAACCTTCCTCAGAAATGAATTTATATGACATTTTATGTTAATTAGGTATATCGTACTTCAGAATATCATAACTCACATTGTGACCATAATTAAGCACGTCTTTTTTCATTACAAACTATGTCGGCACATAGTCAAAACTCACCCCACTGATGCTGAAATCCAATAAAACTTAAAAACCTTTTTTTCCATATTTTTTGCCAGATTTTCATGTCAATATTATTGACATGAAAATCTGGCCAAATTAAATTTGGCCTAATTTTTATGTCAATATGGAAAGAAATGTTGTAGTCATGTCTTAGAACGACGTTAGAACGTCATTATAATTATCATAATGACGTTCTAACTTCGTTCTGATTATAATGATGTTCTAACGTCGTTTTGGTTATGCATAACCAAAAAATCATCATTAGCGCCCGTGGACACGCGAATGAGAATTTTATTTTATTTTATTTATCAAAAAAACTCGACATTTGTATACAATATGTCAACATTGACTTGCGAAGGGTGGACAAGTTGGACCCGTACACAGGATGCCCACGGAATATCGAGCAATCGTAATGGCACTGAATATTCATTTCTACCAATTGATAAAACAAATAAAGCCGAAAATGTAGTTCTTTTAAATGGGAGGCAAATGATTTGAGGGAGCAACCGGAACTTTGCTCGTATTTTTGATTTTGTATTGTCAAAAAATTATTAAATAATTGATTAAATTATTAAATTTTACGGAATCAAACTACAGGAACGCGGCCAATTCTTCCTTAACATTTCATAACTTTCTCTTTCAATTTCCAACTCGCAACTAGATTAGGCTCAAAGCGTTCGTGCAAAAGTGCTCAATAACATGTCACACGGTTTCAGTGGGGGAAGCAATGCAACAGAGATTTCAAAGTTACTGGTGTTTTTGGGAATTGAAAAAAGTCGCATTTAGGGAATTTTCTCTCGAGATGTAACCGGCATATATTGAGGAGGTTAGAACATTCATTTTCTCGTGTATTCAAATGTATTTATGTGTATTTATTTGTGTATTCAAATTTGTTCATTATAGAACATGAAAAATAACACAGTCAAACAAATAATAATCCACAACATTCGAGGGCGTCTCAACAAAACTCTCACTCAAAGCTGCTTTGGTGGTTATCAACCCTTTGGGTAGATGGTTTTTCAGTTGTAGAAACATGCATATAGTCAATGCGCAACCAACAAAAAACCTAATCGACGGTTTGAATTGCAAATGTAACTCAATGGATTCCTCATGTTAATTAAAAATTAATTCTGAAATTGGATGAGCGAGACGTTTTTACGTTCCCCTTCAAATTAATGGCTGGTTCAAATTGATGGGAATTGGAGAACATTTGTCACACCTAACAATTCGCACCGGGACAGCAAACAATTCTTATTTCCTACAGCCTATTTACGTCATGCGGACAAAGAAACTGTGGAACTTGTTTTACTGATATGCCACGCCCTCCATCAGCCACGTCAACCACTCATAAACAATCTTTACTCGAGAGTTAAATCAGCCTTATTAAATTAATACTATTTTATACACTCAAAATAGTGTATTACCTTCGATAATAATTTTGGTTTATTTTACACTGCATTCAAATAATGTATTTGAAATATTAGGTAATGATTACAATTGAACAAGAAAAATTGAAATTTTTTTGTAAGCCCCTCCTCAAAATGTCGGCCGATCAAGCCACGTTGCCCAGTTACCGTTGTCCTAAAATTATGAAATTTGGGTTGCGGTTTGGGATCTGGACCAGCCCAAGGATGATTCTTGAAACTTTTCATAACCCTAGGTCAATCGAAAGGTGTTCAAAATGAAAAGTAGAGCCAATGAAACGTCGTAAACGAGAGCGAGTATCAAACGTCGGCCAGTAGGGGATGTTTGATCTTTGCCAAATGTTCTTTCTGAGGAACGGTTAATTCAAGCAACACACAGTTTTGAGTCATCGAGTTCGTCGTTCATGAGGGGGTAGGTAACTAAAATGTCTGAGTGAGCCAAAAACTAAAATATTTTTTAATGGAATTATTGATTACGAAATTTTAATGAAAATGATTTTTATCCCCAGCCCATTTATTCGAATGATTGAAATCGTTTGCCTGATCCCTAGGAAAACTTGAAAAAACTGTAGTACGGCACTCAGATTTCAATGGTTCACTATTTAAGGTAATAAACCAAAAACCCTGAAGGTGCAATATTATGGAGATAATATGTTCTCCCTCCTCTGATAATATGGACATATCAAGTCCAAAACATTTCACCTTCAGGGTTTTTGGTTTATTACCTTCAATAGTGAACCATTGAAATCGACCAAGGAAAAACAAAAATTTTAACTCCCCTCAAAATTTGAGGTTTTATGATTCAAGATACGTAGATTCAGAAAATAAAATGAAAGTATAGTTAAAAAAAATAGTAAAAATGAGAGGAAGAAGGACAAGTTGGATGGACAATCTCAAAGAACTGTTCAGTGCTGCAAGAGCAACAATGAGAAAAAGAATAATATTATAGTAGAACCGTAAAATTGTGATAATACATTAGTTAGTACAATACATCAATCAAATTTAATAATTAGTTGGTTAATTGATAATAAATGCCGAAGTTTTAACGCACAAAAAAAAGACTCGAAGTATTTGATTGTTTTGTATTTAACTAGAGGAGGAGGTGGAGGGAGGGGAGAGCAATCGGACCGAAGAGGCAAAAAAACGGACGTTTCCGCTTTAGAGGCAGAATTGGGGAGGGAGCGGTGACGTAAGGGATGAATAGATGGTTGAGGGGTGGTGAGGGGAGGGGATTTGGCGGTAGAAAAGATCCACCTAATCCCACTCCCACGTCGCATTGGCCAGTTTTAATACTGAACTACGGCCTAACCAAGGGTTAGCGCGTTGTTTCGGACTGAACGGGGTGGTGGTGGGGAGGGAGGGGGTAGCTGAGCCCTAATGTTGTTTTGAGGGCTGCCCTCACGGGCTACTATTCAAAAAGTCGTTTAGACCTCCAAACCTACAAAACCCCTCACTTCCTCACCACTACGAACCAATTCAGCCCATTCTATGCCCTTTTCATCAGCGTTTTTCAACTCCCTCACTACACAAACTCGTCCCGTCACTCAAACCGCTCATGAGAGGCCTCTCCACAGGTCCCCGATTACGCCTCTCGCCCCAATGCTCCTCTTCCCCTTCCTTCATCAGAAACGCCTCCTCCACCGCTCATCAATTCCACTCATCAAAGCTCCCCCCTCCTCACCACTTTCCCACTCCTATTCACCTCTGCCTCATTCACCCGCTTTCTCATTACCCTATCGACATCCTTCCTCTTCATCCAAACCTCTCAAACAATGCAACCACCTTCCCATCCCCTCCCCCCCTCCCTCACCGCATTGAACCCAAATTAAATCGCGACCAACGAATTTCCTGACTTTCTTGCCCCTCGCTTCACTTCTAATCCTTCCCTTCACTTTTACAAAATATGCGGCTTCACGTTTCAAAGTTTGTAGAATCCAGAAATGAAATTTGGAAAATTTCGCCGCACTTTGCCCGATCAAAATTGACGGAGATATTTGAGAATTGTACAGTGAGACCTCGATAATCCGGCAGACTCGGGGCTCTGACAGTCCTGGATTATCGAGGTCCGATTTAAAAACGTGATTAAGAGAAAATATAATGTAATAAATATACAGGGTGTCTAGAGTAACTATGTAACAAACTCAGGGAATCGATTTTTCAGGTAATTTGCAACTAAAAATGCCTCGTCGAGTTTTTTCTTACTCAAGTAAAAATCCGACTTTTTTCACTTTCAAGATTTTTTTCGTCTTCTCGACCTTGTCTTTGTAAAACGGACTTAACTCCATTGAATTATTATATAAAGTAAAATGTGAGGATACTGTTGGAAAAAGCGTTAAAGGTCCTATCTATTTTATACAAAATCTGATTTTTTTAGTCTGGCCTAACTGGTAAAAAAATGGCGAAATTTAATCATTTGAAGATTTTCTTAAAATCACTATTTTTTATTACCTAGTTGTTCGCTTTGTTGTTACGGAGGTCATTCGGCGGGCACTCCTTAGGAAAATCCTGCCCAGAATTTCGGCTTTCCAACGGTGTAATTATTTTTTATTTTTTAAGGGGTAGTTTTTTTTTGAAAAATTGAGCTTGTATGAGAAAAAACGTGTATTTTAAGGCAACTTTTCAAGCATATTTCTGGAACATTTCCCGCGTAATGCCGTGGTCAGAGATGGGCGAATTCATATTCATAAATATGAATACGAATAAAATTCTTGAATCAATGATTAACCAGGAATTCACATATTTTTGGGAGTTTTTCTAAAACTTACTGTATTTTTTGTGAATGTTACTCAAATTTTCCTATTGTACAATTTTTTTTTTTTTTTTTTTTTTTCTAATATATATTTTATTATTGCTCCAAGATATAGATCTCATTAACAATATTCGTCTGACCTAATTATATTACAATACTTGGCATTTAGGGCTAACGATACATAACTTAGTCCTTTGTCTTTATGATTTATTGCACACACTCACTCCCTACACAAGCTCATGTGGTTTAGTGCGCTTGAGGCGCCGCGTCAACTCATGTACTTCGAGAAGCTGGACAACTTCTTCATTGACATGGTTTTTAAGTCTCTCAAGATGAGCGTTAGCGCGCTGCTTTATCACTTGGTCAATGCTTTCCATCTCAAGGTCGCGATGTAGAGCGTCGTTGCGGATATACCACGGCGCATTGGTTATGCATCGTAGTACGGTATTCTGAAAGCGTTGTATCATCTGCCTGTTTGATAGAGCCGTACAGCCCCACAGTTGTGCTCCGTAGACCCACGAAGGCCTAAGTACTTGAGTGTACAGAAGCAGTTTATTTTGAAGTGACATTTTTGATCGCCGGCCGATGAGCCAGTACATTTTCCTGAATTTTAAGACAAGTTCTGTCTTTTTCTTTTTGACGTGTTCTTTCCACCGGAGCTTGGCGTCTAGCGTCATGCCCAGGTATTTGGCGTGATTCGAGTAGGGAATCACCACATTGTTGAGAAAAGCCGGGATGTAGTTGATCTTACGGTTGGTGAAATCAATGTGCACCGACTTTGTCTCGTTCAGTTTGATTCTCCACTTAGCGGTCCAGCGAGTGATTTTGGAGATTGATCTGTTCAGTTTGCTGATAGATTCATTGTTGTTCTCCCCAACCGAGAGAACCGCAGTGTCGTCTGCAAAAGTTGCTGTTGTGTTGCATTCTAGGTCCGGTAGGTCGCTCGTGTACAGTATGTATAGGAGGGGGCCTAACACACTGCCTTGTGGGACACCAGCGTTAACTATTTTTGGATCTGAATACGCTTCATCTTGTTTGATGCGGTAATACCTCTTTGACAAGTAGGAATCCAGTAGATCCACGTAATGGATGGGAAGCATCTTTTTGAGTTTATGTTTTAGGCCTTCGTGCCACACTTTATCAAAAGCCTGAGCTACGTCAAGAAAGATAGCCGAACAGACTTTCTTTTGCTCCAGCGCTTCTTCAATGATATTGACGATTCGATGGACTTGATCTATGGTCGAGTGCTGACGTCGAAATCCGAATTGATGCTTGGGAATTAGCTTCCGTTCTTCAATTATGCCGAGGAGTCTCTTACTGATTAATTTTTCGAAAACTTTGGATAGCACAGGCAACAGTGAGATGGGCCTGTAAGATGTTATTTGATCAGCTGGCTTACCAGGTTTTTGTATCATGATGATCTCCGCCATCTTCCATAGCTGGGGTACATACCGATGTTTGATGGCAGCGTTAATGATTTGGGTGATTTTGACAATAGCTTTTCGAGGTAACTGGTGCAGAATCTTTCCTGTGATAAGATCAAAGCCAGGAGCTTTCTTAGGATTTATCTCCTTTTTAATAGTTTTTTGTACTTCTTTTATTGTGACATACGGTATTTTTACTTCTGGCTCGAGCGGCGGTGTCTCCTCCAAGGTAGGCTCACCCGGAGACCTGGAGTTGGGTGCGAATACACTAGTAAGGTGTTCCGCAAACAAATCAGCCTTGCTTTTACTGTCACTAGCCCATTTACCCCTATCATCCCTAACAGGTGGTGCTTGAACTATAGGTCTCTTGAGATATTTGGCAGCTTTCCACAGGGAGTAGTCAGTGTGGTGGTCACTGGTTAACTCTCTGAGGTACTTTTCAGTTGATTCATCCTTAATCATCTGAATCATCTCTTTCAATTCCTTAGCAGCCTTATGCCATTCGGTTTTATGTTCTGGCATTCGGGTACTTTGCCATTTTTTTCTTGCTTTCCGTTTTAATTTTATAGCTTCAACTATTTCTCTCGGGTAGTTAAGTCCCTTGAGTCTTCTTCTAACTGATGGAGTATTCTTCCATGCCACTTCTTGGATAGAACATACAAGTTGTTCGAGCTCCCGATCTATGTCATCTAGTGTCTGTGGAGGCTCCTTCAGGTGTAATTCTTTGCATAAATCAATTTTGAATCCTTCCCAGTCTGTTTTGTCATTAGCCAGGGCAGGGTTGTAAGGTCTGTAAATCACCTGCTCACTAAAAGTCATTATTATTGGAGAGTGATCCGAGCTCAGGTCGCAATTACCTTCCACAAGGATGTATTTTGACGATACGTTTTTGGCGATAAAAAAGTCTATTAAATCCGGCGTTTTATTTGGATCTGATGGCCAATAGGTTGGTTTTCCCGAAGAAAAGGTTTGACAGCTGCTAGTAAGTATAGCTTGATGCAGTTCCCGTCCTCTTTGTAGAGTTAGTCGTGATCCCCAATTTATGTTCTTTGCATTGAAATCTCCTCCTAGTATAAAACGATTGCCTAGGTGGTTAAAAACCGCCTCAAAATCTGTAGTTTTGAGTTTTGGTTTTGGTGGACAGTAAATACTCGCCACGGCCATCTGGTATATTTTAGTTTTGATCATGATTGCACTTACTTGGAATTTTTCATTTTCTACTTTTATTAGCTCATGATGGGATATGTGGTCTCTGATTATCACCGCGCTCCCACCTCTTGCTTGGTTGCTGGGGTGCATTGCGTGGTAGCACCTATACCCCTTCATGTTGCAGAAGGATTCCTTAGTAAAGTGTGTTTCAGATACAACGCAGATATCAATGGAATTTGTGTTTAGGGCAACCAGTAGCTCATCCTTCCGGGAGAGGAGGCCATTGGCATTCCAGCACATTATTTTTAGACTGTTCATGATTTGTTGGTACGGTCTCGTCCAGACCTGCTTTCCAGAGCCCCGACTCTGTTATTCATGTTGATCATTTGCAGTTCCATACGGTTCAGCTGTTCAAGAATTTTTTGAAGCGGGTCTTCTTGGGCTGGTGCTTGCTGAATCTTTTGTAGGTTTTTCATGACATTTGCATAGGATTTAAGATTGGTGTCTGATTGTGGGTTCCACTCAACTTTCTTCTGATTATTCATCGTGGGTTTTTTCGCTTGAAACTTTGATTGGGATTGGCTGTTGTGATTCCTCTTGGTTTTCATGTCCCGGGCTTTTTGTGCTTCAATAGCCACAGGACATCCTCTATAATTAGCTGTGTGCTCGTGTGATTTACAGTTTACACATCTTGGGCTGACGTCAGCAGGCTTTATACAGGCTATAGTTTCATGGTCCCGACCACATTTGACACACTTAGGTTCCCGACCACAATAGTTCTTTGTATGTCCAAAGAATTGACATTTTTTGCACTGGGGGATTATCTTTGATGCCCTGATCGGTTCAACATTAACGCGACCACTCATCAGTACTTTGATATCATATATTCTATCAATTTTTTCGCTGTGGTGGAAATCCACCATAACCATATCAAGTGGTTCCTTAGTTTTCCAAGCTAGCTTTCTTGTCACTTTAACCACGTTGAAACTTTGTTTTCGTAATTCATCCAACACAGCATCTTCCTCCCAAGATTTATGGATACCCTTGATCATGATATTGATTGGCTTATCTTGTTTATTTTGGAAGGTGTAGTGAGCATATTTTTTTTCTTCGAGCAGTTTGCTTATTTGACGGTATTCGTCAGAGGTCTCAGTGTTGACCTTTGCAGTATTTTTTCCCACCGAAGTGATGATAGCATTTTGTACCTTGCTTTTTACCACGGACGCTAGATCTGGGAATGATTCTACTTTTTCTATGTAAATGGGGGGAGGTTTTGGCTCTGACCTTGTCTCTGGTTTTTTTCCAATACTCTGATCATGATCAATTTTTGAGGAACTATTTCCCTTTTTCCTTTTTTTGTTTTCTTGCTTCTTCCAATCTCCTGTTTCATATTCTAACATTTCTTCATCAGTATAATATTCTTCATCTTTTTGTTTGCTTCCAGATGCACAATTACTAGGTCCAGAGGGATTTTCTTTTATTTTAATAACACCTGGGTTTAAGGCACAAATACCTTGACTAGTATTTTTTAAGTTGGAGATTTCTTTGACAGCTCTCTCCAGTAAATCGCTCAGATAAGATACGCATACCCTATATGCTTTAAATTCTTCTTTTAGCTGCTCATCCGCAGGCACTAAATAATTTTTTGATAGGCCCTCACGGGCGTTAATAATTGCCTCCTTATAAACTGAGAACTCACCTTCGTCATCAGTTTCCATATTTCCACCTCGGCGTTATGAGGAAAACCCGCGGTTTATTTACACAAACGCGCCCGAGGTCGGGTCTGTATTTACACTTCTTAGCCGTTCACTCACTGAGATGTTGACTCCTATTGTACAATGAATTTTACTGAAATTTAGGTTTTTCCACAAAAATAAAAATGAATTCCCCATTATTCACATTTATTGAATGTTCCCACGATTCACTTTTTTTGTTGTGAATTTTATAAAATTTTTGGTCATTTATGGATAACTTACATTAACCTTTTTTCTTTTTTACTATAAATTTGAATCAAATTCATGTAAAAAATTGGAATTTTAGTCAGATTGATAGTAAAAAAGGAGAAATGTTAGTGAAATTCATCCATAAATGGCAAAATGTACTATAAAATTCACGAAAAGAGGTGAAGTGTGGAACACTACTCAAGAAATGTGAATGTTAGTAGAATTTACGCATAAAAAAATTTGAATTTCAGTAAAATGTATACCTACATTGTACTTACAATGGGAAAATTTGAATAGCATGCACACCAAATACAGGAAATGTTAGCATACAATATTATTTTATTTCATCCTATCACCATAAGAGACTTGGGTCAAGGAGACCTGGGGTTGACAGAAACCTCTTTATAAGAGAAATCATGTCGTAAAATCGTGATTATTGAAGAAATATCAGATGAATAGACGGGTATCTTCCACGTAGCGATCACCAGCTACATACGACAGCTCCATACAATAAATCGGTCTTTGTTGTTGAATCTAGTCAGATATCCAAAACTGCCACAGTCAAAGTAATTTGTTAGTTACTTATGAACATATGTACGAGTATGTGGACCCTCTACATCATCATCATCATTCCCCACTTTATCATCGTGTTTCTCATACTTTCCAACGCTATCGTCCAAATACGTTCTCGGCCGAGTCGAATGAATCCGCCCCTCGAGGGAGCTCATGCGGTTTTCTCGCATGTTGGCTTTGCCGTCGAGCGGGCAGAAAAGTCGCGACTCGAGAACGGAGGCGACGGTGTTTGAAAATGGTTTCGAAGGAGGTTTGTAAGACCGGAGTTTCGGGGAAGGCGTAGAGTAAGAGGGGAAATGCGGTAGTTCAAACCCCCACTGAGTTGGACAAGTAAAGTACAATTACTGTTGGTTTGTAGATCGGTGTCCCTCGAGTCTTATCAAGACGCCAGTCCTAACTACTTAGTTCACTTAATTCCGAGCTACTCCCTCCTCCCCAACCACCTCGTCGCCAGACCTCTCGTCCCTTCTCTTTAGATAACCCCTATTTGTCCCCATTGGCCCTCCGAGGCTCATGAAAAAGCATTTCATTATTTCCTTCACGAGACCTTCCCGTTTTCCCCATTTCCATTCTTTCCCCTGTTGATTTTTTTTTTTTTTTTTTTTTGCATTATTTACACCAAGTATTAAAACGCTGCAAATGGTCCCACAACGGTTTATTATTTCCTTTCTAACTCACCTGACAACTAAACCCTCCAATTCATCGGTTTCCAAATTAGCCACAGTAATTTCATTGAAATAAGTACCATTACTTAGAGCTGCCCTGCCCAAATATTTTTGCATATCATTATTTTTTTCTTTTGAATTTTATTTATTTCCATAAAAATAATACGAATGACACCTTTCCAATCATTTTTGATGACAAATATTAGGTGAATTCAAAATTTTTGACATTAATTGTGAGTAAACCTTCCGGTTCTTAATGCACCCTCAGCGTTTTTTCAAGAACTGGGGAAACTGGGTTACCAGGAGATTAGAAACCTGTGTCATTTATATCCTTCCAAATACGTATTTATAAACTATTATTCACCTTGACATGAAATAGGTATACCACCTTTCTTTTTTGGAACACACATTTCTCGTATATTGGATAATTTCTATGAGTTGAACTAGTTTACGTTGAACTGTTTGGGTACCTATTACTTAATTAAATATCAAATAAATAAATCATATATCAATATTGCAGTTGGAAAAATAATTATATACAGCTTGATATGAGGAATGATTCTTTGAACTTAAACTGTCGCATAATTGAATATTAATGAAATTGAATTGTTTGAGTAAATCACAATAATAATTATTAATAATAATATGTTTCATAATATGTTTGTTGTAGATTTATGTTATGGCTAACTTTTGAACTTTATGCTCAATCAAAATCCCTCGAATGAACAATGGACAATGCAACATCATGGTAGTATAGACTGTAGACTTTTCTATTCCCAGCAAACCTTGGCAAATACGAGTACAACTTTTTTTTCTTTTTGTTACTTGATGTTTAAAATACTGTGTTTTTTTCTTGTATTTTAAACACTATTTAAATCAGCTTTTTAAAACATTTCTCTTAAACATTGCCAACTCTGGTTAATACGGTTCATTGAGCTGAATTATAGTAAAGTTAATGTACCTAGAACTGAAGGTAATTGTATATTTTTCATCTTTTGGACAAAGACAAAGTATGCTAGGTATGGGTTTCCTTTCTTTATTCTGATAATAGTTTTTGTTGGAGTTTATCATCGGGGATACTAATATCAAATGCGGTCGGACAGAAGTATGAATTGATCAGGACTGAGGCAGAGGAAAATCGAATCCGCCCCACTCAACGCCCGAAAGCCACTCGACGATTGAATGCCACTCAAACGTCAACGTCAGCTTCTCGCCCGAACAAAAGTATTATCCTGAGTGACTGGGACTTCTGGTGAGAGGGACTTGGTCGTCATTCAAGAGTCCGGAGGGACGTCCATGTCGTCCGCTTTCTCGTCAAAGAGAAGGAAAATTAATACCTTCGATAGAGACAATTTCTACACTGGAGCCACTTCAGGAATAATACATTTCAATGTAGTTTCGTAGTTCCCTCTGCACTTCCCTAAATCAATAAATTTACTTGAATCTTGAATAACACGAATCAATTCATATGCAAGTTCGTTCTAATGTACGAGTACTATGAAGAAGTCAACATCCCTTTTTTGAAACAATAGAAAATAATGTCATTGGCACAGAATTTTTATTGGATGAGTCGGTAATTTTTTATTCGATTGTTATGATGAGGATACAAAAAACATTACGGTGGTAGGCCCGGTATCTTTTATACGACAAATTCATTCATGTTTGGGGGGAAAAATTGAATCAGAGGCGGCCTTCAATATGATTACAAGGAACCTATCCGGACCTGTGGTAACTGCAATATTATATTTATTAAGTATGTATCCTGAATGTATCCTAAAAAGACTTATTTCTTTTTTATTGACTGGTCTATGTCTAGCTTCTAGTTATGTTTGTGTGCAATAGCCTGCAGAGTCTCTATGGCCTTTGAGGGGATGAGCTGCAATTTATAATGTACTTGGGTTATAAGAATAAGTCTAAGCGTTTTGGTTTACTGTTTTTGTTTCAGAACACCTGATGATGGGCATAAAGTGCCTGAAATATATAGTGATTTAAAGTACAAAGATTGTGGAACTGAAGTCTTTTTTCAACCTACTCACATGATAATGGAGTTCCACAAACTCAGCGCTTCCACCATAAAAACTATCAAATTTATTAAGTATAATAAACATAATAATATACATAATATCACATAATATGTGATATTATATTATAATATCTCCAGACCAAATAATCACATAATATTATTATGTGATTCTTTGGTCAGGAGAAAACTCCTATCCTACCTACTCGACTGAGCACGATTTCGGGTTTAATTTAAATGATTGAAATAGACCAATAAAAAAGAAGATTCCAATTACAGGCCAATTTTCAAAGTTCATTCAAACAACACGTAGTATAATCACAATAATTGTGATGTCGAGTTTTATCTTCTGAGATACTTCAAGTGTCTACTGAAACAAGGGCATTTTGGATACTTGTTGGTATACTGCTTAGACCATCACTGAGCTAGTTACCGTCAGTCAACTACTCAGAGAGGACCATGTGGTTACCTACTCGACCGAATAATATTATTGTCATAACTCCAATTATTTCGTACAGTTATGGGACTCACAAGGATAATAATATTCTGCATATTATGTACAGAACAGTGATTAGGGCAGAAGAGCGATGTACACAGCAAATGATAAATTTGCATCATTTTCTTTATGAATATGGATTTAGGAAGGTCTTAGTTTCACTTGTGTTCTTCCGACCGTGGTCAACATGATGACGTCCTCGTTTGTCTCGTTTCTTAGGCAACGTTCTATTTGGCTCGAGTTGCTGACAACTTCAAGTTCTTCAGTTGCATTATTTAAGTAATACAAAAAAGAGGACAGTGGATGAGATAAATTCGGTAACTTCCATCGCTTGTCACCAGAACCTGTAAGTTCAGGTAAACCGAAGAACATTTCGAATCATACGCTAGAACCATGAGATTAACCTGCGCAATATCTTCGATGTCACATGATTCATCGCAAGCCACAGAAAACACACGTGAAGCTTTCAAATCTTGTAGCTGTTGATTAGTGACACATTTGGTCATTCTGACGGCTCTGTCTAGAACTGTTTTCGCTGACAACGGCGTGTCCCCGATTCTTTTCAAAATTCCATCCTTAGTTTTCGTGTCAGACATCGCTTCTTCTGCCCAATTCTGTAAACATTTCTGGATGCACTCACCATCTGTGAATTGTTTCCCTTGTTTCATTACCTCCAAAAAAAACTGCAAAACTAGCTGTCGTGAGGTTGGTGGAAGACTCTAACCAGCTACTCATTTTTGAAGATGAATGGTTGGATTTTCGCATTAGCTGTCCCACTGCTGCCTTCCTTTCATCATTAAGTGCGTACTTATTCGGAAAATTTTAGTGGTTCGCCGAAAAATGCCTTTCGACGTTCTATTTCTTATTTACTGATATATCAGTATCATGAATCAAGCGTTTTGGGCTACCCGTTGAGCTTGACTCAACGACGGCGTAGTTTTCAGTCCACTCACTTTTGAAGTTTTTCTTCTACAATCGTTCTTTTTTTACACCTAACAACAATCACTTTTGAACAATCACTTCACAAGACTCACAAAGAACAGAACACAAGAAGCACGGATTCCTGTGATAACAGCACTTTTTATCCACAAGCTGACAACGTCTATAAAAAAATTCCATAACCTTGACACTGACTCTAAGAACATACGGGATTCTGGAGGCGACAGATTCTTGGATCGGGTTGGAAAATGTGAAACCAATGATATAACTTGCTCAAATTCCCATTTTCGCAAATAATATTTATGACATATAAATATATAATATGATTTTTTTCTTCAAAACGTTCAAATTCTTTGCGGGCCGCAGGTTACCAACCCCTGCGCTAGAATGACTGCAGGCTTAGACTGCTGGAGACAAAATTATGCTCATTCACTCTAAGCACTATCACATAATGGCAGCCTACACAAGATTCACCATTTCCCTTTCTGGATGTGATGAATGATGCAATTTCTGCACTCAGCGATTCAATTATGCTTCTGCTTCACATGAATTGTACGGGTGAGGAGACAGCGTAGGTATTCATGACGAGAGGCAACGATGGTGAAAATCTAGTTTGAAAATCAAGCTGAAGCTTCCGAACGTGTGTTGACATGACAATTCGGACGGTTTTCATTCGTTCGGACTGAGGGTGCCTTCAGGCCTCCATAAATCCGCGAATGATATTTTCCGTACAAGAAACTACTGCCAACTGATTGTCAAGTTTGTCAACTGATTGTCAATTAGACGCTCAAGGAATCTTTACATGGGATATGGAACCCTCGATCCCATTCGCTTGATCGTCCACTGTCCACCTGCGTTCTCTGGTCACGGCTGCCCTCGAGGGACATCGTGCCTTAAGTTTGTTCGCACAGCCCGCCCGCGGGTTTCGTAGTAAGTTACTGAAGAGCTGCGGTTAGATCGATAACCCTCTCCGTTATAGCGATACCCCCTTCGACACCACTCATTCCCTCATCGCTCAAGTTTCATCAAAACCCCCTCCTCGTTTCCTTAGGGATGTATTAGTTTTGAGGAAAACTGTTAAATAAACTTGAAGGCACTCAAAGTAACTACGGCTAACTTTTATTCATTCAAAACACCACAAAACGCTTTCGAAAAATACCTTTTAAACTATTCAACGTAACATCGGTTATTTACACTTTCAACTAAAAAGCTCTCAACAGTTTTAGAATGTCTAAGAAAAACATGTCTCACGTTGTAAAACTGGAAGACTAAATAAAGGGGAGGGTAAATGGGGGTTTGCAAGTGGTGACGATAAACTGTGAAGTTCACAGGAAATACCGTCTCATCTATATCAAGTGACTTTACAAAGTAATTTAAACATAATTCAGTTGGGTGTCTATTTAGAAAAACGTTATCCCTCATTTTCTCCTCTTGATCACAGAAAAACATCGTATCATGGATGCCATGTTTATGGGGCACAAATTTACAGTTCCGTATTGCATATTGGCGTTAATCGTAGAAAATTCGAGATTGAAGGGAGAAATACGGTCTAAGGTGGAGTTTTAACAGAATAGAAAATGTTAGGTAGGGCGTAATGCTCTGTATTTCATGGATAGATCGGCTGAGTTGAATAACGACCATTATACAAGTACAATTTTGATTTTTGTTGTGCAAACCATCTCGTACTTATACACATACAGAATCCACATTATGCCGTACACAATCCACACACATGTCCAATGTAATGAGATAGTTTCGACTTCATGGTTTCTCAAATTGATTAAATCGGGGCGAAATAATTGGTTGAAAACATTCAAAATTGCAGACATCGTGGGCCACTAAATCAAACTCCTTTTTGCACTCACTCGCCTGTTGTAACCCCCCCCCCCCCATCCACCAACACACTGTTGCCCCTTGTCTATGTTGCCCCATCACCGGTTTTATACGGGAATTCGTGTACCTAATTATTCCCATTTCACCTAATGATCCCACTGTTCTTTAATTACACATTTCGTCTACCAATGATTGTTCTAGGGTGTCATTGGTCATCATCTGAAACTAGTAGGATCTACTCTGTGAAGCTGTCTAAGGAGCAAAGACACCAGCGATCCTAGCAGAATTTAAGAAAGTGGACCTAAAAGCGGAATTCTATTGATACTGACAAAATCCAACAGGTGCCTTTACCTTCAAGCATTACCCAAGTGTTCAAATTTTCGCTTCAGACAAGCGCAAATATAACCTCGCACCTAGAGTGAATTCCGATTCCCTTCCCGCTTTGAACCATCGCTGATCGAAGGAAATACACTCGTTTTCACCAATCTTACAGCGTGTCTCGGGAAATAGGGAGGAAACCCCTTACTTTTCTTTTTCCATCCTACCTACATAATATGTATATTATTATATTATAATATAATACATAATATTATATATAATACATAATATTATATTATAATACTCGTCCGTATAAAGCAGGTATTTCTTCTGAAGGAGACACGGAGATTCACTTTAACCGCTGTAAAGGTAAACGTAGAATTGTTACATTACATTTCCTCCTGTCCCAAGCTATTTGCAGGCAGGTGGTCTCTCATCATTTGTTGTGGGAGGTAAAAACTGATTTATTTTTTATTAAAATGGTATTAGGGCGCTCAAGGTGCATAGTTGGCTGGGGTGAGAAAGTAGATGTTTGAAACAGATATACTCGATAAAGCTGTGATTTTTCAGCGTATTGATATCGACAACGATCATTGAAAGTTGCCAGAAAACGCACAAATAACACTCGAATTAGATTTGGAAAGACGAGGTAAATATTGGTAAGCGCTCACGAGCGAAATCCGCATTGTCTAGAAGGCAGTTAAATGACTAGAACGATCCCATTTCCCCACAGAGCCCCTAATTAGTATACAAAGCAACTGCTAGGAGTTAATTGGTAATCAAGCCGAAGGAGATTGCTTGTACTGCTAGGTATTATTGTGAGATCAATGCCCCATCCACCTCGCAATTATGCTCCCCCTGATTGAATAATATACTTTGTGACCCATCTGAGATGTACTGTTCAGAGTACAAGGTAGACGACGCAATATATTGTGGCTTGAGAGTTCGAACAGGCTTTGTATTGAATTCCCTTAAGCACGTTGTTACTTAATGCGATCCTGTGGAGGGCAAATGAGAACAGGTTGTTCTCTGTACGCCTTGTTGGCCGTTTTGGCTTCACCCCCGGATCTCGTCGCGATTTACGGTACAGCTGTTTTCAATGGCCTATCGAGCGAGAATACATCGAGATCTAGTGAAGTGAAGTACCATTTCTTTGAGTTTACCATGTGGTTATCCCATCGGGACAGAGCCTGCTCCAACTTGTTTTTGTTAAGCTTTGTACTTGTTATGCTCCCTAGTGCTCCAGAGCTCGAAACTATCAGCCCTACCAGGGCAGGAATTAAAAAATACATGCTCCTACGATCCGCCTGTGGTGCAAAATGCTGATTTCTAAGGGAATTTGCGCTAAATATTCTCTATTGTCTGGCCTGAAAATATTATTGCTTCGTTAAGGAACCAAAACTTCGTATCGATAAGATCGTATGCTTGAATCCTCTTTGTCATTTGAGCTTTGTAATGAAGCTTTGAGTTCGGAATGCATCAGATAGCGTTAGAGTGTTAGCTCTACTTCCAGATCTTATACACGTACGAGTACATTTGTTTTCCGTGTAACGCTTTGATTCTACTTCATATTCTGGACAGCCAGTTAATTCGAAAGCTTTCTGCTCATATTCTCTAAACTGTCCTGTTTACTTTGAATCAAGCTTCTCAAAGATTTTAACAGTGATGCTGGTGGGTTGACGTCGATTCTAGGGTTTCGTAAAGACTCACTAGTTTTGTTTACTTAACCCAAGATATCGATATTTTGTCATTTTAATTGTGGTGCGGACCCCTAGGGGTTCATGCTTAAATCCAGCCCAGGCTCCTAACGGGAATCAAACCAGGTCCTCCTGTTGACAAATCAGTGTACACAATGCGATAGTTGAAGGCATTAACCACTAAAACAATTCCGTCCCACATATCGAAATCTCGTGATCTGATAGCCATATTCAGGGTGAACAAACGACTTGTACCGTGAAGCAGACATTTCCCAAGATGGAAAAATGAATATGTCTTAGAACAGGAACATTATTATTACAGCCAATATTCTGATAAGCTCCAGCTTGAATACCAGTTAGGTACTCGCATTTCGTTTTACCTTAAAAAGCTCCGTAAAAATAAGTACACTATATTTAGTGTTTGATCTTAAATGAATTCTTCTTCGTTACTGATTCTTGATTAGTGGTCGGGCGATCTAGCGCATCGAAGTGAAACTGCTTAGTACTACTGGATGACGGCCCTATTTTACCAGGTCTGGGGCTCTTATAGCTTCCATCTCATAAAAAAAGAATGTACCTAGTATGGTCAAATCGAACGAACAAATATTTCGAAGATTAAGTTAAGATCCTTGAAAAAATATTACTGTGAATCATCTGCGAAAAATTCACCTTCAGTATAACATACAAGTTTGGCATATTAAACCGAAATTACTAGAAATCATCCATTACTGACATTCAACGGGCTTCTCAGACTCAAAACCGTGTATATCATAACATCATCTCGTAATATCTCATCGTGAACTCGATTCAAAACTCGAAAATTTTGCCAGAGATCAAAAACTATTTGGTCCGCTATTTTGACAACGCACAAAGAACCTGCGAGAGGAATAAAGCAGATTCCGCTATGGAAACACGTTTTCCGATACAATATCAATATCGAAATTACACAGAAAATTTTGAGGTTTCAAAAACTTCTTCCTCGTAATAATACCGGCTTATCCTCACAGCGAATTCTCTATTCCTCGAATTTTAATTCATTTGTGTGTGTTTTTTTCTTTTTTTTCTCTTAACAACATAAAGTTTTTGGAATAGGGTGATTAATACCCTTGTATTGGCTGCAATAAACGGTATGAAAAATCATGGAAAACCATTGTTGGGTGTGTCGGTTCCAGAAGCTAAACAATGAAATTTTTATTGAGACGGTTAAGTTGTGGAACTTTTCAAATATTAAATTATCGAAGTGTTCTAAAATTTCTTCGTATTCTATGTTCTGTATCCATAATTTTAATTGAATAATAGACTGTTATGAGAAAATCGGATGTTTGAAACCGAACGTCCGTTGACCAGTATAGAGAGGTTGATGGATCAATCGGAGTTTTCAGCTTTTCTCGGTTTTACCTTTTGACCCAGTCGGTGAGTTTCACTGCAATTAATTACTGCCGTGTCAGGTTACGTGTGGGCCTTCCAGATAATCCACTGGCCGGGCCCGCACCCCTCCGGCCCTCCTATTGTTTCAACGCAGCACCACTATTGATTGATTATAATAACCCATTCCCAACCCCCAATATCGAGAGTACATATCCTCCCCCAACATTAGATGTGAGAGGGCTCCATTCGCTTTTTGATTGGCTGGAACGCACATGTACCTACTGGACACGATTTGTAAGTCCATGATGTTCCCCAGTGATAGCTCTCGAAACGTTACATTTCGAAGTGGAACGCCGGATCCCAACACTTTTCAATTCGCCTTTTTCAATGGTATTTATAATCTCGCGGATATTGCATCGACGTAACGTCAAAAGTGTTTTTTTCAGTTCCACAAACCTCTTGAATATTACATGATGATGGCACAACAGCGACCACACTCATAACCCTCACACTTAATTTAATTGAGATTATAAAACGATACGACATCAGCCTTAAATCAAACTATTCGTTGTATGTGTAGAACAACTTTTCAAGGATGAAGAACTGTTCTGAGTCAACAAGTAACGCCAAAAATATTCCTTTCAATCTGACTCAAAGAGAGATATTCCAAATCCAAGTGGAAACCCCGTTTGTCCCCACATGTGTATAGGACGAAGAAGATCTTGAACGTAAAAGTTCAATTTGGCCACAAAAAATGCTACATTTTGATTTATATATTGTTATTGACGCTGCCTTTTTCAGAGGAACGACACCCTCCACTCTGACGTGTACTTGGAGACAGTGCAAGACGCCATTAGGAGCTGTTACATTAGACTGCGCACCCTCACCACGGAACACGTGAATCCAGAAGTAACTGCAATTGCTGGGCCAGCTTCTAAGGTGTTCTTAGGTTGAAGAGACAACTCGACGTTGCAAGATTGAACTACACAGCAAGTGACGCTAGACCAGCGTTCTATTGGTCAATGCTCCACTCCACTCGTAATCTGCAGCACTCAGGGGGGACAGCCGTGTTTTACCTAGTGTTGAACTTCCACATTGGACCATCCTCAAGTTTAGTCACATCCCCAAGATGACGAACATTCCTCATACTGACTGTCTGGCGGGAGTCTCGTACCCAAGAATCTTAATATTCAATAAACTGTCCACCCAGAAATGGGAGAACAGGCCTGTGTACGGTTGTAACACTGTTGTAACGACTCCCGACCATTTCTTGACATACTACAAACTGAAGAACTCAACATGAATTAATTCTGATATTCTGAAAACAGACTCCTTTCGTTAGAGATGGTGAAATAGGTCTATCATCACTTATAAAAATCTCCTGGTGGGATAATCAATTGACTTGTGACAAACTCTTTCACGCATTGATATCGCAAGAAATGTGTTTTCTTACTCTTCGCCAGGAAGAGATGCGTGTGCTGAAAGCCTAGTCTCTTTTTTTCGATTTTACGCAATGTTAGTTGAAATTAAATATAATTTGTAAGTGAGTCCTTGCATGTGGTCCTTGGTCGGCAAATGTAAATATCCCCCCTCCCCACCATTAGTGTACTAGAGTATGCAAAAAATTGGTTTATGGCGGCAGAAATGTCAAAAATCTATCACCCTCAAGTTTGAACCTGGATCCATGGACTTAAACCTGAACCCACGAAGAGACAACTCCATTGGATCCTTTCTTCTTTAGCGCTTATCTTTTACAAACATTAATAAAACGCAGAGACCTAAATATTTATTCATTTGCATCGTTTCAATATTTATTTAATAGCAAAATCTACGGTAAATAGTTGGCAGGGCATATCAAATCGATTTACGAAAAGAAATTGATTACGGGAAAAGATAAGTCTATTTTGCTTAATGAATGTACCGTATTGTCGACAATATACTTTTAAAACGACCGACTTCTTCATCATATCAAATGCGACGGTACAAGAAAGTTCAAAGAATAACTGTGATAGTCTTGTGGGGTTGCATCCGCAAGCAAAGTAAAGAATATTAAATCAGTCAGGAGACTCGCGAACGGAATAAATTCACGACTGACATCTTGGACCGATTCTGAACGTATATCTTTGATGGGCATTTAAATCCTGAAGCCCCCAACGGCATAAACTTGTCCAATAATTCAGAGCAAAGATGGCATCACACTAACCCAATCAATAATGCGAGAAGACCGCGCCGCAGTTTGTCGCTCACGACATTCCCAACTCGGAACTTCGAATAGAATCACCGGAGCAGAATCTCTTCTCAACTGTGATTCGAGAGTTGGAAGATGAAAAAGAGAAAGGAATTTTCCAGATATCTTCAGTGGCTGGTTTTTTGCGACCACCATCCCCCTCTACCTTGTCCTTCCTTTTATTTACTAGGGAAATGTCAATAGGGGTCACATCCTTATGGGGATTGTCTCGATTGGCTTGCAAAGCTCAACTTATTTTCCTATCAAATTGACCCACTTCTGCACCGTTTAACCGAATCGTATAGCATGGTTTTCCTACTTTGGCTGTAAATCATCAACCAGAGACCTCAATCAGGTTTTTTTATTTGGTTTTCTGGAAACTCGATTTAATGTGACCTTGATGCGGTCGAATTTGAAGAGGGTTCCGATCAACAAGAGGATAACAACAAAATTCCAGACCAACTAACAGAACGGTTGGTAAGTCAAGATGCGGATCTATTTAACGTAATTACTGTTGATATAGTCAATAACACAACACCCAAGTAGATCGTGGTAAACGTACCTAGGGAACTATTTTGGTTTAATATCTTCGATTTTTCTTCAAAAACTTGTAATTCGAAGATATATTAACGAATTTTTTTTCAACTTTTGAGTATGAGCATGTTATGAAAAAAATGCATTTTGTATTATTAGTATTTACTTTGTGTTACCTTATCATCGCAAGGTGTCTCATATGATAGGTCACACCATATGACACCCTATCCTCGCAAAGTATTATTTGTGATACCTAAGCATGGAATTTATGGAGAGGCATAAAATAGGCAGAATTTGGCAAAAAACCAATTGTTAATTAGAACAATTCTAGAACTACGAGAATAATGGTTGAAAGATCAGTTTCCACAACAACCTTTTGTTGTACTGTGTAATCTTCAGTAACTTCTGTTTTATTACTCTTCCTCTATGCCGTTATAGTATGCAAAGGAATGGTTATTTGAACATTGTAAAAACCTTTTCCCATCATGCCTACTTTCTGTGATGCAGTATGGTGCTTCAGTACTTTTCCTTCCGATGGAAGGTAGTAGCTGGATTTTTGGTTCAGAGGTTTGGAGAAAGGTTTTTGAGATAGCGTGATGATGTGTGTTACCGGGGGTATTGGGCCCAGCACTCCATATTAGAGGTAAGGGTTATGTGTATTAAGTGTTACCAGATGTGTATATCCGCACGCCTTGTTACATAATATTATTATAGAAGTTATTATAGAAGTTAAAGAGAAGATGGTAAAAGGAATAACCTCCGCACTACAGATCGTAGGGGAAAAAAGGTGCTATATGACAAGCGTTACCAGATACGGATATCTCCACACCTTGTCATATACATGAAAGAAAAAGAAGAAGGATGATGCGAAATAAGTTAGCGGTTGTTATCAGATAGGTGTATCTGCACACACCGTTCACTTAATTCGAATGGAGGAAAACCTGACCAATTTTTAAAGAGAGCTGGACTTTTGATAACTGACCTAACTTTTGAGGAAAGGTTTCTGGGTTTGAATAATAAGGCTTGACCATGAGTAGGGTCGTACCAAGAGCTTCTACCAGACTGTCATAGTTGCTTATGACTGGTCGATGTTATATAGGGACTCCCTCTCCCTACCATCCTCCCTTACAAAGGGAATGACCTTGGGAAAAACCCGGATGGGGAGTTCTCCACTATTGGTGTTCTGCTCTTGGTAGATATTTACTGTGCTTCTTCTATATCGAATAATATTATAGGTGTGGGGAATCACTATTATTCAATAATACCTACCATATTTATTACCATATTGAGTAATATGATCTTACTATTTGATGTAAGATCTTACTATTTGTGGGGGACCACAATTATTCAATAATACCTTCCATATTTATTACCATATTGAGTAATATGATCTTACTATTTGTGTCTTCCTCAACGTCAAATCAAAACAGAAATTATCTCTAAAATGAAGTCCAAAGAAACTGTGATCTCGGAAATGGATAGAATACAATGCGTTGAAACATAATTCCTTATCACATCTGTAATTGCCTAGTGTTCTTATGATACAGGCCCCTTTTCTCTCCGCCATGTAGGTATAACTGGATCATCAATACTAAGTGATTTTCCCTTGGGAGAATGTAAATCAATTACGGATTGAGGGTTCATCGGATATTGAAATAGTTAACGACTATGGAGCTATTTTGAGCAGGAGAAAAGGCGAGAGGGGATTTATCGTAATGATCAAAACCCACGATTTGACGTGGTCGCAAGAATCAATAAATACACGCTTTATCTACGATTCCGATCGTAAAGGGTGGCATGCAGAGCGCGCATTCACGGGAGGAAAGAAAAAAAATGATAAATGGTTGAAGGAGGGCTGAAAAGCGTGAATGAATTTGAAAAAATTGGTGTATGGTTGAGAGAGTGAAAAAAAGAAGGAAACATCAAAATAATGAAAAGCAAGGGGAAAAAAACCCTCACCTGGCCAAACACAATCCATTCACACTGTCCGATGCTGGCCTATCAAGAACTGAAGCCGATCGAATCCGGATATATTGAGGACCTAATTCCGCTTGTATAGGAAACTGTTGGAAAGAGGGGTGGGGGAAAAGCAATCGTCATAGGTCGCTCGGGGCAACCAACCGTAAACACTGAATTATACATTGTCGGGACGGGTAACTCTGAGAAGAAAAACGGCTGATAAAATGGGGCAGGGGCGGAATGGAGGAGTAGCTAGTTACAAGTCCTTCTATGGCCCGTCTAAGTCATTCATGACATTTTAAAACACTTTGCGCGTGCCGTAGCCAAGGTGACAGGTGCTCTAAACTGGATTGCGCCCTCTTCAAGAGGGAAACGTCTCCACACGTTCTATACGACGGCCCAGGGGCGGATTAAACGAAGATTCCAATCTCACTTTAGGGAATATTGGCAATTTTTTGCTTCTTCGTTCTAACAGCAGATTCACTGAGCGTAGCAGGTGTCGCTGATACAACTTGCATCATCCAAATTTAATCAGATTATTAAAAAGCAATAAAGACTAAATGAAGCCAAAAACTAGTTTAATAAATTGTATAAGAAATGACAACATTGTTCTGTTTGATATAGCGCTTTTTTGGGCTTCATAAAGAAAAACCTTAATTACCCCTTTTGGTTTATTATCTTCATAAATGAACCTTTGGAATCCCCCAAGAAAAAAATTACCCCCCCCCCCCAACCATCACAATTTGAGGGTCAACGTTTCAAGAGACGTAGATTCCAAAAATCTAATTAAAAAAATGCGCCAGTCCACATCTCGAAATTTCAGTTTTTTTTCAACATGAGAGTGAATCATACGGCAGTCTGCTGGGTCATGGTCATACTGTCCCAGCTGATTCAAATAGTACATGGGTATTGTTAATCATAATATATGGTAATCATTAATAATAATTAATAATAAATTATAATAATTCTTAATACGTTTGAGTAGGTAATTAATAATAATAAATACCTACCTACTAATTGATTACCAAATTATTGGCGAAGTAGGGATAAAAAACCCAGAATCATATTGGTACAAATTAGGTATTTGTAATTGATTCATCATCTTTATGAACGTTTCATCTATCATTTCGTGATTTAGACAGATGGACGATCTGCACAAAAAAAGCAAGAATTTGCAAATTTTTATTCGTGTCTTGCCATTTATGAGAGCATTAAATGCTGAAAACTGCTCAAAGACAAATTTTCTCTTCGAGCAGTTTTCCAGCTTCCTGGCCTGTTTTTACAGTTCTAATAGCATTTGAAACTAGCTTAATTGAATATCGTGTATTTGAACGTTCTTAAAGCTATTACTGGAGAATCGATCACTTAGTTTAAACACTGGTTCCCAAGATGGCGAACTGATTATTATTCGCTCAAAGGAATTATAGGCCTTTGGTGAATAATTCTGAGACGTTAAACATTTAGACTCCAAATCAAATATATGTATCGTGTTTGGCGTTTCAGGCCGAATTGATCAATTTAGTTCCGTGTCTCGTATCTCGCATTTCTATTCAACAGATTTTAATGGGCTCGACAGGTAAATTGGCGTTCTACAGGTCGGTCCTTTAACGGAGACCATTAATATCAATCACAGTGGCACATCTCAAGTAGTTGTAGAGTTTAAATTAATTTGAATCGACCCGATTTATCATCACTGTTTTATAATTACGTAAGTGTGAACAGCGTGTACTCAGGAAATTTGTAATTGAATCCACAATAGTTGCTGCGAGTTACAGGATATTTCGATTTTCGTCTGCTGGATGTCAACGTGAGCTCGGTGCTGCAGTATTAATGTCTTACGTCGGGAGTAGTTACAAAAAATTGTCACGAAACCGCGTAACGACGTGCAAGTCTCAAAGGGCTGAGTGCCCTAAATTATGAATAACTCGAGATTACTACAACTTATTATTATTTAATCATGTTTTCCCTCTACTCATGCGTGCTTTTGATTCAAGCTGTGGACCAGCGAGCGGAATGTTACGGTTTTACATGATCATGATGTTTACGGAAGTCGAATAACAATATTGGGAATGCGCGTGTACCTGATTACCCACGATAATAATGTTTATTGAATAGGTACATATTGACCTTACTTTCAGAGTTCGGTTCTGAATATTGAGTAGGTTTCGGTCAACCCTCACCTCACCACTCACAAATTATCAAGGCTTCCAGCAAATCTATAAACTTGAAAATAAAAAATAAACAGTCATGCAGCATGGCTATAAGAGCAAATTTTCAAATGAATGACTGGTTTTAAGTAAAATGTCTCCCTTCTACTGGTTTTATGGCCAATTTTGTCTCCGTTTTTTGGCGAGTAACGCCTCAGTTTATAGAATCATCAACGCCGAACATCATGGTTAAGTCGGAATTGCGATATCTCATTCGAGTATCAGATTAGAGCACATGAACCGTGAAGAGCATCTCAAGTAACAACCACGTTTGTTCATATTCAAAGTGCTCTTAGTGAACTTAGTTTTTCGATTGCCAAGACAGATTTTTTTGTGCAAATTTTTAACTTTTTCTCTCAATTATATCGAGAGTTATTCTCTGGAATGACACATTTACAAATCATTACTCGTATCATGGTTTTTTGGTGAATTCAGGATGAGTTGGATCGGATTTTCAGAAATTCGAGTTTCTTACTTCTTGTAATATCAATTATGAATTAAAACTTAGAAGAATGTACGGCTACTTTTAACTAGTTCCTTGGGTTTATCCCCCAATCAATTCATTAGTACCATACAGATTAGTTGGACATATAGATCAAGTGGATGGGGTTGCGGAATAAAAACATACTCTTAATAAAATTTGGTTGAATGAACTTTTAACTGGTTCCGTGGCTCAGTTTACAGTGAACGAGTTGAGGTGATTACTTGTATGAGTGCATCCTGGGCTCAGTTTACACATCAAAGGGTTGAACAAGTAGGAAGGATTGGGCTCAGTTTACATCGGCTACCCCGGATTTGGGCTCAGTTTACAATCCGATTATACAAATACAAATGCATGTGAGTACATAAGATATTTACCAGTTTGTTTCTGTGTTGAAAGAACTGGGTATGATGAAAATGATATTTCAAGGGACTCGAAAGCTCCATCACCGATTTATTCTTCAGTGATGGAATTTCGCAACGCACGTACAGCAGTCAGGGTGACACGTCTCTAAACTGAATTGCATATCTTA